>OY744547.1:49229751-49299751 GCA_963556195.1 Sepiola atlantica | reverse complement strand
ATCTTGAAATTACATGCGTAATACTAAAAAAGTTTAAACTCTAAATGGTTGCTAATTTAATACTATTCTTTAAAAACAACAACAGAAACACATTTTATCGCCTATACACAATTTTCTATCGCATTCTGTTTAGACGGCCGATCTTTACATTTACCTTAAAATTTAATAATCAAATTTAATACATTTTCAAATGAAATCAAATTAGAAAAATAGTGGTAGTTGTTGTGACCTAACAGTTTAAGGGTACGTCTAATTTATTTATATATTTTGTTCTATTCTTCCTTTTCTTTACATTCCGTGTCTGATGACCCCCCCCCCCTTCTGAAGCATGGTAACCGTTATCCCAAAAGAGTAAAACCCCTGATATCCTAGCTTCACCAACTTTGGTTATCATAAAGTCATCGTAAACCAAAACGAAGACTTGATTCATGAGGGAAGCGAAATACTTAATTAACTTCATATTCAATCAAAATGGCCGGATTCTTGCCATACATTCTTTGAACTCTGAGAATAATACAGGAGAGAAAAACCTGCTCTCCCAGGAAGTATTCGATCCTTAAACAATCGAACAATAATAAACAGTATCTCAATTCGTTTCCCTCTATATTGGCAACAACACGGACAGCCATCAAAACACCCAATCCAGACGGGACCACAGCTATAGGTAAACGGATACGCGGACCCCAAACAATGGCGAACAAGCAATTGAACCGACGGGATTAAAGAATACGTTTTAGAATGAGCGTGTCCAGCGTGGAGTCGGAATTAGGTAATACGACACCAATCGGAGAGGGGCGTAAATGATGTCTATAGGCACACTCATTACTGCTAAATCGGATTTTGTTGTTACAATAAATACGCTGGACATTATGCGTTTCACCCGTTATGTGTCATGGAGTCGTGCTTTCCTTTCAGAAGACGCCTCGGCAAAGGTAATACGCAGAAAAAAGTCTCTATTGATCCGCTGAAACAGGTTGAAAAGAAAAGTGAGTATGTCGTACGTTTTGCAGAAATTTACACAGTCGTATATTGGGGGTGGCGTCTGTTTATTCTATAGTGAAATACTTTATTATCTCCACCGTGGAGCAACGATTTAATATACTAGTTGCACGGCCTATTACAACGGTGATGATTTCCAGCTTCGCATGGCGTGGGGGTGGAGGGTTAGGGTTAGGGGGATTTCCCTAACAATAATAACGTCATTTTCAAGGCTTTACTCGTAATTCTTCCTTTTTCATTTGATGTGAGAAAAAAACTCTTACTGTAGGGTTTCCTGGACGCAATGCGGGGAAGGGTTGAAAGGAATCAAGCGACGAGCCTAGCAGCCTAAGGTAGCTTTTATTTACCTTCCTCCTACTACAGAGGTTTGACACAAGGTCAGAAAGTTGGGATTATAAAGCCAACGTACTAGAGGAAGTGCGCTCTAGCCTAAAAAAAATTGAGCAGAACTGTTCACATTTTTCAGGCGATTATCAATAAACAAACCAATTTTCAAGACGCGAGAAAGAACAGCCTGGTAGGGTGGACTTCTTTGAAGAGAGTAGAAAGTAAAAAGTAGACTTATTTTCGGCAGCCGCGTAACTCTCGCTTCCCTTTATTTTGTATTTCAGTCCTCACATTCTATGGGCGATGTTTCTGATAAAGGGGGAAGTATTGCTGTTTTCTGGGTCTGAATATATCCATATAATACTTATCGTTGGCTAGATATTTTTACCTTGAAGTGGTATTCTTTTTAGCTCCTTACATCAAGTGACTTCATGCCTTGTCTAGAGCTATTTTCATTTTTTTTAAAAACTTCACAAAACTATAGCCAGCGTACTAAAGTTAGTGCACTCTGGCTTACAAAAATATCTGAACTGCCTCGTCGATACTCCTCGGTTAGGGCCCCTCAGGACATTAGCAATAAACTAAGCCCTTTTAAAAGCTCGAGAATGCAAAGAACCAGACATCAGCCCGACCGAATCATGGCCACTATCTTAAAAAAAATGACGTAGACTCTGTCGGACTGATCAGGACGTATCCTTGAAGTCTACGGACAGCATATGTTCAAAGTTTACTGTCCAGAATCTTGCTCAATTTCTCAACGACTGTAGCATCCACTTGATATTTGCGATCAACTCTCATGCTGGTTTAAGATGCTTTGGGGTTGAATAGAAGAATCGCAGTCATTGTGTTGACAACTTTTAACTTCGTATACAAGCGTCGTCTTCTTGATATGGCAATTAACTAAATTAGCAAAGAAATACGTTACTCAATTCGAGTGATCACTAAAACAAAAAGTCTCTAGAAAAAGAAGCAGAGAGAGAGATACGTTACAAAACCGAGTGACCACGTAACTGACAAATATAGTAGCGTGCTAATTATTTGAATATTTATTTCGTAATAGTAAATTGAAAATGCGGCACAGGGCGAAAAAGGGATACGGGGAAAACTTTTTTCTATCTAATCTAACTTAGCTTATTTCATTCATGTTCCATTCAGCAAAAGAATACCTACCAGGAATATCGTACTTAACACCAATATATATACACTATGGGGGACGGCTGAACAATAAACATTTGATAGACAAAATATATGAAATTATATAGAATAAAAATAACCAATGTTAGTAAAAATACCCCCCCCCCCATTCCTAAACTGTGTCATATCATGGCTGTCGTACAGGAGTCTATAAACCTGGAAAATCACGTCATGCTCTAAAGTAACAAACGAGATCTGTCGAACACTTAAAAATCTAATAACATTCAGAAATGAACCAATTTTCAGTATTTATTTATTAACGATGAAGGAATATATAATACAAATGTATTATTTCGTGTAATTTGCGTGGGATAGACAGCAAACATGAAATTAATACTTAATAATAAAATGGTGTTGTCATAATTTTTTAATTTTTAAAACGTGAACATTTTTATTTGAAAAATAATGTGTTTGATTTAATATTCATTCTTTAAATAAGTTCATTCTTTCCGGATTATTTTAATGTTTAAGTTGATTGTTATGACAACCTGGTCTACATCGAATGAAAAGACTATCAGTTATGCTGCACGGAAATATCTGTTGGTTTATAAACAGAAGAAGAAGAAGAATACAAACCCCTATTCTTAGGCAGTCTTATTCTTTATATGAACATTTCATTATCATTAGTTTTGGCTGAATAATTTGATAAAAGTTCCTCTCATTTCCGAAAACAATAAATGATATTTCTTGATTTTTGTAACTTAAAAGTAAATCAAACATAAAAAGTAGATCAAACATAAAAAGTAGATCAAACATTAAAAGTAGATCAAACATAAAAAGTAAATCAAACATAAAAAGTAAATCAAACATAAAAAGTAAATCAAACATAAAAAGTAGATCAAACATAAAAAGTAAATCAAACATAAAAAGTAAATCAAACATAAAAAGTAGATAAAACATAAAAAGTAGATCAAACATAAAAAGTAAATCAAACATAAAAAGTAGATCAAACATTAAAAGTAGATCAAACATCAAAAGTAAATCAAACATAAAAAGTAAATCAAACATAAAAAGTAGATCAAACATTAAAAGTAGATCAAACATCAAAAGTAAATCAAACATAAAAAGTAGATCAAACATAAAAAGTAAATCAAACATAAAAAGTAAATCAAACATAAAAAGTAGATCAAACATAAAAAGTAAATCAAACATAAAAAGTAGATCAAACATAAAAAGTAGATCAAACATCAAAAGTAGATCAAACATCAAAAGTAAATCAAACATAAAAAGTAAATCAAACATAAAAAGTAGATCAAACATAAAAAGTAAATCAAACATAAAAAGTAGATCAAACATAAAAAGTAGATCAAACATAAAAAGTAGATCAAACATAAAAAGTAAATCAAACATAAAAAGTAAATCAAACATAAAAAGTAGATCAAACATAAAAAGTAAATCAAACATAAAAAGTAAATCAAACATAAAAAGTAGATCAAACATCAAAAGTAAATCAAACATAAAAAGTAAATCAAACATAAAAAGTAAATCAAACATAAAAAGTAAATCAAACATAAAAAGTAAACCAAACATAAAAAGTAGATCAAACATGAATAATTACGACTTCAGTAAAGTAACACACAATCAATCATTCAAAATAATTAATTGATAAAACACTTATTTAAATAAATTAAAATCCGTGTTTTTTGTTTTGTTTATTCTTGCAAAACGGAGAATTTTTTACAATATAGTAAATAATGTAATAAATTAAAACAGTTATATTTTTGAGGGGGTGTTCAAAACAGACAGTTCATCTACAAAATATTATTATTAGAATATTTCGTTTATATCGTTGGATTTTCGCACCCATTTTTGATTAAACTTATTAATTAGTCTAAACTTGTATTTATTATCCCGAAATAACATTCTAATTTATTTTTTTAAAATTTGAAATTCGAACTGTAACGCAATAGTTCAATCGTCGAGGGCCATGTTGGAATTTTCTCTTATTTTCTTTCGCGCTTAACATCTATAAACACAGAAATACGTTTGAAAAAAGGACACGTTAACAATGATGTCCAAGTGAATGTATAGTCCTGAGTAGGATAGCCGTGTTCTTGGTACGTGAATAAAGTAACAATGGCATGAACAAGTTAAGAATGATTTCCAAGTGAATAAATAATCCTATGGGCGCGAGTCTACTCGCTCTAATTATTGGCTCTGATGACACATGAATACGTGCACGTTAGAACTTTCGGGCACTTCCGGGCCTTATTGATAGTGGTTATTACTTCCACTATGAATGAAGTCACCAGAAACACTCAACTCAGTTCACAGGCCTTATATTACAACGGCCGTGGTAAGATACGCAGATTTGCCAGTCGAAAAATGTGGTGCAGGCCCCAACACCTTATTAACTCCACCTCCTTTGAAAATTTCGAAGGTTATGTGCATCTCTGGCAAATAACGCGAGCGCGCTAATTCCCGAATGCTGCGATGATAAAACCCGTGCGTTTTCTAGCTCCCAACAAAAGAAACTTTCAAGAAGCAAGAAAGCAAAGAGCAAGTCATACAACTGTTTTAGATCAACACGCCGCCTAAATTTAATTCGAAAAAGAAAACAAGAATGATTCTCAAATATTCTTTTCCTTTTTACTTTCGAATTTCTTTCTTTTGATTTTCCTCAAACAAATTAGTCATATTTTCCTTCGCTTCTTCGTCTTTCTTCCCCCATTTTTATTTAATGTTCCATAGCCCGGTTGTCGTTGCCGATTTGACATTATATACTAATTTATTTACAAAAAAGTCATTTAATCATTGATAATTCAATAATACATTGTCTGTGGACGGCGTGCATGCCGTTTTTTCCTCCGAGGACTGAGATCATTTCGTTAGCTACAATGAAAAGCCACCTGTCATGCTTATTACATTAATTATTCAATTAAGTAATTAACAACACGATCTTAGAAGTTGGATGTTTTATTTGCGATGATGTCTAAGAGAGAAAAGTAGAAAGAGAGACCTAAATTACTATTTACTTATCATCGCGTTATAAAACCATTGTCAACTGAGGCTTTCAGAAATACTGATCTATATTATTTTAGAAATCCAGCCATCCATAGGATAGATGACGCCCTATCTGCCTGCTTTATCGACTTTCGACTCTCACAATTTGGTATACACCGTTTCCTGTTTACAATATGATGTATGAATATTATATATGATTTATCTAAAAGTTTACGCTAAAAACATTGATTTCTTTATATAAAACATGTAGATGTGGCACAAGACCAACATTGGCTGTAATCCGTTTGGTCTATTCTCTAAACTTATTTAAGTCATCAAAATACCTCCATTGCTATGATGATTTTTATTTATAAAAAGGTATATGTACAACATTTATCGAATGGGGGTGGGGTGTACTAAAAAACACCAAAAGTTATACAAACATGATATGTAACGAAATAAAATGATAAGTGTGTTGGTTAGTTAGACCCCTCCCCAATCTATCTAAGTATGAGTTGCTTACCGTTTTCCGGTTTGTTTCAAGAACCGAAAACAAGCAAGTCAGTTCCTATGTTGTGGGATAAAAATATATGAGCAAATATATTTCAGCTAATAACAAACCTGTCCCCAATATTTGACACTAGTAACGAATGAACTTTTCAAATCAAACACACTTTCCCAAATCTTTTTTTATTGAAATCTCTTTTGAGAGAAAGCAGGAAGCCATTTGATGTAATGAGCTATAAAGAACGAGACATGATTAAGTGGCATAATAACAAATAGCAAGAGGAATTTAGAATTACTTAAACACTAGGAAGTCTTTTAATTGACGGTGATAAATTGATCGGCAAAAAAGCTAACATAAAAACTGAAACATTACTATGGCAGTGACGAACCCCGTCATCCACCCGGAAATACATCAAAGAACAGATATTCATGTGCAACCTGGCATTTGAGAAAACCTCGACATTTAGCGAGTGCTGATAAAAAAGCATCTCAAGAAAGTACCCCTAAGGTCATCCTCCTTTAATATCACTTGGAAATGCTGACCAGAACCCCAGTATGTTCTCGTCCTCTCCTAATGATAGAATAACCTTCAGAATTTGTCAGTTATCAGAACAATCAAGCCTGAAAGAGACCCCACCACCAGCGTTCAATCCCCTAAACTTCGGGCAGGCTAACGTATAGGTAAGCCCTTAAAGAGCTCAATAGTAAAATGAAGAGTTTACAAGGCTGATTAACAAAAAACGTCTACTCCTAAACAGGTTGTGTGGCTGTCTAGAAACTGATGCTTTTATCAAACCACTATCACCAGAAGAAAAAATACAAATTATTTTTATTTTGTTTTTAAAAAATGGCGATGCTACCAAAATAAACGTCTTACTTGTTCTTGATATTCTGTAAAAGTGAACATTTTACGTTCGTTTCTTTTTTCAAAAAAGAAAAAATAAAGATATATATATATATATACGGTTTCGGCATAAAATGACACTACGAAGGTTTACATGGCGTACCCCCTTCCCCCAAAAGAACCCCAAAAACAAACAAACGGTGTCAACAAATAGAAAATCAGTTACCCTGCACACAAATGATACTATAATGATGTTAAACACAACTAAAAGTATCGCAACACAAAGGAGCAATAACTAACATGAACTCCTAGAAATACGTTTTGTATTACTACAACGATACAGACAAATACCAGGCACAAAATCACAGTCCAAATGCAGAATCGAGAAATATTGGGTAAATCATCCAGTACTCATGAAGAAGTTTGACTCTTATAAACGGTGGATGGAAGGCATCGTTACGAGGCACTTGGCTAATGTCAATTTTCAGGTGGAGATAAAGATAGAAATGGCACGGAGATATTTAGACTAGATACATAAAAAGAACAATACCGTTTCCAAATAAGGGTATGACTAATGCGAATGAGACCGCAGATGACATGGTGACAACATGCACAAGGAAGTCTTCCGATGGTACAGAAGTCTCTACTTTGGAGATCTGAACGCGTGCGGAAGGCTCCATCTAAGTGCAGAGACTACGTTCATTGATCCATCTAGAAATGGAGAGATGCAATATATTTAAAGGACGTGAGTTGCCGTCCTTAAAACAGAAGGCTTAAGCCGAAATTACCGGTGTTGTATTCCAGTCTGTTACCTTGCAAACGTTGCGCTTTTGTTTTTGTTGTTGTCAATAAAGGCGGGACGTTTACAGAACTTGCTTCGTCTTAGCATGAAAAAGCTAAACGCGTTTAGGTTCTGTTTCCATTCTAACCGACACAGAATAATTAGATCATCAGAATGAACGTTACTGATACAGCCTTTGAACCGGACAAAAAACGAACTTTAAAAAAATCCAAACCCCAATCTAACTCTGAACAAACCCTAAGCTAACACTAACCTCACCGGTACTATCTAATTCAAAAGCTGTACAGCAGCAAACACTTTGATATAACATTATCTTTTATTCTTCTTTTCACTATAACCAAATTTGCTACACGGATTCCAATTGGTTCAAATGTTTAGGATAATGTTATTTCTTTCTCAACAATTCTATGTGTTAAGAAATTATAGAGATATCCTGCTTGAAAGCATCGTAATATTTGAATTAAAAAACGATTAGAAGCCAAACATTACATTTTTAAAATAAATATTTATTGATTGAAAAATCCCAGATTTTCGACGTACAATTATACTTTTCAGGGTTGTAATATAACATTTGTTTGCTTTTTGGTTCCATTTATCTCTAGTAGTAGAAATTCGCATATTGTGATAAACGACGGCGGTTTAAATGTCGAAGTCAGTACGAAATACACGCGGAGACGCGTTTTGAGATAAGAAATTATAGAGATATCCTGTTCAAAAACATTGTAATATTTGCGTTTGAACAAGCGGTTAAAAGACAAACAATACATTTTTTAAATCTAAATATTTATTTATTTAAAAGTTCAAAATGTTTGACGTACAGACGTCTTTCACTTCCATTCTTTATGCCCCACTGTTTTATCTGCTCATGACTGTTTTCAAAATTGCAATTATTTCCGATTATAAACTCATGAGTACCATTCACTTTTATTCTATATATTCTGTAAGATTATTTCGAATATGTTTTCCTTGTGTGTCTAAGAGTAAAACCCATGATATTCTTGCTTCACCAACTCTTGGTTATCATCAAGTCATCGTAAACCAAAACGAAGACTTGATTTCTGAGGGAAGTGAAATACTTAATTAACTTCATATTCAATCAAAATGGCCGGATTCTTGCCATACATTCTTTGAACTCTGAGAATAATACAGGAGAAAAAACCTGCTCTCCCAGGAAGCATTTGATTTGTAAACTATCGAACAATAATAACCAGTATCTCAATTCGTTTCCCTCGATATTGGCAACAACACGGTCAGCCATCATATAGAGATATAGTAGGTAATAATATGAAAGCACATTTTATATCGTTCCGATATTTCGAATTGATTTGAGTTTCAAATGCAAAAGTAAAGCACACTATTTAAAATATTGAATTTATCTTATAATAAATAAAGTATTAAATTCTTGATTTATAAAAAATTTCAAAAACAATAAGTTTTACACGTGTTTCTAAATGATCTATTTATCACTAAATAGACGTTGTTAACCGGTATTTAATTTTGATTTTCGACAATTACATTCATGGAGTTATACCTTCAACTTTTAACTCGTTTTGACAAGTATTTTGATGGACATTTCCTCCGTGTTTGACTTATATCAAACGATTTGAAATCTCTGATCGTCTATGTGCAATTATTTTGTAATTATCTTCGAATTGCTTTGTTGTGCCTTCTTCTCGAATTTGTTGGGTTTTTGAATTCAAAACTGATGTCATTATGATGAAAGGGCTCTATAATTAAATGTATTTACTGGTAAATAACGATTTATTTGTTGGAATATGCATTTTATTGACAAGTTCCGTAATTATAAATTAATATCTATTGAGCTTAAACTTTGAAAGTTTTACTACAAATTATCAATGTATATATATATATATATATATATATATATATATATATATATATATATATATATATAGTAATCCAGGTAGGGTAAAACTCCACAGGGTAGAAATCCAAAGGGAATCAAACCGGGCTTATAAAAGAGTGCTCAATAAAGATATAGAGCTGTATTGTGAATGCTTTTATTCAAACATGTACAAGGTCTGCTACACTGGCATGTCGATGTTATCAATCTACAGCTATCAAGAGCTGAGGTCTCATCAGGCAGAGAATTTTTTTATGATCCAACCTGGTCGTTGAATTCCAGGAAGCTTCCTGGAATTCAACGACCAGGTTGGATCATAAAAAAATTCTCTGCCTGATGACACCTCAGCTCTTGATAGCTGTAGATTGTAACATCGACACGCCAGTGTAGCAGACCTTGTACATGTTTGAATAAAAGCATTCACTATATATATATATATATATATATATATATATATATATATATATATATATATATATATATATATATATATATAAATAGGGAAGCCCAAAGATTGATGTATAGGTTTTTATTATTTATTTAATATCTCTCTCCCCACCTATCTCGCTCTCGCTCTCTCTCTCTCTCTCTTTCTCTCTCTCTCTCTCTCTCTCTCTCTCTCTCTCTCTATATATATATATATATATATATATATATATATATATATATATATATATATATGTATATATATATTATAGGTAATATCCTGAACTAGGAACAGATCATTATGAATTTTCGAATATATATTCCCAGCAGTCCGGTGGGAAACATGTACACATTATTTTTTGTAAGCTTTTCTATATAGAAGATGCGCTCACCCAAACTTGCATCCGCTCAGAATGATCTTTTTAAATGAGTCAGATAAAGTTGTATGTGAAAAGTATCGGTATACATTAAATCTTTAGTTATATTAAGTAATATATTACCGGGTGGTCTGCGTTTACTTTGCTTCCTCTAGAAACATGTTTAAAAGTTATTTTGTTATGAAATTGTCATTAAATCATCCAATGATATACTTTTTAATTAAATTCTTTATATATATATATATATATATATATATATATATATATATATATATATATAATAGAGTATACATTTTTATTAATATAACATACATGTAATATAAATGTTTAGAGACATGTTGCAGCTATTGTTTTTGAAGGTTTTACTTCTTCAGATCAAACTGGTCGATTTAAATAAAATTGGCATACGCACGTGTCTCCCCTCGGGAAATGTTCACACTTTTATTACCACATTTTATTAGTGAGGACTGGGAGGTGACAGGGGCTGAATGGTTAACAAGCTGTACTGACAACGTGGATGTGGCAAGTTCGAATCCAGTTCGTTCCACAGAAACACTGTCACATAGGATGTTTTTTTAAATCTTTTCCGTTGTCACTCCTGTACGTACTCGATATATTTCTAAAAAGAATTCTAATTAGAAAGATATTAGGGAGTCTGATGACAACAATAGAATCATGTGATGAAGATATGTATGAATGGATGTGAGATGAAGACTACGCCCATCCCACGGGAATAAATGAAAATCTATACGTTCGTTTATGCATTCTAGACAAAATGCCAAACATAATATGATAGTTATAGTTATACAAGTGATAATAATAACATAATTGGTAAACTAGTCTAGATTAATAATGAATAAAATATAAATAATAAATGAAAAGAACTAAAAATAACGAACGGCTAGTTTAAAAATAATTAAAAATAACTTTTGTAAATTGGTCATCTGCATAGAACACCTTCTATATGTCTTTAGACTAAAAAATGGCCTGAAGAAGCTCAGCTTTGATAAGGCTGTAACCAAAAAGTATCTCATAAAAATAGCTAGAATATTTGTATATTTACAAAGTGATTCTAAATCTACAGCTATTGAGCACTATTATACAAACAAAGTAAGGACTCACTCCTAAGAACAACCAATCTAGTTATGTAATGTATGGTATATGTGTTTACATATTTCTATGTATATGATTCACTCCTTAACTAATTAACCGATCGTATTGTATTTGGGAGAACAGATTCTAGCTGCAAGGGTGAATAATCTAAGCTGTATTCAGTTTACCTAAGTATTATACAAAATGAGCAAATAGGGTGTGGGTGAAAGCCCTTCATGAAAATTCATATACCTCTGATTTTTGTAAAAATTTTAATAATAGCTATTAGACATTGATTAATTTAATATTCCCCAAATTTGTAAGGTATTTTATTGGTACAAGCTCCCATTCGAAAATTCAAATATTTCAGATTTACATTGAATTTGTATCCACAGTCATTTGCCACCAATTAATCAAGTTTCTAAGAATTTTCTTTTCTTCTTAAGCTTAAGGCTTTAACTGTAGACATTTTCTAGAATCAAAATCATGTAATAGATTTTGATAAAAAAAATTTAAAGGGTTTTTTACATAAAAGGGATTTTAATCATCCTAAGGGATATAAATTCATGTATGTGTTTATATGTGTATATATTTGTATAGACAGAATTCACTCCGAAATTATTTAAGCGAGAATTATCAATTTTGGAACACAGCTAATAGGGTTTAAAGATCCAAATATTGGATAGAGTTAGTTAAATTCAGTTTCAGGCAAATATGGTAGGACATGTGTGGAAACCTTTAGTTAAAATTCAGATACCTCCGATTTCTCTGCAAATATAAAAAAAGTATTTTGATTTTAATCTGCATAAAGGGACATAAAAGTTGTGCACAAATGTTGTGTTCGGAAAATTGATTTTATCCGTCCTGGGACTGTTATTCTTCCTATATATATATATATATATATATATATATATATATATATATATATATATATATATATATATATACAAAAGTTTGAAATTAAATGACTCAAAACACTGTTTTAGTTCGACTTTATAATGTATTTCGTTTGCTTTCTAAAAAGCGAAAACTACCTGACTAAAATTATCAGAATAAATCACATCCATATTTAGAAGTTAAATGCATTCGTAGCAAAATGTCACTTTCATCAAATGTCACAATGGACAAATATTACAGGATAATGATACAAACAACGTTAGTAACATACAGGATAATAAATGTAATTGTAGAAATAAAAGCGAGTGTCCGTTACAAGAAAAATGATTAATGAAAAATGTAGCATATCTAAAGCACTGTTTTCCCAGAGAATGACCCTAATTAAAAAATATTCTACATAAAGGAGTACAAGTTCTGATTTTAATGATAGGTACAGAAACCATAACTGTTCATTTAACAACATAATGGCACTTCATTATCCAGGTATATTTTATCCCTAAAAAGAAATGGTATTATTCCTCTAGTTAAATGGGGTATTTAAAAAAAGCACCAATACCCACACTAAACAACCCTACCTGTTTTCTGTGTTTAAATGAAAAGCTGCTTATAATGTTGTTTTCTAATAAGAATGCTTTACTGAACCAGAGGGACGATGGATATTATAATTGCAGGCCCTTCAAAAAGTTTACTTTAGATAAGTATTGTGAGAACCATGTAAAAATAACTTAAATAAATACAAAAATAAAAATAAATAATTAAAATTAATTCATTTATTGAAAAATAAAAAGATAAAAAAATAAAAAAATGAAAAAATAAAATTACAATCTTTTAAAACATAACATTAAATTATTACAAACGATTAAGTATAACGTAATTAATGTATCAGAATTAACAAGGATAGGTAGGATATAGTCAACTGACTAGTTAATAGGAGAACTTGATGTAGAGATTTTAAATATGTAATTAATTACAATAATATATTTTTTTATTATTATCAAAATAAGGATAGGTTAATCAAAACCCATTTTGATTTTAATTTTGGACGTGTATAGATAGTAATTTTAGTATTATAGATACAGTTTTCAGATTATTTTAGTAGGTTATTATACATAATAGGTTATGTAACTGATCAAATAGGTATAATACCGGGTGATAGATAACTATTAGCAATCACGGCATCTATAAGTAATTGAGTTACAATTTTAGACTTTATATTGAAAGAAGATATATTTTGAAGGGTGGACATAATGATTGAATTAATGGACTTAAATTAGTACCAATTTAACGTCCGTTACGAAACGTCAATATAGATGGATACAAAGTCTAAAATCACTTCAGAGAAAAAATATAATTAATCTAAAAAAAATAAAATGAAAAAATGAGATTCCCTTAAAATATAACGCAAAATTATTACCAATAATAAAGTATTAAGTAGTATATCATAAACAACTAGATAAAAATATTAACTGGTCGATATTAAAAACTTGGTTTCTAATTCTCAAATTCATAGCGAAATAATATTATTGTTAAATCAACTTAGTTCGTAAGTAAATATGGTTGCAATTAATTAAGATTTCTAATTAATTAATAGATAACGATTATTTTAATGAATATAAAACTATTTAGCAGCTTATGAAGTTTGTGTTTTATAAAAAAATAAGATTAGATAAAAAAATTAAAATCCCTGCAAATATAACGCAATATTTGTATACATAATACAGTATTATATCAAATAGTTTATCATAATATCCTAGATTAGAATAATAACTAGTCAATAGTAAAAACTTGGTTTCGAATTTCTAAAATAATAGAATAATTTCTTAGTAGAGTATTGATTTACTCCTCTCCAGGAGTTAGGCACAAGGCCAGTTTTTATCTTACTCCCACAAGTAAGATGTGACTCAAGGTCGCGTCGGGAAAATGGGGTTTAAAAATTGCCTGGGCAGCCTCGTCGGCATTCCCCGGTAGGGGCGCCTCAGGCAGTAAGCAATAAACTTACTCCTCCCCAAAGAGGGGAGGCAAAGCCTGGGAGGGTGGACCTCCTAGAACTGCACATAGACCGGCGTAAATCAAGCCCCGAAGGCCAAGACAATACCAGTCTATGGGGTGCAGTATCCATCGGAACAGATACTACACTTTGATCTTAGCTAAAAGGCCAAACTTAGTAGAGTATTTTATTTATTTATCTACCTCCCACAAGGTAAGATGTGACACAAGGTCGGGAAAGTGGGATTAGATAAGCCAGCGCTCGAGAGGTGAACACTCTGGCCATTTAAAAATTGCCTGGGCAGTCCCGTCGGCATTCCCGGGTAGGGGCGCCTCAGGCAGTAAGCAATAAACTTACTTCTCCCCAAAGATGGGGAGGCAAAGCCTGGGAGGGTGGACCTCCTAGAACTGCACAGGACAGACCCATAGACCGGCGTTAATCAAGCCCCGAAGGCCAAGACAATACAAGTCTATGGGGTGCAGTATCCATCGGAACAGATACTACACTATGATCTTGGCCAAAAGGCCAAACTTAGTAGAGTATGTTTGCAATTAATAGTTTTTAGTAAAATAATGTTTAGTTTGATATATATCAAACCGTAACATATATTAAGCAATTTATTATGATTAGATTTTGTTAATTTTAATTTAGTTGTTAAATATATTTATATATATATATATATAATAAATATTTGTTATTGTTTATTATCTATGTACGTATACGTTTCGTCCTTTTTCAATCGCGACTCATCAGCATAGAGATATGACTATTCACTACCGGTCATGCAATTCGAAACCCCGGATCTCAAGTATTT
Source organism: Sepiola atlantica (assembly GCA_963556195.1). NCBI lineage: Eukaryota > Metazoa > Mollusca > Cephalopoda > Sepiida > Sepiolidae > Sepiola > Sepiola atlantica. The sequence continues at coordinate 49,284,678 of OY744547.1, read as the reverse complement.
TTCAACTCCAGTCCGACGTCGCTAATCGCTGGGCCAATTGTAAACAGCGAATAAACTATGATAATTTTAACACTTTAACGGCGGCTTTGACGTCGAGGCATTCTACTTCTATTAAGGGAAGGAATGATGCATTATAAGCAAGTGACGTCATGCTGTGTTAATACTACCAATTACAGTGCTCTACTTTCAAGGAGCGACAAATAATAATAAATATTTGTTATTGTTTATTATCTATGTACGTATATATATATATATATATATATATATATATATATATATATATATATATATATATATATAAGGTGTATATGTGTGTGTATGAGTGTGTGTGTATAAGCGTGGGTGTGGGTATGTGTCTGTATGGGTATATCTGGATGTTTGTGCATGTATTTAGGAAAGGGGCGATGGGCCGCTTTGAGCCTGTCCTGCCTATAGTTTGAGTTAACTGACTTTCTTAAGTGTCAGGCGGTCTTGAAGAGGTTGTCGTCAGGATGTAATTTTTCGCAAAAGGGTTTTCTCGTCTTAATAATTTTAAATGTAATTTGTTGGTTTGTTTTTGATTTTTTATAATTATGTATTGGCGAATCTAATATTTGCTCACTAGTGAAGAAGGACCGAAGAGGTTCTGAAACTATTGTATGATACTCAAACCATCAAATGAAATGACTCAAAAAACCATAAGTTATTTCGCCCAAAAAGCAGGCTTTTCAAAATCGAAAACTGCCTGACTAAACAGATAAGAATAAATGGAGATGATCACATCTGAATTGAGAATTTAAAGGCATTCGTAGCAAAATGTCAGTTTCTCCCGAAATAGTATTTTTTTCATCAATATTGCCAATCTTCAAAATAAATATTAATATCTCCATATTATATGCATACAATCGACCCCTACATTTAATTGAGTGGCCAATGTTGAGTGCTTTCCGACGGGTTGAGAGAAGAGCGGGATTTAGTGTGTATCAGGATTTTTAGAACCAACGGCCATGAAATACAACCCACCCTAAAATGTAATTGCCTCCCTTTTTCGGATGTGAGCACCTCCACTAATTCTGATTTTTGTAGTCAGCCTTTATGTCTGAAGAGCCCTATTTGGGGCGAAATAAATAATGAAATCGGATTAAAATTATGTTTTAAGTCATTTATTTTTGCTCTGTACATACATGAAGCTGTCTTACAGAAGGTATTTCTGTCATGGACGACACATCTAACACGGATCTACAATGTTATCTATCTATCTATCTATCTATCTATCTATCTATCTATCTATCTATCTATCTATCTATCTATCTATCTATCTATCTATCTATCTATCTCTCTCTCTCTCTTTCTCTATCTATCTATCTATCTATCTATCTATCCATCTCTCTCCCTCTCTCTCTCTCTCTACATATATATATATATATATATATATATATATATATATATATATGTGTGTGTGTGTGTTTATTGTCTAGTGACAGGTTTTCTGTTGATGGCTGTCTTGTCCATATGTAGATAGGCCATTTTGTCCTTTATCATAAAGTACGCTTTTATTTCATTGGGAAATTTTCCGTGGCTGTCGGCAACGTCCCTCTCCCCTCATCCTAGTTCACCGTTTTATATATGGCGATTTTATGATAACTGGCCTTTTCCCTTATAATACAAACCGGTCCGACAAGCCTTAAATCACCGACCATTATCCCAGTAGATGTCCTATATATGTCGACCTCCGACCAGTTGATTTGGTGGACAATGGCTCGCGGCTGGCGATGAAGTTAGCTAAAGAATATAGTTTATGGCGCGCTTATTCAGCGCGGGAAATGTACAAGATTGGCCGCTTGTCTATTTCGTCGGCCATTATTATTTTTATTTTTATTTATTTTTTTACAGTTTTGCTATTTTTACGAGGCGAAATATTCATTTGTTCACGAGAAGGAGGTGTTCTGGAGCGAAATGATCATTCATACAGAGGTATAATGGGACAATCGTCGACAGATACACAGATACACAGATACAAAAGACGCTTGAATATATATCTAGCTATATGTATTGATATATATATATATATATATATATATATATATATATATATATATATATATATATGTCTGTCTACCTATCGTTTTATCCTTTTATCTATATATATTTTCCCTATCTATTAATCTATCTAGCTATATCTACCTACCATCCTACCGATCTATCTATCTATCTATCTATCTATCATTATTTATAATAATTAGTTTCAATAACCACATGCATATATGATTCATCTTAACCAATAAGCATCAGCGTGGCTAGTTGTAACTGGACCACTGTTCGCAGGATCCGAAATCACCTTTTGACTTCTATCCGCTATATTTGCAGTAAAAGCCACTGATGCAGTCATTCTACGGAGAAAGGGAAATATACCAATATTCATTAGATGAATCCAGTCCACCTCCGTATTGTGTTCAACCAAAGGAAAGAGAATTTTGTTTCATCTTAACCAAGAATCGTCAGTGTGGTTAGTTATAATTGTACCACCTATCGCAGAATTCGAAATAACCTCGACCTCTATCCGACATCTATGCTCCCACGGCCGCTGAGGCAGTTATACGAAGATCAAAGTGTAGTATATGTTCTGATGGATACTGCACGCCTGTCCTGTGCAGTTCTAGGAGGTCCACCTCCCAGGCTTTGCCTCCCCTTCTTTGGGGAGGGGTAAGTGTATTGCTTACTGACTCAGGCGCCCCTGCCGGGGAATGCCGACGGGGCTGCCCAGGCAATTTTTAAATGGCCAGAGTGCTCACCTTCACGGGCGCTGGCTTTTCAAATCCCACTTTCCCCACCTTGTGTCATATCTTACCGCTGTGGGAGGTAGATAAATAACTGGAAATGTACCTATATTCATTATAAGAACACAGTCAGCCTCAGTATAGTGTTCAACCAAGTGGAAGGAACTTTGCAATATTGCTTAAGTTTGAGTAGTGGTGTATCTTCCTTACAGAGTGTTCTTCGTCGAAAGAAGCTTTATATAATTGTTTATTATAAATGATGTTCAATATACACATACATTTATGTTTCATATAAACAAAGCAATCATCAGTGTAGCGAGTTATAACTTTGCCACCTGTCACAGGATGAAAAATCACTTCTTGACGATGGCGAAACGGAAATATTCCAAGTATCATTTAAGGAACATTAAGCTTCCCGAGAGGGTTCGTCCTACAGAAGGGGAGATACCTTTTGCAATGTTGTCTTTTTTTTACATAATTTTCATATTTCCTTTACAGAGTCAGCTTTTTGTAACTATTTATAATAATATTTTTCAATATTCCCACACATGTTTCATCTTAACTAATAACCATCAGTGTGGCTAGTTATAACTGTACCCCCAGTCGCAAGATAGTAATAACCTTTAATTATGAGAAATTCATACCAAAAGTCTTTTTACAATTTAACAAAAGCCAACTTATATTACAACAAATAAAATTCCGAATTATCATATATTTTTGATTCATGAATATATATAATAGAATTCCTGTTGACAGTTACACAGACACAACCGACGTATAGATATCAATCAATTAATCTATCTATATTTTTTAGTATACTTCTATAGTTATACAAACATTTTTGGCTGCATATGTGCATACATGATTCAGTAGCGACTTTATTTGTAAGTCCATCTTCCTCAGGCAAAAGTAAATATACTTATTTCATTTAAATGTATATTTTTGCGACCTGTCAAAGCTGGACTTGAAATAAAGTCGCAGCTTAAACAGGTATGCACATATGTAGCCAAAATGGCTGTATAAATAAAAAATATATTAAAATACAGCTCTACTTGTCATTTGGGACTATCTTGTAAGTAGCATAATTAATTGAATAAACATCAATGAATCAACAACCATATAAACATCATATATACGTATATCTCTACCTATTTATGTATCTCTCTCTCTCTCTCTCTCTCTCTCTCTCTCTCTCTCTATATATATATATATATATATATATATATATATATATATATATATATATATAATATTTATGAATAAATATTGAATTATTAATACCTAAAGATCCTAGTATTTCAAGCTTATTGCTCTCATCAGTGCAGAAGAGTAACAATTTCAGACGGTCGGGAGTCGACATATCGAATTGGCCAAAGGAAACTGTAACGTAATTAAGGGAAATGAAGATCTATATGTACCGAGAAGCGGGCACAGATAGAAGACCAGTCGAGGAACGTATTCGGAACTTTGCATTAGAGCTTTTTGACAGTCTATTTTTAACATCCTCGACAGTGCTCAACTTTAATTTCTTAAAGGGGCTTCGTATAATATTTATAAATAAATATTTAAATAATTATACCTACAGACGCAAGCGTGTTAAGCTTATTGCTCTCATCAGTGCAGGAGAGTAACAATTTCAGACGGTCGAGATGCGCGAACCCGGTTCACAGAGTAAGCCTATAACCAGTCGACATATCCACTCGGCCAACAGTCACGTAATTAAGAGAAAATTAAGATCTATATGTACCTAGAAGTGGACACAGATAGAAGACTTGTCGAGAGTGGTCGACGAACGTATTTTGAACTTTGCAGTTGAACTTTATGACAGTCTATTTTTAACATCCCAGTGTGTACATAGATAGATAGAGAGAGAGAGAAAGACATACATACATACATACATACATACATACATACATACATACATATATACATACATACATACATAAATACATACATATATACATACATACATACATACACACATAAACATACATATATAATAGATACAGATTTATATTTTGGTAATTTCAAAGCGAAATTATTTATTTTTTAAATATGACTGTAAAAACGAAAAGGTAAGAAGCCATCACTTTGCCTTCACACTTGCAATTCAGAAATAGCCTAAAACTTGTTGAAAATCAAGTCAGTTCATCTAAAAAGATGAACATTCGGACATACATGCTAAATATTTTTTCGAGGAAATAAAACAATATTGCGAAACAGAACTATTTATTGTTTTAAAACTGAAACAATCACATAATTAAAAAAAAACAATAACAAATTATAGTTAATTAATTGAATGTCCTTTTTCAAAACAGGCATGCAAATTAGTTAAAGTTACGACTGCTATCATATATACATCAGGTGGCGCATCTATTTTGTAAAGTTAAACAGGACATTTTGATGTTACTGTTTGTGCGAGAAACATTCGCATTTATTTATATTATATATATACTAGAAGAATACCTGTTACATGATAGGCCAAATTAATTACGTGGACAGAACGGGGTTGTACAAGTTTATGTATCCTTACGAAGATTAACACCACGATATAATGACACTAAACCTTGTGTCTAGATTAGTTATTCAAATTTTGATCAAAATCCATTATATTATTTTGATACTAGAAAAGGTCTCACACAGGTAAGACCCAAGCTTAAGGAGTCCTAAGAATGGATTGAGATCCAGGTAATCTTGCTTAATTAGTGTCTAATAACAAGGAATAAAATTCAATTCAAATCTAATATATTTTAATTTTCAAATGGGAGGTTGTCCCCATATTATGCCCCCTAAAAACTTTAAAATACTGTAAAGAAAATGAAATATGGGGAATATTTATTAATTGATGTCTAATACTTGCTCTAAAAATTCCACAAAGAGTTGAAATATATAAATTTTCAGAGAGATCTTCAAATCTTATTTTACCCTCTTTGCATGAAATTAAATTAAAATTAATATAGCCCCAATTTGGACACTTTATTCCTAGAAGCTGTGTTCCACACTTTATTCCTAGAAGCTGTGTTCCACACTTTATTCCTAGAAGCTGTGTTCCACACTTTATTCCTAGAAGCTGTGTTCCACACTTTATTCCTAGAAGCTGTGTTCCACACTTCATAATGATCGGTTAATTAGTTTAGCATTGAATCCTGTACATACAAATGTATTGACATGTTAACACACTTTAAATTCATAAATAATATTAATCTTTCAAATTTTACAGTTCACAGTATAGTAATTTTTCTTTATAAAATAATATGTGGCACAAGGCCGAAATTGGTTGGGTGCGATTCAGGGTTGGCTGTCGTATTCTTTGTCTATTATCGAAACACGTTTCAATCACTAAACTACCACATTTGCTCTATGGGTAAAACCTACTTGACATTATCCGAAATTGTTTCACGGTTTTATTTACAAAAATATATATGTATAAATTCACTAGTCGATGGGGCTAAAAACAACATAGATTGCTGAAAAATAAGATGCTAAGTGTGGTGGTTAGTAGGACCCTCCCAAATCTATCTAAGTATGGCTCACTATTTTCCGGGTTGTTTCAAGAGCAAGCAACAAGCAAGACATTTTCTATATGATGGAAAAAGGGGACAGGACTCATTTGTACTACCAGCTAAGAGACTTTACTTACTGGGATAGGGTCTGATCAGACCTCAGGTCAGCGCGCACCATGCCTTAACAGTAGTCACGTTCTCAGACCTATTTGTTCAAACACATATAGGCTAGCGGGGTGTATCTACCTCCATTTAAATATTGCAGAGTTTGATCTCTTTTTATCAGATCTGATTTTGACTTTAAGCTGATGTTTAATGTTCGAAATCAGATCGTAATCAGAAGGCGATTCTCCCTCCCACTTCATATGTCCCAGCGTGAGGTAAACACTACTAGTCTAGCTGCGACTAGGATCGTGAGAAACACCATTCGTTTATCCCTGGGCCACAGGGGATCACATTGTACACTAGAGATGTAACATCTAGGGTTACCCACTACTCGGGGACGATGCGAGCCAGCACCTCGTTGACATACTTCCAAAACTCATACAGCTTTCTCCAATTGAAGGCGTGCTAGGCCGTTTCTTCATCGACATTAGTGCAGCGCAGAGTAAAAAAGTGTATGATAGTTTTTACTTTGAAGAGTATGTCATTAAGGGGTAACGCACCACGGACAATCGCCAGGTCAAAGTAAATTCAGAGTTATTGAGATGACTCCGACCCGGCGGCCAACTCCACTGAGAGCGGATCTCCTCCTCCGACCATCCTATCCACCCCTAAACGAATCCGAAGCAGTCCTAGTCATTATCTCCTAATATAGCGTATTTCTAGACCGTATAAAGTCACTGGATCCCGCTCAGTTTTCGTTGAAGAACTGCGATTGCCCCGTTTATCTACGGCGGCCTTCATCCAAGTTGTCTTGGATGAGGTTGAGAAAGGCCTTCTCAACATCAGGGCCCCACGCAGACTCGTCTATCAAGATATGGCTCAGTAATGACAGTTTCTCAGAATTTCGATGACTTGTCTAGTAAGGCAACCCAAAACCCATCTCACTGGAACGTTGAGCACAGACGTGTCTACAGACTAGCAGTGAGAAGATCTGATGCGTAAGCGCCACCAAGCGGTCCACGGGTAAAGGTAGTACAGCCAATCGGTAAAGGATAAGATGAAAGAGTAAGCGGTGCACGCCTCAGCTGTACCTTTATATGAGAGCGCCCTTTGAAACCAACTCCTCATTGCGGCTTCGACCTTCGACTGTAGTTCCAACCAGTTCTTTTTAAGCTGGACGTCCGCTTCGAACCATGCGCCAAGGATCCGAACCTGTCTATTCGATCAGTTGAAAAAGCCTGGAAACGCAGCCGCACCGCTCCAGGCAGCCAGTCTCAAGTCATTGGATTTGCTGGTGTTGACTTCTTCGTACCGTTTCAGCGCCTTACTCATTGCGATGATGTCTCGAAAGGTCAACACGTATATGGTACCTTCATCGGCATACGCGGCATTCGATATCAGTATCCGTTTTTGAGTTAGAAACAAATCATTTTTATTTACATTGTCCGTTCGTTTCTAGATGTAATCACGTAGACAATTAGGCGAATAATATACAGGCGGTGCAGCGGAAGGTGGAGGAAGAGGTGGGGGGAGAAAATGACACCCATAATGCATTAAGATGTCTAGAATAGTTAAAGAGCTATGAGAAATAATTAAGCTCCGAGAAACGTTTCGTATATCGGGACAGTTATAGTATTTATTTACCCCCTCTTCAGGGGAGGTTAGACTCAAGGTCAGATGAGATCTAGAAAGGCGATCACACTAAGAGAATTGCCTACAAAAATGCCTGAGCAGCCCCGTCGACATTTACCGGTATTGGCGTCTTAGGCAATAAGAAATAAATGAACCTCTTCTCAAAGAGAGAAGGAAAAGCATGGGAGAGTGGACCTCCTTGGACTTAACAGAACTATACCTCAGTTCAAGAGAAGCAATGCCACTATCGAACCTATTTTATTTACCTCTTCAAGAGGTTAGACACACGGTCAGATGTTAAGTTGAAAAGCCATGCCACTAAGTTTGGCGCACTCAGGCCTCTAACGAATGCCTGAGCAGCCCTGTTGGCATTCCCTGACGATTAGCGATAAAATAACACTTTCTTAAAGAGAAGGTTAAGCCTTGGAAGGGTAACATCCTGTGACTGAACAGGACTATATCTCAGCCTGACAGCAACCAAATAACTGTCCGACTGATTGGCGAGGACGTATCCTCGACTGGTTTACACAACACCTCCGCAAGCTGTGCCAGCATCAGAGACAGCTATAGTAACTGGGTTCATTAATGTGTTTTTTTCGGTTACATTTAAAAAACTTTTTTTATTTCTATTTCTTGTATTTTTATTTTTTAATTTAATGAGGTAATCTGATTCTCATTTTATCTTGGATTTATTCATTTTTTTTCATGCATTCATTCATTCATTCATCGCTTCGCCATTTGATTCATTCGCCCGTTTACTCATTCGTTCATAACTATTTTTCTGCTTATTTCGTTCGCTTTCAATTCCTTTGTCCGCAGACAAAACACCCCCTTTAGTAATAAACAAACAAACAAACAAAACCAAAATGAAAGAAAAGAATAAAGATTGTACCGATCCCTTTCACAAAACCGTTTACAAAAGGCGAAATTTACAATCATCGTATCTCACCTGTCTGTGAGATTTCCCTCGCCCGTCAATTATAAAAAGACGTAAACGAAGCCAGAGCAAAGGAAACCAGGTGGATCCCTTTGTATTCTTGCGGGATAGAGAACTACTTTTTTTCTTTTATCAGCTAAATAATCGTATTACAGACAGAGTTAAATCATTAATACAAAATAATAATCTGGGAAAAAGTGTATTATAGTTAACAATGCAAAAATAGGACAAATAAATATACAACAAATAACTGTTACCAAACACAATAAAATTTATTTTCAAGTGTGATTATTGATTGTAAGATTTATCATCTATGCATTGTTATGGTCACTTTGACTTAGTCAAACACGAGTATTTTTTGTGAGGGGGTCACTAATTTCAGACCTAGAAAATAATGATGTTAAAAAGTAACTTGTTCTAATCTAACTGAACACCAATACCGGACTTAGGGTAACAACTACCCTTTTGTACTCTATTTTAAGAATGAAATTAGCGATCCCCTAAAAAAAAAATATCGACCGTTATGATAGAAAATACTCGTGTTTGGTTTAGTAAAAGTAACGATAACAAATGCATAGAGAATAAATTTTACAATCAGTATCCACATTTAAAACTTATGAAGGTAGGTAGAAAATTACATTTTCTTGCGTTTGATAACAGTTATGTGTTGTATATCTGATTTCCACTTCTTGCGTTGTTAACTATAATACACGTTTATCATAATGTGTTTTAAATTAAAACTAGATGAAATAACTGGCTTTGCCGGATGTCAAATACATTGAATATTAATGGTAGCTCTCTGTTATTAAGTTATCTTGATTTATCACTGAAAAATAATTCTTACAAAAAATGAATATTATAAGAAAGTGTATAGCATAGAGTGTTATATATGTGCAAGAAGCTTTCACTTATAAAGCCGCCTGAGAACAGCATAAACAGATTTCACAAGAAACTGGTTTCGTTTTTTTGTTTATTTATTTATTTATTTATTTATTAATAAAATGTCACCATTTGCGAAGATAAAACACTCGATAATACATGGAGGGCATCAGCTGATGACGACCTGATCCTCGCAGGTGGCACACGCGACGTGGCAACAGGCGGGAGCTGTTGGAAGTCATTCACGAAACGTCTAACCTCAAGCATGACATAAGAAGACGAAAAATGAAAATATTAATAAAAACTAGGGGAATTGGAAGCTAAGGAAAGACCGAGACTCTACAACGGATTGCATGAATGAAAACAGTTGAAATCACCACGAAACCTGAGGGAACTGAAACTAAAACTGAAACTAAAAATAATGTTATAAACTGTCTCCCCCTCCCCCCCAAAAAAATAATGGCATTAGCCTCGGCGTGAAGGGTCAAGGATGATTGAAAGAGCGACGAGGGAGAGCACGCACCAAACCCCCCCCCACTGGAAGAGTGCGAAGAGCACTGGGACCTTGTGTAGGCTTATTGCAACCCAAATCTCCGAGAAGTCCAATGATCCTTGACAGCGAGAACTCAATGATTAGAGGCTTTTGCAATGACCCAAAGTCATTTGCAATGGTTATCGAAAGAGGCAAAAAGTACTGAAAATCTGGGTGAAATTGCTGTCACTCAGACTTCAGGGAACACCGCCGGTTATTATCAGTTAACACTTACTGATGATTACCAGTGTGAAAACTCCTAGTGAGTACATAATTAAAATAATGATAATGATAATAATGACAGAAAGTTGACGAAAGCAACTGTTTACGGCGATTCCTAACTCAAAATTAATAGTACTCGTTTGTACCCCAACTCATAATGATGATGATAGGCTTTATTTAACAGAGAAATGAACATGTAATATATAGAAATAATTGAAGATATCTACACCATTCAACAAAGAAAAGCGATTATGAGATGAATACATTGGCAGTTGTAAACAGCAATTTGCCCCCTTTGTCAGAATCATCGCTCATGGAATGTGATGATATACTGTTTTCTTGATCATTTTCAGTCGGTGGTATTAAAAGATGTTCAATTCTCTTATAGTATTTAGTCTTCATCAGCATTTAACTAGAAAAAATATCAGCACGTAATAATGGATAATTACATTGCACAGACACTTACATATATATATATATATATATATATATATATATATATATATATATATATATATATATATACATTTATATATATACATACATTTATATATATATATATATATATATATGTATATACATATACATATATGTATATGTATATACATATATATATATACATATATATATATATATATATATATATATATATATACATATATATATATATATATATATATATATATATATATATATATATATATACATATGTATATACAGGGTGGGCAAAAATAAGGGTCCTATTTTTAAAAATTCATAACTTTTTTATTTATTGATTTTTTTAAAAAATTTTTTTAGAATAAGTAAAGGACCCCTTCCGAAGCAAGCATGAGCCGTATTAGCCCTAAGGAACGTACCCTCATTTAGAAAACATAATTCTTTGCTTAAAAAACTCAAAACAGTGTAAAAAACAATACTTTAGTTTTTGTAAGTTTTAAGAAGTGTTTTTCGGCTAAAATTTGTTTTGTTTATTTAAAAAAATCTCGAAAGGGTCAGTCTACACACACATAAAGTTTGGTGAGTTTAACTTTTATTTTGTGGAAGTTATTCAAATTCCAGCTATTCAAATTTAAAGATAGGACCCTTATTTTGGCCCACCCTCTATATATATATATATATATATATATATATATATATATATATATATATATATATATATATATATATATATATATATATATATATATATAAAATATAATAGAACACCGGTGTCTGTAGGTATTAATAATAAATATTTATTAAAAAAATTGTTATCGCCCCCTTAAATGGAAGGACTCGGCCTCTATGAGAATTTAAAAATAAGTAGTCACATTAGGTGTAATGACATGTTCCAGCCTCTGTTGTTGTTGAACACTGTCCGACATTGTTTACTGTATATGTCCGCCGATTTTACATTTAAAGAGTTTACATTCTCTTAATTTCCATGTTATTTGGTGTTGGCCTTGGGGTAGAATATTAGCTGTTAATTTTAAAAACAAATTACTCAAAATTAAAGTACTTAAACATAGCATTAGAAACAAAGTTTCCGACATTTTTAGCATCCATTTTCTGATGTAGTATTTTCTATTATTAGTTGACCTTACAACATATTATAACTGAAACCTTTCTTGTCCGTAAGAAAATAAATAATAAGCGTATACACATAAGTCAATTTTTTTTTGAGTAAAGAAAAACGCCAAATGTTTTTGTTTGATATGTTGCCATTTAGATGAAAATTCGCCGTCAGTTCAAATATTTTATGCTATCTTTAAGGTTTCGAATTTCACACTAAACATATTTTTGCTACTGCGTTCCAGTTCCTATATACTTGCCAGCCCAAGAAGACAAATTTGACATAAGGTCGGTTTTTAATATGAGAAAAATCTAGCTCCCTTTCAAAAGGGCACTTTGGATTGGAACAAAAATAAAAATTGCCGAAGTCTAAAAGGACTTCTCCTTTACTGACCGGAGACAGAATAGACCCCGTTAGCATCCGAACAAATACTACATTTTTTTCCTAAGCGCTCCTGTTATTTCCAAGACAATATGAATGATGAACTTATTAGTGTAATTTAAACTTAAAATAACACTTTTTTCGTTTGAACTTACGTGCAGAGAAACGCGGCCTGAGTGCGTAGATCAGCTAGTGTATATATACGAAGTAAATCGGTATCGTTAAGTTCTCGCAATTTATTGCTTAAATATCATTCTTAAAACGAGTGACTACGAAAAAAAAGTATAGCATACGGTTTTATTTATAATTCAATATAGGTGACAGTAGCGATCATCAGCTTATAAAGCTGACTTAGAACTGCACCAACTGATTTCACAAGAAACTTATTTTTCGTTTTTTATTAATTTATTTACTTATTTAACTTATACTAAAGAGTCACAATGTTAAGGGAAAATCCCTCCAAGGTGAACGTTAATGAGATAGATAGATAATTGCCAATTGAAAATTATCTCCCTTTGTCAGAAAGATCGCTAATGGTATGTGAAGACTAACGGCTTTCTAGTTGTTTTGTGTCCGTTGAGATTTTTTCATAATATCCATTATTATTCAACCAGTACAAAATACCAGCAGTTAATAATAGAGAGAGTGATTTCCACACACATTAATCCTACACTCTATTATAAAAACAAATGTGTGTTTATTTATATATATATATCTACATGTATTGTATTAGTTTCTGTAAATGTAAATCCGTAGAAACTCAAGTGTTTATAAAAAGTGCTCAATACCAAGTAGAGCTGTTTATAAGTATACATTTTTATTTATACAAACATTATTGGTTACATATGTGCATACATGTTTCGGTTGCACTTTTCCAAGAAAGTCAACCTCATCAGACCAAGAATCTTTCAGGAATGGATGGATTTGAAGCATTTTCTATCCTAAATAACTCTTTTTTGGGATCTAGCATCTTCTATTTCTTATGAATCAGTATCGGATTACCTATTTCACTAGTTGACCTTTTTTGCCAGTGGTTGTCCCCTCCCTTTTTTTATTACTCTTTATGGCGTCTCCATTGCCTTTTCTTGTCCTCATTTTATTGCTCTCGCTTATCAGTTTAACAGACTCACTCAAGTATAAATATCTTATCTATATATCAAGAATCACACATATATAAACAAACCCAAACACATCTAAATAAACAAACAGATCAATAAACGGACATTGATATACATACATATCTAAACCTGGACAGCTACACAGATTCACTATCAATCAAGCATATATTCAGAATACATACGTGCTTATTAATATATTCTAAATGTATATTAAATAAAAAATAAAGAGATAAGAATATTCTAGAAATATATTCAATACATACATCCATACGTCTATACAGATTCAACATATACAGCTATATGCACCTATATACGTATATCTACACACACACACACACATATATATATATATACATATACATACAGATACATGTACACACACGCACACACACATACACATGCACATGCATACAGACACACACATACACATACATATATATATACATAGACATATACAGATATATATATATACGCGAAATTCCAAATATTGAGCGTAATTTATCGTATTAGAAACTTTTCATGCTATTATTGAAAATAGATTTCTTAAATAATTATTTTATAATAAGCTTGTGAATATATATATATATATATATATATATATATATATATATATATATATATATATATATATATATATATATATATATATATATAAAGCTCTATTTGATATTGAGCACATTTTATAAACCCGGTTGAAATTCTTTGGATTACTACCCTGTGGATGTTTTTACCTAAATTATTACCATTATATATATATATATATATATATATATATATATATATATATATATACAAGATAGTTGCTAGAAAAGCGGAACATTTGTCAAACGGTAATTTTTTTTACAAAGAATAACTTTTATAATAATAACATTATTTATGTTATACTTTTTTTTTATCGATTTTAATACTATTCAATTTTATTCTACCCACCCCGGAAAAAAGTCACAAATGTCTATATTCCTTACTTTCATAAGATTTTGTACCACTAAAAAATTATATTAAGTTTTATAAAGTTTTTCAAAGAATCATATTAATACACTCACAGATTCTTAAAATGCAGTCCGTGCAAATTTAAGAAGTAAATAAACCAGACGCAATAACATTCAAACAAAATAAAATTGAGGCAATTAAATTTACAACCACAAATTCCCCATTTTTCAAGCGACACTTCTCTCTCTCTCTTTCTCTCTCTCTCTCTCTCTCTCTCTCTCTCTCTCTCTATATATATATATATATATATATATATATATATATATATATATATATGTATATATATATATATATATGTATATATATATATATATATATATATGAGAGAGAGAGAGAGAGGGTAAGAGAGAAAAAGAGATAAAGCAGTGGAGAGAAACAGTACTTCAGATAAAGTTCGTATCCACGAGTTGAAATCCGATTAATCTTTACTGTGCTAATATAATTGTACTAAATAATAAACAGCGCTATTAATATATAATAAAGTTGTATTCATACACGAAATTCGGCTACACATAAAGCTTATTTAAACCGTATTATTAATAAGCTCGATTCCTGTAGGCTTAAAAATAAGTGTCTGCTCTTCACATTTTCATATTTCAGAACCGTAATGTATCATAATTAAGAATCTCTATTCTGTAGGTGTAGCCAAATAAAACTTTTATGATATATATATATATATATATATATATATATATATATATATATAATGAATAGATGAACGGATAAAATAATCTGACGGTATGAAATTAAAATTGAATAACCGGAAGACCTAAAAAGCTCCACGTTTCGGCCAAATGGGCGAACGAAATCATGGAAAAAATGACAAAAGACGAGAAAGTCTATAAATTATAAGAAATATATATAGTGGTAGGATTCATGTAAAGAGGGAAGATATATAAATGTGTATAGAGTCAAAGATAAAAATAAAACTTTAACGGGAAAGAAAAGAAAAGAATAAAGAGTAGAAAGGAGGTCAAAATGAAGCATAATTCAAAACTCAGGGAATCAACCAGTGTCAAGATATATTTTGTTTCGCTCTTGACAAAGCCCATTTGGGCGAAACATTGAGCTTTTTAGGTCTTCAGCTTATTCCATTTTAATTTCATATATATATATATATATATATATATATATATATATATATATATATATATATAGTTTTATGCCATTATGCAAACGTTAGCAAGTAAAACATGTGCCATTTTTAGCCTCTATATGAAACAATTTTAATAATGAGTTGGGTAGGAAAGCAAATAGCAAGTTACATAACCACCTTATTCATACATTAATTGGGAAAATAATTTGTCATTATATAATAAATAGTTAATTGTGGGCAGTTTTTAAGACATCATGAATGATAATAATTTATATATGAAAAATAAAATTACTGACGTTATTCTATTGTTTTATATGAATATTTATGGAATATATGTAGATTAATAGTGAGTGTGAACACTAGCGAAGATAGCTTTTACCGTTAGTTTAGACGGAAGGTGTACACAGTACACTCGTATATATATATATATATATTTATAAGGCAATCACACATTAAAGGACAATCTTTAACAGAATCATAATTAATGTTTGACCATGAAAATCTAGAAAATACTATATTTTTTCAGATAACGCTGAATTTAATTTTAATGAACAAAATATTTACGAGGACTATCAACATAGACAAAATATATGAAATTGTAGAAACATGATAAACTGCTCGCTTTGACGGTAAATGTATGACTTCTGGGGTAGTATTTAAATGCTATTTTACTGAAACAAATCAATTATCTGTGTATATAGGAGCTACGGTTGAACGATGTAAGATTAGATATAACAATCATATATCATCAATACAAGTGACCAGAGAATTAACTTAAGAAACCTCAACCTCAATATATATTAAATCTCTTAAATAAAGGACGCTGGAATATTTCAGTGTAAGACAAATACATATTGTTACAGTAAATACGGACAATGTAGCATTTGTCTTGTTAAATCTGTTTCAATTCTTACCCATGACAATAATTTAATAAATATAAAACGTTTAAACTATAAGATGTGTTTTATACGAAGGCGTATTTAAAAACAGTAAATATGAACCTCAAAGAAATTCTATTAGATGTGAAATATGTGTTTAAAATATAAATGAAAAAAGAGTCAGGGAATATATAAAAAAATAAAATGCAGTGAAATAATATAGTTTATTTGCAATTATGTTAATCAGTTAGAGGACATTTAGACATATGTTTTCCTAACTAGTAATGATATATATATATATATATATATATATATATATATATATATATATATATATATATATATATATATATATATGTTCTGGAATATTTAACTGAAACGCTAAGGAGGCTATTAGTTTATAACCTACTTAACACATCAAATATATTCTATTTTATGGCATTAAAATCATATGTATTAAATTTAGGAGGGGGAGGACAATAAAAGATGCATCGAATCTAAATGAGCTATTGAGACTGAACCTCGTTAAAATTTTTAATATATCCTATTTTAAGAAATTCATATCGTATGTATACAATTATCCGTAGAAGACGATGGAAGTGATCCTGAATTTCGACATCATCTTATGTCCCCACGTGACCCATTAGAACAAAAACTCCTAAAATTTCAAATACGTATATCTGCTTTTAATGAAAGGTAAGCAATGTATAATTCAGTAAGTTTTTCCACATTAAAGCTTTTTCTGATTAGGAGCGAAACGGGAGAAATAAGGGTGTAAAAATAAAAAAAGTAATATGGTGAAGAAGTACAAAATAGGGATCCTCATTCAGTCCTGGACAACGTCGGGGTTTCCTTCTTTTTAATTATAATAATCATTCGTCAAATGCTTAACCATAATAAATATAGTGTTACATTTAACATGCAACATAAAGGGGTTAGGGGCATATTAAATAATTTAATTACAATACAAATAATTACCAATTAATTAAAATAAGGTATAAGTATATAATAACACTGACCAAAGATTTTTATATTTCAAAAAATTACTAGACACAGAGTTGTTGAATTTTAATAATTTGATCCCGTTGATTCCGAATCTGCAAACCGTTTTTCTCTATCATGGTCTCGTTTTATTTAAACCGTGTTGTAAAATTTAACATTTTTCGTAAATTAATACAGTTTTTACCTAATACCATAGTTTCACTTAATAAATTTGCATGATTGTAATTGAAATATTCAATGATCGTTTACGATATCTTTCAAATATATACAAGAATATTTAGATTTTCAAAAATGTTAACATGTTTCAAAAGGTTGTTAAATTAGCTTAAATCGCAAGAAAAATACATAAACGAAAACATCCAAACTGGGAGCTGCTTTTTATGGTATTTAGGATTCTTTTTATGCGTGCTACCAGGCTTATCCCATTGTAGACTCCACAAAAAAGTCTGCCAACATATCTGGGCTCCTCTTTTTCTTGCAACGAGCTTCCATCGCAGCCATGTCTTAGTGAAATCGTTCTTCATGTTCATCGCTTAGATCTGATTTCTCCGGAAAAAGAAGATAGGATTGGAGAAAATGGAGTTTAAAGATAAAACAAGCTTTCGACTTTAAAAAGAAGTCATCATCAAGTTAAGATATTTTGTAAAACACGTCTCAACTGTATAATGACGTTTTAAAAGTTAAAAGCTTGTTTGATCTTCAAGGTAAATAAATTGTTTATTTATTTTGATAAACAAAAGAGACGTCGTTATTTGACCTTCTATATTCTATTCTTAATTATATATTAGAAATATATTAAATACGTTTGAATCGTACGTGTAAGTGTCAAATTTACTTAATATTGTAGATTTCAATGATTTGTTTAAAGAAATTGAGACCTGATAGGCAAATATGAGTGTCATTGTCGTAATCTACGAAAAAAAAATACCCAAGAAACGGGCCTTCCCTGTTCAGAAATTTTTAGGTTTTTGGACAGTGTTATAAGCAGTTGATTATCTACTATTTATGATATCTATGATATATCAATAGCTAATAGTAGTGTTATATAAGTACTTCAGTTCATAATAATGCACGATAACAACACTGATAGAATAAGACAAGTTGACCCCAATGAAGTTAGCATCATCATCATCATCATCATCATCATCATCATCATCATCATCATCATCATCATCATCATCATCATTTCATAATAGACAAAACTGTGGATATTTTAGTTGGATGTTTTTTTCTTAAACATCAGGTCAATTCCCTTGACTTTAAGCATTCAACACTTTCGTCGTTCCTCGCAGGCAAGCCTTTTGCAGAATTAGAAAAGAAATCGTCTCGTCAATCTGTTTCAGCCATTTTTAGTTATGATACCAATTTTTTCCATTAAAACGGGAATCACTTTGACTTCTTTACATTACAATATTTCCCACTTTAGATCTTGACATTTATTTTTCCATGTTTTTCATCAGCACCCTGGTATCGAAAGCGTAGACTATGTCGATGATTAAGCAAGTTCTCTTGTTTTTATTTAGAAAGATTAAATCGGGTTTAGAATGTTCAAGAAGCTTATCAGTTTGTATGCGCATTCTCTTAAAATGTTTGAACTCGTCGTTGTCCTGTACCATTATTTAGTTTATACTCGTACTATTTCTCCAATTCATAACGTTTGCATAAGTTTCGGTGTATACCTAAGCAACCTTTTCGTGTCTCGATTTTTTATTGATGTTGTGCTGCTGCTATTATTATTATTATTAGGTGTACATGCATCCGTCAAATGTGTTTGGGTACGTGAGAGGGGGTATCTACGCGATGAAAATATAAATGACACCTTTAATGAGGTTAATTTTGTTCTCAATGGTTCCTTTTGGACAAATTTAATTTCTTAACTCACTGTACAGTCTCGTCGTGATGTGTTAAGGTCGAAACGCTGGTTGAATCGTGTAGACTATTTCTAATATTTATATAATATTATATATATATATATATATATATATATATATATATATATATATATATATATATATATATATATATAATTACATACGTGGATGAGAGAGAGAGAGGGCGGGAGAGAGTGGGAGAAAGGGAGAGAAAGACGAGTAGTGGTTTCTCTTATGCAAAGCTATTGCTTCGCTACAAACCCCAAATAAGGCTTGGTACGAATAACTACTTCTCCGCCTGTTTGCTTTAAAACCTGATTGGAACGAGATACTACACATCTCTCTAACGGAACTGACGTTGGATCGCAATGTCTTATTATTCAGCGAGGTCACATTTTTTAGTCGACTGCCGTCAATCATTCTGTTAATTTCCCGCTTTTAACTAATCTCCTATTCTTAGGTCTTTATTATTATTATTATTATTATTATTATTATTATTATTATTATTATTATTATTATTATTATTATTATTATTATTATTATTATTATTATTATTATTATTATTATTATTATATATATTATTATTATTATTATTATTATTATTATTATTATTATTATTATTATTACTCACTAGGAGTTCTCACACAGATCATCACAGATTGCTCACCGACAACAACCAGTGATATTTCCTGGAGTCTGAGTGACAACAAGTCTCCCCAGACTTCTAGTATTCTTCACCTCTTTTCGATAACGATGCGGTATCGCAACAGTCTCTTACCATTGATTTCTCGCTGGTAAGGACCATTGGTCTTCTCTGGGATTTGGGTGGCAATAAGCCTTCCCAAGGTCTCAGCATTCTCTGCCCTTTTCAGTGAAGGTCTGGTTTGTGCTGTCCCTCCTCGGTCTTCTCATCCTCCTCGACCATCTACAAATATGTTGTCTGGTGTCAGCCTAGGCCGGCACCAGTTAAAAAAAAATAAATGAATAAAATAATATTTATTTAAATTAATTAAAAAAAAAATTAAATTTCTTTAAAATTTTTACATTTTTTCCTTTCAATTTTTTTTTTCCTTTTCTCTTCCCTTATTTAAAAAAAAATTAATTCTTTTTCATTTTTTGGGAGGTGGGGGTGGGTGAGAGGGAGGAGCTTATAGTGTTTCTTGTAATTTCTGTTTCTTGGTTCATTTTTGTGTAATGATAGCTGAGGCCGGTGTAATTTATTAGCGGCGGGGGGGAGATTATGAAGTGTTGTTTCTTGCAGTTTCTGTTCCTTGGCTCTTGTTGTGGTGTTCTTCGTGTGGTTTTGTTTTCTCCGTTGTAAATTCCTTGTGACTGGTTAGCCTTTTTAGCTTATGCGTGTTAGTTTCCGCATTCGAGGATTTTCTTTAAGATTGCAGCTGTTTTGATCATTGCTATCCTTTGTATGGTTTCGATAGTCTCTTTGATTCCAATTTCTCCCAGTCTTTTCTCCAGTTTTTTGGGGATTGTTCCTAGTGCTCCCACGATTATTGGTATTATACTAACTTTCTTCATGCTCCATATTCCTTTCAGTTCTTTGGCTAGTTCTGTGTAGTTACTTCGGTTTTCCGTGTCTTTGAGCTTCACTCTGCGGTCTGCTGGTACGGCGAAGTCTACGATTTTACAAGATTTTTCCTTTTTGTCTATTATAAAAACATCAGGTCTCCTTGCTTGTATGAGTTTATCTGTTTGTATATCCATATCCCAGAGGATTTTGTGTTTTTCGTTTTCCAGTACTGTTTCTGGTTTATGTTTGTACCGTTTGTCTGCATATTCGAAATTCAATTGTTTGCACAGTTCCCTGTGTATTACTTTCCCAACACAATCATGTCTGTTCTTGTATTCTTTTTGAGCAAGTTTGATACATTCATTTATTATATGATTTACTGTTTCGTCTCTTTGTCCACACAGTCTTCATTTATTGTTTTCCTGAGTTTTATCTATTTTAGCTTTAATGTAGTTTGTCCTAATAACATTGTTCTGTGAAGCCATCAGTAAAGATTCCGTTTCTCTGTTCAAGTTTCCTTTTCTTAGCCATGTCCAGCTATTTGATTTGGTTTCTTCTCTTGTGAGTCTTATGAAGCGTCCTTGTAGTTGTTTTTCTTCCCATTTTTCTTTTCTTGTCTGTTTGTGTCCAGTTTCGATGCTTCCTACGTTGTTCGTTGGGACGGTATCTCTTGCTGCGGTGATCAGCCTTTCTGTGTTCTGGTTTATGTATTTCTCCAGCTCCTTTTTAGTGTCGTCAACACAGTCTTCTATACTTACCAGTCCTCTTCCCCTTCGTTTCTCTTTACGTAGAGTCTGTCTGTATCGTCTGTTGGATGTAGTGCATTGTGCATAGTCATTAATTTTCTAGTCCTCTTATCAAGGTGCCTGAATTCTTCTTTAGTCCAGTTTATGAATGGTCCAGAATATCTTATTAGTGATACTGCCCAGGTAGTTATTCCTTCGATTAGGTTTCTGCTATATAATTTTGTTTCTAAGAGCTTTCTTGTTTTTCTCAAGTATTCTTTTCCAATCTTCTCTTTCATTTCTGTTGATTTGATTGTGTCTGCTTCCAAAACTCCCAAATAGTTATAGCTCTCTTGTTCATCTAGCGCCCTCATCTTCTCTTGGTTGGGTAGTTCCATGCCCTCAGTCGTCTCCAACTTTCCTTTTTTAATCTCTGGCAATGCACACTTTTCCATTTCGAATTCTATTTGAATATATTAACTGAAGATTCTGGTCGTATTTATCAGCTTTTCCAGTTCCTTTTTGCTTTTTGCAAATAGCTTCAAGTCGTCCATGTACATGAGATGGTTTATTCGTTGTTCTCTGCCTGTGAACTTGTATCCGGCATCACATTTCCTGAGTATGTAGTTGAGTGGCATCATGGCTATGATAAACAGTAGTGGTGATAGGGAGTCTCCTTGGAAAATGCCTCTCTGTATTTTTATCTCCGTCAAGTATTGTCCTTCAGCTGTCAGTTCTAATCTCCATGTTTCCATTGCTTTCTTGATGAAATTAATAATCCTGTCGGGTATCTTGTACATATTTAAACATTCAATTTTCCATGCTTGAGGGATTCTGTCGTACGCTTTCTTGTAGTCAATCCATGCCATAGATATGTTCTTTTCCTTGCTTTTAACTTCTTTCAGAATCTTTTGATCTATGTATAACAGATCATACGTCCCTCATTTCCTTTTCTGGCATCATTTTTATTCCTCGGGAAGTAGTCCACGACTGTTCAGGGAATGGTAAATTAGCTCTCTAAGTTGTGCCGTTAGGATTTTCCACATTGTCGGTAAACAGGTTATTGGTCTGTAATTGCTTGGGGTCTTTCCCTTCTTGGCGTCTTTTTGTATGAGCGTTGACCACTCTGGTACGTCTGTTTTATGGATACATCCTCTAAGTTTCTGTGCTAGCCTTTCTTGTAGGGTTGTGAATTTTTTGAACCAGTACGCATGTATTCCATCGTGACCTGGTGCTTTCCAGTTTGCCATTTTCTTTAGTGTTGTCTTAATAGTTTCTTCATTAATTTCTGTTTCCGTTCCTTCTTCAATTTCTAGAAGTTTATCTTTCATGTCTTTCAGCCATTTAGCATTTTTGTTATGATCTTCAGAATTTTCCCATATCTTGCTCCAGAAATGTATTGTTTGTGTCGGGTCCGGTTGTTCTGTTGTTGTTCTTTCTCCGTTTACGTTTTTGTAAAACTGGCTTTCATTGTTTTCAAAGGTCCTGTTCTGTTTGTACCGTTTCGATTTGTATCTGTATCGTCTCAATCTTCCTTCTTTTGCTGCTATGTTTTGTTTTAGTTCTTCGTGTTTCTTATTTAGTCTTTCCTTGCGATTCAGATTTCTGCTCTTCCATCGTTTACTGCTCTCCTTCATCCTATTCACGGTTTAGCTTCCTTTTGAAGTTTGGTGATCTGGGTTTCCAGTCTGATCTCCCATCCAGATTTCGTATGTCCATTCTTTTGGTCAGTCTTCTTTTCCCTTTTTAGTTTCATACTTATTAATTTTGCCCCTGCATATATCAAGTTGTTTAGATCTGTGATAGTGTCTGTTGGGATGTACGTGAGTACTATGTTTACTTTCTCTGTTTCAACTTTTAACTTCTTCCAGTCTTCGTTCCTTAGGGATGGAAGTTTTGTTTTGTTCTCGGACATTAATCGTTTGATGTTTGCCACTTCTCTTACTTCTTCCTCAGATAGTTCTATATTATATAAAATGGGCCAGTAAGAAATAGCGTATCAGTTCTCGAATTCGTCATAAAGATTCACAATTTCAGAATGGTACACCTAACGAAGGTCGGAGGTTACATCAGCTGAAACGATGTGTAAATAAATCAAGAATAAAATAGTAGTGCGAATAATTCAAATAACACACGAAATACATATTATGTGTTATTCGTCTTTAATAATACATTTCATTAGCAGGATAAAAACGATATTAGTCCAGTTTTTATTATTATTATTATTATTATTATTATTATTATTATTATTATTATTATTATTATTATTATTATTATTGTTATTATTATTATTATTATTATTATAGTTTCTGCTCTGTTAAAATAAACGAAGAGAAATGTGATATTTTTGGCAGAAATAAATATAATATTGAAAATAGGCACATCATTATATTACAATGCAGTGCATCTCCATTTGAACAATATATATATATATATATACATATATAAACATGTTGACATAATATAATAATATCAAGTTTCGATTTAACATTTAATGCAATAGTCGTTAATATAATACTACTACTACTACTGCTACTACTACTACAAATAATAATAATTTGACATAACATTCATTAAATAAACACATACACTCATACACACATATATTTGGTATTAGAAAATGGTCGCGAAGGGTTAAGCATGATTAAATAAACGGGGAAGAATAGGAGCAACCAGACTTGCACTGGAAATCTACAGAGACCCCGGGAACCATTATTGCCACTGAAATTCTAGAGAAATAAATGATTACTAGCTGTTGCGATAAAGCAAGAAAATGGTAAACTGTTATTGGACAAGGCGCAGAGTGGTGGGAATACAGACACTCGGACAACTCTTTGTTTTTAGTAGACAATTTCAACAGATTTTTATATTTAGTTTTATTATTCGTGAATAAACAATGAGAGAGAGAGAGCTATATAGAGGAAGAGATAGGGAGAGAAAGAGACAGAAGCAAGTGGTATAACCATTGCATACAATAATGCAAGGGGGTTAAACAAGATAGAGTGGGAGAGGGTGAGGATGATAGACAGCAACGTAATAAGAGATGAATAACTTGGTGAGTTAGTGGAACATTACAGCGAATTAGAACAGTTACAACGGTAGATTTGAAAGTAGAACTCAATCCGAAAACTTCGAAGTATGTTGGCATGAATTTGATCTTATTAACATACATAGAGACAACATTAGCGAAACAAACGTTGATTAACGTAACGTTAGCAGACCACACACACGTACAAACAGATATATATATATATATATATATATATATATATATATATATATATATGGAGAGAGAGAGAGAGAGAAACAGAGAGAGAGCGAGAGAGAAGAATAAAGATAGGTATGTGTAAATTGTATATTTCTATGTATAGAATACACACACACACACGCATATATATATATATATATATATATATATATATATATATATATATATATATATGCAAACATACACCAACATAGATAGAGAGAGGGGGTATATGTGTTTGTCTGGGTGCGTGTGTTTATGAATTGTAACGACCCTCAATCCATTCACGTTGGGCACACGAAAAACCAATAAAATTAACGCAAGTGTCGTGAAAAGTTTTCCCCGTCCCAAGCCCCTAACGGCAGCCGGTGAACTCTGTCGGAATCCTGTTGTAGATGTCTGCGAGACTGAAATATGACGCACCTGCGGGGCGGCGACCTTTTGAAGTCGGACGCTTCACATGTGCATAGGAGGACCTTTGCTAAAGAAATGGAGCCCCAGGGTGGCAAGCACACAAATCTTTATGATAGGCTTTTCGTCCACTCGAAAAAAAAAAGAAAAGACTTTCACTACAGCTCAGATTAAACAGATAGATAGATAGATAGACAGGTATATATATATATATATATATATATATATATATATATATATATATATATATATACATATATATATATATATATAAATATATATATATATACATATATTTATATATATATATATATACTTATATTTATATATATATATGTATATATATATATATATATATATATATATATATATATATATATATATATATATATAGTGAGAGAAAGAGAGAGAGAGAGACATACATACAGACAGACATGGTGATCCACGTTAAGTTAGTATCCACATGGAAAAAACTCCCGAGAACTTCGACTGTGTTTATATAATAGTACGCAATATAATAAATAGAGCTATTTATTTATAATAAAGGTTTTATTTATACAAAAATACCCAGGCTACATATCCGTGGAAATGTTTCGATCGTAGCTTTAATAAGCAACAGTCTCTCAAATCCCTAAAAATGTCCGCTTTCTAAGTTGTCATATTAAAAAAAGCAATATAAAAATATGAGAAATTAGAAAACGGATATATTTTTTCGGCCCGAAAATATCGTTGCTGATAAAACCTACGATCGAGACATTTACACGGATGTGTAGCCTTGATATGTTTGTATAAATAAAACTATATATATATATATATATATATATATATATATATATATATATATATATATATATATATATATATATATATATATATATATATATATGAGAATAATGTGACCGGTTTCGTCACAGATTGAGCTCGGGTTAGGTCATTTGAATCAGGAAACAGTGAGTTTGCAAAGCAAGTTCAATATAAAAATAAAAAGACTAAATCTAAAATCAGTGTCGTCAATTTCTCTTTTCTTCGTCCTCAACTTTTGTTAATAATGCAATATACCTACCTCTTTTTACTTACATTCTTTATAATCGTACACGACTACTAATCAAAGAGGGCGATATATATATATATATATATATATATATATATATATATATATATATATATATATACAGTCTGTGTGTTTGTGTTTGTGTGTGTGTTTGTGTGTGTGACGGAAGGAAGAATGATAAAGACTATAGAATAATAGCGGGGAGACGTAGCTCAATATAGAGTGAGAGAGGGTAAAAATAATAGATAATAACTGAATAAGCGATGGGATTTGATGCAAATTGAAACAATTAAAATGGAAGTTTCCCAAACATAGCTCAATCACAAACTGACATAGCATGTATTAGTGAGTTTGAATTATATATGAAAAAAATTGAGCTTTATGTGTGTGTATATATATATATATATAACCTAGCAACAGAGCCGAAATATACATACGCGTGACACAGGGAGATTTTAAGCAGTGGTTATACGCGCACGGATTCAACTTTAAATACAAAGATAAGACCAACACAGTACTAGCAACCCGGGAATGGCAGTTAAACGATGACGGGACACCTATGACCATCAACAAGAAAGAGATACATAGACGACTATCATACTCCCCAGCCGGAAGCAGGTGTTCCCTGTGTGACGCAGAAAAATATAACATTCTAAGGGCAATTATTGACCGAAATAGAAACTGTTTGAATGTTAGAGACGAGATATTTAAAGGATGTTTTATAGGAGACAAGCCCTTCTTATTAACTGAACTGACCGGCACACATGATGACCAATTTTCTCAAGAACAATGCGCATCATTTTAATTCAACAACTCCACACATATTCAAGTTTCTATGGAGCATTATATGAAAAGAAGACTTATACACACTTAATGATATTATATCACTTATAAACTCGGTGGATATACCCTAAAATCACCACCACACAATAAAGCCCCCACAACCTCCCCTTAACACAGTGGCTACGATTTAGAATAAATGCCACCTACTGACACACCTACGATTATCTCCTCCCTCCCCGCATACTTATGATCTTAAGGACCTTATAAACATTATCTGGAAGGAAGCTGGAGGGGCAGGTGTAAGTTTTGGTTATGGATTGATTGTTCCTATGGTCATTGGAATTCAGCTATAATATATATATATATATATATATATATATATATATATGTGTGTGTGTGTGTGTGTGTGTGTTTTGATGAAAGAAAATGACACAATACTGGTCAACTCTGATGATAGAATTTTATTCCGAAATTAATAAGATAAAGTAAAAAAAAAAATTAATCTTGCATCGTTCTACAACCAGAATTTAAATTCATAACCGCCAACGATATCAGCGTGGATACATCATAACAAGGATATTTCACCTGAAAAACAAAAGAAAAACAGTTTGTTTATTTTTATTTTTGTGTTGTTTGATGAAAAAAAAGACACAATACTGGTCAACTCTGATGATAAAATTTTATTCCGAAATTAATAAGATTAAAGTAAAAAAAAAATTAATCTTTCATTGATAATGCCTTATATTTTCAATTTATAATACTGACCCGGCAATGCTTTAAAACTGAACGACCCATTTTATTATATATATATATATATATATATATATATATATATATATATATATATATATATAGCCACTAGGTAAGCGTAAAATTTACCCACTTTTAATTTATATTAAAACAATACAATTATCTAAGAAAAATGAATTAAGTTTTTATGTGTTATACGCATTACAATTAAATAGTGGGACCTCTTGTAAATCTCACATTAATCTGTATAACTTACTTTTAATAATGTTATTCATTAAACGGCGGCGAAATTGTTAACGACGCGGACGGAAGGCCTGGGTATACCGGGTTCTAATCCAGTTCGTTCCACGGAAACACTTTATTCAAAAACCCACACCTAAACTTGCGTCTAAGCCCTTGGAGAAGAGGTTATAAAATATTATTAACAAAATAGTTATGCTTTCTTCTTTCGTAAAACTAATTACAATCGTAAGCTAAATATGCTTTAAATAAATAACACTAATATGAAAAGAAAGAAGTTCTTTATTGATGTAAAAATGTAGCAATTCAATGTTTGGTATTTGGTTTGGTAGTTTTGTTTTACGGCATATCAACCCTTTTTGGGTTATTTAATGCCGAATCTGGTCATTATAGTGAAAGTTTTTATGCTTCAAGTTCTTTATATCTTCAAATGTTTAATCAAGGTTTTTGGTTTGGTAGTTTTGTTTTACGGCATATCAACCCTTTTTGGGTTATTTAATGCCGAATCTGGTCTTGTTTTCTTCTCTTTTTTGTTTCTTTCCCCTTTTAATATATGTTTCTATTTAACCCATAGTTGGGACCCTAACAGGTACTACCACTCCGGGTCAGGGTGGACCTGGGAGCAATGGTAATTAAGAGGAGGCTCCACATTCCCCAAAGTCCGTAAGCCGGATCTCACCATCGGATGTATTTTAAGGTCATATCCAGGACCGGGAGTAGGGTAGGAAAAATAAAAATAAAAAAGGGGAGGGAGAAAGGGAGAGGGGCTGTTGTTTTTGTTTTTGGTTTTGTAGAACATAATTAAGTTTTACAAACAAAAAAAAAAAAAAAAAAAAAACGTCAATGTAGGTGAATTTCGTCTCAGGGAGCCACAGGGCAGCCTGATCTGGTATCACCAGGCAATTCAATGTTTAAAAAAAAACAATGAATACTCTCTGTCTTCTTTACGTAAAAAAATATTTTCAGCTAAATATTTATCAAATCAATAAAACAAATGTCACTTTTTAAAATGTGTTAATTAAAAATTGTGCTGATTTAGGTACTGGAGCGACATTATTTGGTTTTGGAATAATTCATGTAAAAATATGTAAAGTGGATTTTTCACCGTTGAAATAAGTAAAGTTAATAATTTATTGTAAAGCTCTATTTGAAGAGATATTGAGACTTTATTTGTAGAAAAATAGTTTTTAAAGTATCGGTTTGGTATAGGAATTGATGTCTCAATAGCCATTTTGTAGAGGTTCAATATATATATATATATATATATATATATATATATATATATTGTAGTTTGTTTAGCCAGCTCGCTATCCCTACGCAAAGTTCGCTATCACTTCGCAAAGTTCGCTACTTAAAATAGCTGAAATCAACATGTTAAATAATAAACATTCTATTCATAAGTTTGTTGTAAACACAACCCAACACTTTTGCATTCATTCATATGAATAGATAAACATCAGCAATTATCCATATACATAGGTATTAACATTATGTAATTTTTATCTTAAATAAGGCAGAGTCAAGAAGTAAAAAGAAGAAATCAATTCGCCTGAGCCATGCTGAGTGTGTGTGTACGCAATAGCTCTTATTTTGTTTTTACTTACAATTTTTTTAATTGTATTTAAAACAGTAAACATATGTTGTTGCTCGCTAACGAAAGGGAGCAGTAGTTCAACCCCTTCTCTTTCTCCATGTGATATCCCTAACGGAAGAGAGGAAGAAAGGCGTTGTCAGTAACCTACTTTTCTTTTTGAACTCTTGCTTATGCCTCGTATATATTTATTTGTAGTTAGTTTAATTTAAAGTATCTCCCCTCAAAATGAATCAGCAAATATTTTAAGAAGGTTTTTTTTTATCATTTATCCCTTTTTTAAATCAGTCAAATTAATGACTGCTAATATCGACTAAAATATTGCATATATATTTAACAAATAGGACGATACAATTACGAATTAATAACACCAGACTTTAATTTACTATGAACTGTTTAAAAATAGTTATGCAAATAAGGCATTCAAAGTTCTGTATATAGGCTGTTCGTCTCTAAGGTAAAAATATTACACTGTATTATTGATTTAAATAACAATAACCTGTTTTGATAGAAATATAGAAGCGATAAATATTCATAGGAATATATTCCTAGAAGTATACGGGTAAAATTAATTCCGCGAACAGAATAGTCTTGAACTACGTTTATGTTCTCCTATGGACATACACATCAACATATAATGGTATTCTACCTTGTGTCTAGATTCTTTATTCTAATTTTGATCAAAATTACATGATTTAATTCCAGAAAATGTCTAAAATTCAAGGCTTATGTAGACTTAAGAAGAAATAGAAAATAAGAAAATCTTGCTTAATCGGGGTCTAATGACTATGAATAACATTCAATGCAAGTCTGATATATTTTGAATTTCAAATGGGAGGTTGTCCACATTATTAGCCCCCCTAGCATCCTTTTATAATACTTTTAGGGGTTTCTGATATCTATGGTGAAGATTTTTAAAAAAATCGGATGTATTTAGTTTTCAGGCAGGGCCGCGATCATTCTTTGACCCATTTGTAATAATTACCTGCATATAAAATTCATAACGATCGGTTACTTAGCTTAGGAGTGAATCCTGTACATACAAATATATGAATATATACACATACATAACTTTATATGAAAAAGATGTCCACATATACTTTCTATCCACTGACATTTACAGCACTATTTATAAAATTGTGCTCACTTACACGTAGAGCCGTACATATTTTTTATAATTTTTTTTTATTGATACAACCATATTTGTCTACACAAATGCACTCATATTTCGTAAACTGTTGTGATCACTCGCCAACAGGCAATCATTCGGTATGTTCACTTGAATATTGATTGCTTTACGACTAACTTCTCTATAATTATATAAAATTATGTATGTGTGTCTGTTTAAATATTTGTATGGGTACTGATATCGATCCTGAACCAGTTTTCGTGAGGTTCGACTCGGAAGCGTTCGGTTGTCCTACGCGAACGCCCGAGTGTTGACGAGCCGAATGATACCAGACGACAATTTTGATACGGTGCTGCGTCCTGTTATTGTAAGTTATATTTTCAAGAAATTTTCTGAAAGAAACAACAACAAAAAAACAAAACAAGCAAAACATAGTGAAGTTACTGTTATCAAATAATTTTTTATTTTGATACGTTGTTGCGTCCTATCATTTTTCGTTATAGTTGCAAGACATTTTTTAAACAACAAAACAAATAAAACAAGCAAAACAGAGCAAAATTACTGTTATCTAATAAATATGTTTAACCCTAACCCTAACCCTTACCCTTACCCTAAACCCTAACCCTAACCCTAACAAAAAAAAACAAAAAAACAAGCAAAACATTATTATCATAGAACGCAACACCGTATCAAAATTGTCGTCTGGTATAAATCGGCTCGTCAACTCTCGGGTGTTTGCGTAGGACAGTCGAACGCTTCCGAGTCGAACCTCACGAAAACTTGTTCAGGATCGATATCAGCACCTTTGTATGTACACGATTCACCTTTAAACTAATAAAACGATCATCATCAATTTTGGAACACATCACCCTGGCGTAAGGTACGGTAATCGAAGCTATATTTTTTTTCGGTTTAATGCACAGGGACAAACAGAGGGTGGAAGTCCTTTATGCAACTTAAGGTATATTCTATTTTTGTGTAATTTTACTAACCGGTTTAGCCGTCTAATTATGAATAATTCTCAAAGGTGTTTAAAGAGCAAAATATGAGCACGACCTTCTATTTAAAAATTAAAATATTTCAGATTTGCATTAAATTTAATCCATTGTCATTAGACACACATTAAGCAAGAATCTTTAAATTTCAATTTCTTCTTAAGACTTCTTAAGCTTAAACTTGAAATTTTTGTAATGCATTTTGATCAAAATTAGAATAAGAATTCTAGACATAACCTATATATCTTGATTTTTATCTTTGTAAGGGAACATAAAACTGTTCTGTTCAGGCTATTACTTTTACGCGTCTTGTAATTGTGCGTTGTGAATGGTTGTTTATAAAATAAAGGATGATTATCATACAAATGCTGGAGAAGAATACATTAAAAAGAGAAAAATAAAAGAAGAATAAAAAAGGGGAGTTAAATCATTGAAGATGAAATATAAAAGAAAGGAAGAAAAATTGAGGAAGAAGGAGAAGGAGATAAGGAGAAGAAGGATAAAATAAGAAGAGAAAAAGAAGAGAAATAGTAAAGAGTTCAATAATGAGAAAACGTTGGAGCAAAAGATAAAGATCGAGTGGAGGTTACAAAGAAAAAACAAGTGAAAGAAAACGCAGATGATGATGATGATGATGATGATGATGATGATGATGATGATGATGATGATGATGATGATGATTGAAGACGAAGAGAAGAAAAAAGAACAAGGAGAATGCGGAGTAGAATAAAACAAAGTAGAAGGGGAATAAAGAGCAGGGGCGAAGAAAACGAAAAGACAAATGAGAAGAAGGAACAGGAGGAGCAGGGGGAGGAGGAGGATACAAAGAAGGTGATGAATATGATGATGACGAAATAAAGAAGAACTAGAAGAAGAAAAAGAAGAAGAAAGTGAAACAGGAATGAATAATATAAATGAAGTAGAAGAAAGAAAAAGTAGAACGAACTGAAGAAGAAGAAGAAGAAGAAGAAAGTGAAACAGGAATGAATAATATAAATGAAGTAGAAGAAAGAAAAAGTAGAAAGAACTGAAGAAGAAGAAGAAGAAGAAGAAGGGTATGAAGAAGAATAAAATAAAAAAAGAAGAAAACAAAACATCAAGTCTGAGATGAAGGAAGAACCATAAGAACAAGAATAAAAACAAAAAAATCAGAAAAAAAACAAGAAAAAATAACAAGAAAAACGGGAAAAATACAAAAAAGTGAAGCATTTAGAATCAGATCCATGAAAATAGAAAGGGAGAAAGACATAAAAATAAGAAATATAAGAAAAGAAAATAAGATAATGAAAGAGAGAAAGGCAGTAAGAAGTAGAAATACATGACTGGAAAAAGAAAGAAAGTAAAATAAAAAGAACAGGAAGAAAAATAATGTGAAAAAAATAATATAGGGGTAGAAGAAACAAAATAAAAAAGAAAAAAAGAAAAGTAAATTAGCATAAAAATGAGAAAAGTAAGAGAATAGGGAGAAGAAATAAAAGATGAAGAGGAAAAAAGAGAGAAGACAAGTTAATTAATTAGTATTAAAATGCATGAAAGAAAGAAAAATAAGAAGAGAGGAAGAAACTATATGAAATTAAAAAGAAAGACGGAGAAAATAAAAAGTAGAAGAAAGAGGATAAGAAAAAGAGTGAGGAGGGGGAGGAGAAGGGAGAGGAACAAAACACAAGGAAATAAAATAATTATAGAAAGTAAAATCAAAAATGAAAAATAGGGAGGAAAAGAACAATAAGTAAAAGAGGAAAATGATTAAATAAAAAATGGATTAGAAGAAAAAGAAGATGAAATAAGAGAAGAAGATGACGAACGAGGAGGCGAAAAAGAAGAAGAAAGACGAAAAGAAGGCGAAGAAAAAGAAGAAGAAAACGAAAGAGGTAAGGAAGAAAGAAGAAGAAGAAGAAGAAGAAGAAGAAGAAGAAGAAGAAGAAGAAGAAGAAGAAAGAGGAGAAGATTTACCGATTTTACTTTAAACATCCTCGCGAGAATACCCAAATCGCAGACATTGACAGACGCCATTATTGACGAGTCTTGGCTCAAATAAGGTCATGGCGGACCTACTTTTAATCAGAGAAAATACAGAATGAACTACGGCTAAGCAGCGCATTTGGATAATTGTTTTTGGTGGAAAATAATAGCAAATAGCCGGAATAGAATTAGGTATCTGCATATGTTCAATATTGATAATTTATTTTATTTTCGGGTGACAGTGGTTAGGGTCACGGGTAAAGGCCGGGCCTTGCCTCATTTATCATCGGATTGATATTGTTTTCATCGGCCGTCTCTTTTAGTGTTGCTGACTTTAGTTGAATGAAAGCTGAAAAATTGATATTGTGGCATCAATTATTTTTCTTTTTTGGTCATACTTTGCATGGCCCCGTTGGGAAATCAGTTCCATGACTTTCAAACTTATATAATTACCCGAGCAATCCTTGAAATTTTGAAGGAAAAGCGTCGAAAGAAAAAAACTTATGAGAGACGGAGCGAAAGAGGAAGAGAATCGGTGCAAGAGTAATAATGACGTGTTACGATTAAAAGAAAGAAATTGGCGGTAAAACGGGAGATGGTCTTACGAAAAAAAAATAGCTAGAAAAAAAAGAGAAAGGGAAAGGCTATTGTGTTGAATATAAATAGAGAAAAGAAGGAGAAAAACACAGAAAGTAAGGACGAAAATAGGACGCAATATAACACGACAAAGAGAGAACAGACACTGAGAAAAAGAAAAAGTGACTTTAAAAACGAAATAAGAAAAAAGTTTAAAGAAGGGTAATGGTGACGTGTTACGATTAAAAGAAAGAAATTGGCAGTAAAACGGGAGATGGTCTTACGAAAAAAAAATAGCTAGAAAAATAAGAGAAAAGGAAAGGCTATTGTGTTGAATATAAATAGAGAAAAGAAGGAGAAAAACACAGAAAGTAAGGACGAAAATAGGACGCAATATAACACGACAAAGAGAGAATAGATACTGAGAGAAAGAAAGGTGACTTTAAAAACGAAATAAAAAAGAAGTCTAAAATAGAGAATTTGAATAAAGAAATGAAAGAAGGAAAGAAAAATGTAACAATAACATAAGTCAGTCGTGAGACTGCATACGTCCGCCTAACAACGTAAGGATGATCAAGAGTCTAATGTGAGTCTTACTTTTCTATATTATATCATCTTTGGTTTGGTAGAAAGAACTCCAAAAGAGTGCTCAGGTATTAAAAAATAAGAGCATTATATTTGTTTTATAAATTGCGTTACAGAAGATCAGAGCATATCAAACAGGATATCGTCGGTTAAGAGCGGTTACATTTGAGAAAGGCGAAACATAATGTAACGTAAACAACATACATTTAGTTGAGGAAGGCTCAAAGTAGATTGTTAACGTTATATTATGTTTCGCTTTTCTAAGCCGTACATTTATAAAATTGCTTATATTGAATGAAGTATTCATTCAATGCTCTAGAAACGTTGACACCTCAAAAACTATTTAAAGTTTGCATGGTGGTTACACTTATCAAAGAGGATCAGATTCATGGATCAAATTTGGAAACATACGAAGTTGAAATCCCGTCCAGATTTCAACTGTGAATATTTCAACATTATTGATATAATGCAAGTGCAAGAAAATCAAATTCATATAGGCTATTCATGAAAAAGGCCCCCACTGCTAACAATAGAGAAGCATTCTCTTCTCTCACATTCCTAATGACAGCTGTATTATTCTAACATTAATATATAGACTATTTAAAATCACTTAAGGAATCTGTTTAGAGTTATTTAAATAGATTTATCTTCACATGTAAAAAACGGTTAAAGCTCTATATTTGATGATAGGTCGAAAAAGCGCTTAATGTATTTATATATATATATATATATATATATATATATATATATATATATATATATATATATATATATATATATATATATATTAATAGACCATTACAACACCCGCAGCTTCGCATTACATTTATTTGTTAAAAAGTATTTGGTATTTTAAGCGTTTACAATAATCATTAAAAATAAATAAGTGTTAATAATAATTGATTTTAAGGGTTCTTTATTTCTGTATTTGTGAGATTTCGATCTAATTGCGAAGTTAATCTAGACTAGCTCCGTAAGCACCAAGTTTGAAACGAACGTTCGGGGAGCTGAGTCGAGTCCTCTGTGTGTGTGTGTGTGTGTGTGTTTTAGGGGGATCCCTGTTTTGAATTTGTCACCATTCCTCATTTGAGTTTTTACTTTTATTTAACTTACAAAAACTTTTCAGAATTAAGTCTGTATTTTTGATGTAAGATAATTTTTACAATTCCATCATACATATTACTACTCTCTGATGATTGACAAAGTTGGACAAACAACACATTTGTCCAGATTTGCCATGAAACAGGTGTAAGAAAAATCAATATTCAAGTTGAAAAGATTATTTTTAAGTGTAACATCAAAGAGGAGAAACACACTTCCATCAAAATACGGACATAAAGTGATTGTGAGAACTAATGAAAATTATGGTTTTGAATGTATTTCCTATGGTCATTGGAATGAAAAATCAATATAAATCAATATATATTATATGTACATATATTATATGTACATATATTATATGTACATATATATATATATATATATATATATATATATATATATATATATAAATATGTACATATACTTATATATATGCATAAATATATATATATATATATATATATATATATATATATAGTGTGTGTCAGGTTGTATATGAAAAGAAATCAAATTAAGTTCTCGATCATATAAGAGAGCTAATATAATTTATTTAGATACTGTATATTACATAATTCAGCAACATACCGCGGTTTCATCCAAAAGGGCAGATTTAGACATGTTTAGCAAATCTCCGTGCCCAGTAGAATCATCGGCAAGGTGAAACGATTGTACAATCGTTTCACCTTGCCGATGATTCTACTGGGCACGGAGATTTGCTAAACATGTCTAAATCTGCCCTTTTGGATGAAACCGCGGTACATTGCTGAATTATGTAATATACAGTATCTACATGAATTATATATATATATATATATATATATATATATATATATATATATATATATATATATATATTCATTATTAATACTCAAACTTTCAAAGTTAAATCTCAATAGATATAATTTTATTTTAATACTGGAACATACATAAATAAACAATTGAATTTTAAATTCAAGAAAATATTTATTTACTTTTCAAAAATCCACATACTTGACGATCTGTATTGTCTCGACATGAAAAACCATATATATATATATATATATATATATATATATATATATATATATATATATACATATATATATATAATATATATATATATATAATATGTATATATATTTTATATATTTATATGTATATATTTATATATAATATAATATCTATTTATCTATCTATCAATCTCTCTCTCTCTCTCTCTCTCTCTCTCTATATATATATATATATATATATATATATATATAGTGAATTAAATATTCGTGCGACCCCTTAGAAGTATAAAAGTCGTGTTCAGAAACATCAGAAAATACAAAAAGAACAAAATAAACAACAACACTTACATTGTTTGAGTATTCATGAATGCAATTGCAACTTTTCTTCAATCTCTTCCTTTTTCAACTTTTAATTTAAATATTTATTTCAATATTTTCTAATTTTATTTCATGGTTATTTTTTAATTCTTTTCATTAACTTAGGGCTGTTTTTACGACCTGATATTTAAGTAAATTATATGTATCTTCCCCTAGCTCTGTTTTATTAAAGATGGCGTCCACAGAACTTGATGTTACTTTTTGAAATTTAATTTATGAATCCTCTTACAATGTCATTTTTTTTCTTATGTACTGAACACGATTTTTGGACTTCTGAAGAGGCTAACTATTGAAAATCCAGGATATATATCGCTATATTTGGTAATATTATAGACGACACGTGTCGACCAGTAGAGGGATTTTTGAAAGGTTAATAAATAAATGGTCGCTGGAAGCTACCATTCTATTTTTTGACAATTTTACATATATATATATATATATATATATATATATATATATATATATATATATATTAAGACTTAAATTATTGTTAAATTTTAATCCAAAATAAAGAGTTCTTATACTATCATCCAAGCTTACAACCGTTTCCAGATACCTTTGATTTCAATTATACAAAAAAACACGTTATTTCCGAAAAATGCTCATATTAGAACATAGAAAACAACCAACGAAAATTACAAATACTCGAACATCTTCTTCTTCTTCTTCTTCTTCTTCTTCTTTTCCCTCCTATTTTACAACTCCTTCTTCTCTTCATTTTTCCGTTTCTCCAATATATTCTGTCCTTTCGTACTCCCAGTATGCATTCCTTCTATTATTTCCTCCTCTCTCATTAGGTCTCTTTTTCTTATTTGTCTCTGGTATTTATTGTATTTTCTTTTCATCTCTTTTTAAAAATTTAATTCGTTATATATGTATTATCTTAACTTTTATTTCTCATTTTATTTTCATTTTACTGTCGTCCTACTTTCCTTATATTTTGTTTTCGTTTCATTTTTTTAATTTTTAAAATTTAAATTCCTCTTTCCATCAATTATTTTGTCTTAATTTTTACTTTTATTTAAGTCGCATGTTTCATTCATGTTTCTTCGTTTATTTGTCGGAACAATTTTTTTACAAACTTTTCTAGTTAGCATTTGAGCTAATTTCATTCGTATATTTTATTCATTTTTTGTCTTTCATTTTTATTTTCATTTCATTTATTTATTTTTTTTCAATATTTCGTATGTCATTTCTTTCGTTCGTATATTTGCTTAATTTATTATTCTTCTTTCACCTTTTCTTTCATTTTATTTTTGGATGCTTTTTAGAAATAGCTATCCAGGGTTCGCAGCCGTGACGTAAGCAGTTCCGACTATAAACGGAAAAAGCCGAATCAAGTTACGATGCTTCTACTTAATACGAACCGAACTAAAACGACTTTTGCAGAACTAAACCTACAACTTAGCTGAGGTTAGTTTTAGAGTAGAAACATCCAGTTTGGTTCTCATTGTGTAGAATCTTTTCGGGAATATTCTGTATTGGATACATTATATCTATTATGTTTAATATATTTAAATGTTGTTACATCTCTATTTATGAAACCTATAAGACTATTAAAATGAAATTAAGTTGTTTAAGTAGTTTCAGTATGAAGTATTTAAAAATTATTTTCAACAGAATAAAAACGTTCTAATTATGCACAATAGTAAATACAATACTTTTAAACCAGAAATAAACATTGCAATTATAAAATAAAGTTTTATTTTATTATTTGTAATAAAACAATTCCAATTATAAAAAGCAGTTCGATTTTGTCATGTGTTAATAAAACATATTAAAAACAAATAATTTGCCCCACTTCCCCAAAAACATTGGACCTAAAATATAATGGATAATAATTTTTGATAACACCGCCTGTAAATTCCCAAACTAAAAACCGGAAGTCGTCATCAAGTATAGTGTTTCTCTAATTTTACCCACATATTCCACATCGATCATTTTTCTTTTCTTACACCTCATTTAACAAAATTACTCCTTACAAAATTAAGTTTATTTATTTGACCTGATAATATCATAAATTAAACTTTACTATCGAATTTTATGTTTGCTGAATTGTCGTTTAATGACATCAAGAGAATTTGTCGGAATTAATTGTTTTACAAACATCATCTATTTTCTAGTTAGCAGCGAGCAGAGATGCAAAGAACAAAGAGGTATTCGTAGACAGTTTTTACTTGTTTATATTTTTAGATATATACAACATCTGCAAAGTGATATCAATTATTGTACTTGTTATGCTATCATCCCTATTTAGAAACACAAAGGACTCTACCGATAGTACTTTGACTATAATCCACTCAGAAGCTGCACCAGCGACATTGTATTATTGGAATATAACCTTACTTTTCTTTTCAACAGAAGTGCTCATCTTATTTATTTATCATGTCCCTTCCGGAAAATAACAACTTAGTTTCCCAGACCCGGAGGATTTGAAAAATATTCAAGCGCCATTTAAACAATTGGGCACATACGAGATACATCTACGCCAACTTGACAACTGGATGAAGAAAAAGATAAACATAATTGGATTTTTTAAAAAGTACTATGTTTCCATGAAACGCTGGACGAAAACAAAATGAAAGTAAAAAGAATCCCGGGCAACATCCAATCATTTTATCAAAAGAGATTTAAATAAAATTACCATAGCAACAATTCTCCTGAAGCAAAAATATAATTCACTTCTTCACGGATAAAAATTTGAACGTTTATCCAATGCAGCACTTTTATTTGAACAATATTAGTATTAGTAAATAATTGCCTCGCTAGGGACAGTGCTAGGACGAATGGATCAGCGAGGATCTTGTTAAGAATAAGATAGACAGAAGACGACCAACAACCCTCTCCAACTCCTTACAGTTTTTTCTTAATTTGTTTTCCTTCTTTTACTTTTCCTTTTGCAAATAAATAATTCGAAGTGTAGTTTCAGTTCTGTACTCGGTCAGGGGAGGCGAGATTTTTGTGAGTGTAGCAATTTTTATTTGTTTGTCCCATTGAGAATGCCACTTAAAATGGAGTTGAATATTCTTCACATAAACACAGACCCCGTGTCTTACTTTTCATTATAACGAAGATGGAATGCGAACGGAATACGGTGTTAGGATCGAGGGTCGTCTTCCCCTGATTATAAACGTGTTCAGTAAATCAAGCAATTGTTGCATGCAAAGACAGAGTAATAATTAATAAACAAAAATGAAGTAGTTATAACAAGGTTTATTGAACGTGTGTGTACGTGGACTGATGAAGTGTGTGATGTATGCATGTGTGTCGATGGAAAAACAGTTCTTGAAAAAGGTATAAGAAGAAATGAATCCGGCGTGAGGAAAGTCTTTGAAAGCCGTACACAAAGAAAATGAGTTGAGAACTCTTACCGTTGTTTGACCACGTGCTGACGGAAGAAACGTGTGTTGGTAGTTGTTTTACCGAGGCTAGTTAAAAAGGAAAAGAGAGCGAATTTCCGTTTGCACCGGGTTTTATAGTCCGAAGGGCAGATAACTCTGGTGTCGCTTTACAGCGCCACCTGTCGGTGAAAAAGCGACACCTAACGGCCAACCGGTGTAGTTATGTTTTGAAAGGAGGAGGTAACTGCTACAACGGCTAAACATTGATAAAATGGAAAAGTTAAAAGGATTACGTAGATTTAACTTGTTTTTTAAAAACGATATCGTATTTAAGTCGTTTAATAAAATTAAATTTAAATCGTGACTCGAAATATTATTCGTTTTTGAAAATCATTGTACTAAAACTGAGTTACCTAACTTTCATGTAAGCAAAAAGGTATATGCAAATCTTCTGTAGCCGTAAAGTTGTTATAGTATCAGCTCAAACTTCAGAAGGAACTCCTGTCCAAACGAC
Organism: Sepiola atlantica; assembly: GCA_963556195.1. NCBI lineage: Eukaryota > Metazoa > Mollusca > Cephalopoda > Sepiida > Sepiolidae > Sepiola > Sepiola atlantica. The sequence goes on along the minus strand of OY744547.1, from coordinate 49,243,331 downwards.
ACTGTAAGAACTATGGCAAATTTACAACACCCACTTTTCTGGACCTATATTCCAACTGTAAATTTCTTATACGTAATGCAATTTAAAACAAGATAATTCCTTTCCTACACCATAATTTGAAAAGTAAGCCTTGTAAACCCTGTTGGGGGTTTGAAGGGCTTATCTATTAGCTACCCTGTTTGAATTCAAGGGGATTTAAGGCTTGGTTAGTCTCATAACTGACAGAAAATGAAAGTAGTACAGTATCTTTGGAATAGGGTGAAGTCACACTACTTTTCTGGTCGGCACTTTCCCGGGTGATAGTACAGGGGACTGCATTCAGAGCCTCATCATTAGCACTCGCTAAATGTCGGGGTATTCTCATATGCCATGTTGCGCATGAATGTGTGTCATTTGAGATATTTCCGGCGTGGATGACTGGTTGCGTCATTGCAATGTTTCGGCTTTAAATTATATTATTGTCACTACTACTACTACTACTACTACTACTACTACTACTACTACTACTACTACTACTACTACTACTAATAATAATAATTAATAATAATAATAATAATGATGATGATGATTTCGTCGATGATAATCTAGTATCCCTTCATCCGCACAAGACACATCGTGAGGACTTAAGGAAGATAGAAATACTGAGTAGGGAGAACAACTTCAAGATCTCCACTGGAAGGGCACAAAGATTACTGGAATCCTGAAGAGATTTATCCTCACTAAACCTTCAGAGAAGCCAAGTGGCTGCTATCGCAATAAATGAATAATAAAAAAAGCTTTAGCGAGAAGACGGAGTGATTTACAACGGTGATGGAAAGTTGGTGAGACTTGCTGTCACTTAGACTCCAGAGAACACCGCATTTTGTTTCCACTGTGCGGTTCGTTTGATAACTCTTAGTGGCTAACTACTACTACTACTACTGCTACTACTACTACTACTACTACTACTACTACTACTACTAACAACAACAACAACAACAATAACAATAATAATAATAATAATAATAATAATAATAATAATAATAATAATAATAATAATAATAATTTATAATGCGACACACCTGGAAAATAACTGGCAGAAATGAAAATCACATGAAGGGTTAAGAACAAACGCTGTCGCTGATGAAAACACTTACATATTCAGAAAAATCCTTGAGTGTGGAAATTAATTCACGTAAACAAATAAGAGTAACTAAATACAAGTTACTTAAACTGGAAAACAGGATAACAACACTAAAAGGCAAACCCAACAAAAGTGTAACATATGATGACAAACCAAAGACATCTGTAAATGTTGACAATATGTAAGAAGAGAATTATTATTTATCCAATACATTTATGAAAAGAGAGTGTTAGAAAAAGAGGGATAAGAGATGAGAGGTAGACGTAGATAAATAATAAAAAGAAAAAGAACAGGAAAACGTGGGAGAAGAAAAGACAGGGAAAATAAGTAGAAAAAGAATAGAAATAATAATGATGAGAAGAAGAGGAGAAAAATGAATAAGAAGACTACGTAGAGGACGAGGGAAACAGAAGAAGGAGAGGAGGGTATCAAATCAAAAGAAGCAGACGAAGAAGAGGATCGAGGAGAACAACAAGAAGAACGTGGAAAACGAAGAAGAAGTTAAGGTAAAAGAAGAAGAAGAAAAAGAAGAAGAAGAGAAAGAAAAAAGAGGAACAACAAGAAGAAGAAGAATATAAAGGTGAAAAAGAAGAAGTATAAGAGAAAAAAGAAAAAGAGGGAGAAACAGAGGGCACGAAGAAGATGAGCGAGTACAATAAAAAGAAGAGGAAGAAGAAAAAGAGGAAGAAAAAGAAAACGGAAAGAAGAAGAAGAAGAAGAAGAAGAAGAAGTAAACAAGATGAAAATGTCGAATTGTATGTGAAAGAAGAGTAAGGAAAAGATATTGATCGTCTGGCCCGAAATAACACCAGATTTGAGGGATAGAGGATGAGAGGAAAAAGTAGAAAAAGAAGAAGAAAAAGAACAAACTTTCGAAGAAGAAGAAAAAAGAACAAAGAAGAAGAAGAAGAAGAAGAAGAAAAGTTAGGAAAAGAAAGGACAGAGAAAAGTTAGGAAAAGAAAGGACAGAGAAAAATAAGTAGAAGAAAAATAGAAATAATAATAAAAAAGGAGAAAGAAAGAATAAGAAGCCTACATAGAAGATGGAAATAGAGAAGGGAAGAGGGTGAGAAATAAAAAGATGGGGAAGAAAAGAGGGACAACACGAACAACAAGAAGAACGTGGGAAAAGAAGTAGAATTTGAGGTAAAAGAAGAAGAAAACGAAGAAGAAGAAGAAGAGGGGAAAGAAAAAGAAGAGGAATCACAAGAAGAAGAATATAACGATGAAAAAGAAGTATAGGAGAAATAACAAAAAGAAGGGGAAACAGAGGAGGAGAAGAAGAGGAGCAAGTACTATAAAACGAAGAAGAAGAAGAAGAAGAAAATATCGAATTGTATGTGAAAAAAGAGTAAGGATAAACGGGTTGATCGTCTGGCCCGAAATAAAACGAGATCTGCATAAAAAATTGTCTCTTGGGCGTCCGAACAAAACTTTTCATATTTAGTTTCTCATCTTTTGAAACGACGGCCATAAATAACGGAACGGGATGGAAAAGGCGCGAATAGGAATGGAGCGAAACACATGTAAATGTCCAGAAATATATCTCATAATTGTCGGCTTGCATTCAACGTTAAATATGGCGAGTGTATGCAAAGATGGCCGCCGGTGCAAACGCATTTCTACTTCTTTTATCGGCATTTCGAAGCGGCGTTTCGGACCCGACGCAGTTGCGTTTACAAGGTCAGACATTACAATTATGACTTTGCAGGCCGAGGAAAAGAAAACAAAATTTCGAGAAGGCACAAAAATATAAAATTAACATGAAAAAAGTGAAACGTTAATAAAAAAAGGAATTATAAGTTGAAAGGAAATGGTGAGATAGAATTTAAAATATGTGAAATGTATTTGAGGTGTTCTAATACAAATAAGTTTCACTGTGAAATACTCAGTGAGACCAGGCTAAATTGTTGATGTAACACTCTATTGAGGTCACTGACATCTAGACAATAAATTACCCCTGGATAATCTATCGATGTATCTATTTACGTATCTATTTTGGTTTATATATATATATATATATATATATATATATATATATGATAATTTTATTTACACAGATATGTACAAACTCTGCGACACTGGCATGTCGATGTTATCAGTCAATAGTTACTATAAACTGAGATCTCATTAGGCAGAGTTAGAATCCGATCTTAACCTCAGATCATATTTGGAGGAAATGAAATGGAGGGATAGAGAAAGAGAAGAAGAAGAAAAGAAATTTAACATGTCAAAAATTGAGGCCGTTAAAAATTAAAATTAAAAATTAAAAATCTAAAAATCCTAAAAACAGAAAACAAAAAATCTAAAATCTAAAATCTGAAACAAACAGGGCAAATAAATAAATAAATAAATAAAAATATAAGGTGGGAAGAGGGGCATATAATGAAGGGAGAGGTGATGGGAAAATAGACACATAAAGGAAAAGAGGGAGAAAAAGAGAGCGTCTGTTGATTCAGATCGAGAGAGAAGGAGGGGGGGGTAGACATGCACGAATCAAGTGTCAAAAAAAAACAGACGAGTTTATAAATGTATTTTTTCCCAGTGAACTGTAATATTGTGTATATGTATGTATGTATGTATGTATGTGTGCGTGCGGGCAAACCGATCAGACGTGTATGATTGTAGTGGTGGTGGGGTGGTGATCAAATGTGTCGCCGATTCTGAATTTATATTGTCTTTATAATTTGTCTAGAGTTTATTTGCTTACTATGAATAAATTAATAAATTGAATAAATATGTTCGTTAAGTATAACAGGATTAGTAGTAGTAATAATAATAATAATAATAATAATAATAGATACCCCTAATAATTGAGGTGAAATAATGAAAAAATAAATGAATAATAAAAAAAAACAAACGACCAGCATTACTCAATAGGAAGGGTGTAGTGCTTCAGCATGATAACGCGAGACCTCACACGGCAAAACTATCTCAGGAAAAGGTCATGAGTTTCAATTGGGAAGTGTTCCCTCATCCGCCTTATTCAGCTGACATTGCTTCATCTGACTACTATCCTTTCCGGTCGTTGCAGCATAACTAAAAATAAAATTCATGAAAATGATGACTAACTCGAAAATGACCTAAATTTGGGGTTTCTCTAAAAAAATCAGAGACATTTTTTGAAGAAAGCATCAAGAAGCTAGTTGATCGTTGGACAGAAGTAATAGAAAATGAGGGAAATTATTGTAAAGATTAAAAATGTTGAAATGTGATGTTTCAGATGGAATAAATGTGTTGGATAAAAACGACATTACTTTCTATGCAACTTGATATTTAGTTTAATGCTTATAAAAACATATCATCTAAAAAAACATGAGAAAAGAAGGAGGAAAAAGATTAAACAGGAGTCTTGTGAAAATAACAGCAAACCAAAATAGATTAAATAAAAACTCACTTAAAAAACAGGTACACATATCTAGAATCACCCTAACCAAAAATAACATGAATTTGAAACGATCTTTCAAACCGTTACCTTTAATAAAAGTCAACTTAGTGAGCCTTAATCAACTTCAAGTTCAAAGCAAAATCTATATGGAAGACACTCTCACGAAAAAAAACTTAGAAAGAACAATTGATAAATTATTATTAATCCTGAAGATAAATAATGCCTATAAAAGCTTAATACGAATATTATCGATAGTATCATGATTGGATCTTAAAAGGCGCATAGAAACAACATTACAATTTATTAACTTTGATGTGTTTTTTAATAATGATGACAACGTGTTTTATCCATGCATGGTACAAGGCTGAAATGCAAGAGTCAGTTTGAACATAACGTCGGTCAAATAAAGATTCCTTAGCTCCGATATGTCTTTCGCTTTCGTACATTTCTCTTATTATTATATCTTCCTTCTCTCGTTGTATCGCTCTGTCCCTCTAACACGAAGACAACCATAGGAGGAAAAATATTTAGCACACCTAATTACATAAGATACTAGGAGGACCAGTGATACAGCATTGGGTAGTAAAATTAAGGAAACCAAGGATAACTACTCCCATAAAAATGTTGACCTGAAAAAACGAATCAGACTCTTTTCATCCAAAAGGATAACGTTCATCCACGATATACACATAATTGGATATAGTAATTCCGGGGGGGGGGTAATACTCACGTACATGCTTGTTTGGCCGCGGGAGTGTCTATATGGTATGTTTTCAGTGGGGGAGCAAGATGCTTTCAATGTTCAATTTCACAACAGACTAAAATGGTTGATTTGTGTACGAAAGAACAGAAATCCATTATGGTTGAATTTAATTTTGTAATGAAATAAGAAAAATTGAGAATCTTACACACTGACCTGTTTGCTTGGCCGCAGTATGTGTGTGGGTGTGAGTTTGGGCGTGTGAGTTTTAAAATCATTTTTATAATGGTACTTTACCTGTAACATACTACTTTAACTATTCCACTCTCAATAGTAGGAGCGCATGATTGTAAGTGTTAGATCTACACCAGCTCGACAGGAACTATGACATTTCGGTGGCCTTTTATCTGTCGGGCTTAGGCATAAGTCCTGGGTCGATCTTGGAGGTCCACCCTACCAGGCCTTGCCTCCCCTCATCAGGATGGAGTAATTTAATTGCTTACTATCTGAGACACCCCAGCCGGGGAATGCCGACGGGCTTTCCAGGCAATTTTTTAGTGTCGCTTGTTTGACCCTCGCCACCTTCTGGCATTGTGCAACATCTTCGAACGGTTGCAAGGAAGTACACACCTGAAACGACACCAGTATTTCCTGGAAGTCAAGACTCACGTACAACCACTCTTGTTCTCTGTTGTATTATATTTTTGTCAATATACTTGTTTTATCTAAACTCGGAATTCGTGTCTTCCTTCCGAACCCTTTACAGGGTAACAACAACTGGTGACGAGGTTACAGTCAGGGTTCTTTGAAAACTTTGAAATGGATACCACAACTGGCGACGAGGTTATAGTAAGGGATTCTGAAGAACATCAAAATGGACGCCACAACTGGCGACAAAGTATATTAAGGGTTTTTTTTAGAACTATAAACAAGAAGAACCGTGGAGAAATCTGCGACAAATTCCTCCGACAACGGCCTAGTTCTAAAAACTGGTTTTACCGGCAGACAAAAAGAAGAAAAAAACGCGTAAAGACTAACTTATTTTCTCTAAAAGAAGAAAAGTCAGTGGATTTTTGTAATACTATTTCGAACTGTGTTGATTTTTAACAAGAAATGAATAGATGGTATTTTCTTTTTTTTCAAAAAAAGAAAAGTCCTGCCACCGGAAGGAAAATTAAAACCTTTTTTTCTGTTGACTAAAATTCTGACCGGACATTTGACGGTTACGTGAAAAGCGTACTGAAAAAAATATTTAAGTCATTTTTTTTGGTTGAAGAACAAAAAAAGGTTTTATGCTCTCTTTTTTCGTTTTACAACTAAGATTATGTTTAGCAGTGTAATATAAAAGTAAGAACTGCATCCGGCATTTAAGTTATACATATTTCTTTTTTACTGAAAAATTCATGAGAACACCTCATTTAATTATGTTTCTTTCTATAGATAAAAGGTTATGGTGTATTGTGTTTATCATATCGTTTTTTTTTTGTTTTTTTTTTGCTTAAAGTGTTTTATATTAGATCGAAATAAAACATATTTCAAAGTGAGTAATTTTCGATTGTTCGTATTAATGGATTTTTTTCATTTTGTTCTTCTCCGTTTTTCTTCATTCTTTTTTTCATTTTTCATTTTTTTTTCTTCTATCTCGTAAATGCACCAATTCACGACATAGCTGCCCCTTATTCTCATACTAATCACTTCCTATAACATTATAAACAACTTATATGGTGAATTTGATTAAATCCTGTATTATTACTAATTTTAATTCTATTATATATATATATATATATATATATATATATGAATATTTATATTTTTATTTATACAAAGAGGGGCAAAAGCGACACTGCCATGGCGATGTTTTGATCGGTAGCCATTAAAATTACAATCTTCTCAGGAAAGAAAGTCGGTGTGCCCCTTAGTTGTTATATTGAAGAAATTATATATATATATATATATATATATATATATATATATATGTAAAATTCTGATGAAGTATATCTTTGAAAATTTAATTGAAAAAAAAAATTAAAATGTATTGTGTTCTTATTTTTAATAATTTTTAATAATTCATATTACCGTATAAACAATGCTTTCTAAACAAGAACATCATTTCTAATATATATATATATATATATATATATATATATATATATATATACTAGAAGAATACCCGTCCCAGGACGGGTAAAATTAATTTCCCGAACAGAACAATTTTACACCACTTTCATACCCCTTTACGAAGATTAAAATCAAGATATAATGTTACTAAAAAATAATGTGTACGATTTTCATTCTTATTTTTATCAACATCTATGACATGATTTTGATTCTAAAAAAGGTCTTAAATTTCAGGTTTAAGCTTATGGGGTCTTAAGAAGAAATTGAAATTCATGGAATCTTGCTTAATTGATGTCTAGTTACTGTGGGTAAAATTTAATGCAAATCTGAGATATTTGAATTTTCAAATGGGATATTGAATCCATATTATGCCTGCTGAAATTCTATTAAAATGAGATCTAAATTACAGTAATATCACGAATACGTAAATATCACGCTCTTATAGAATAATCGAGCACTCTATGTTTTTTTTTAATATTGCAAATCTATTGCCGACAGTATATAGTATTTATATTTAGTTGTGTTTTTTATACTATTGTTTGCGCGGATAATATTATTGAAAACTGTTTAGTGTATATAAATGAAATAGTAATCATATATATATATTATATTATTATATTATATATTTATGAACATAATCGTGCTATAAAAAAATGTGATACCTCAAATGCGCTATGCACTCACATGATTTCTTGTGGTCATCATTTCAATACAGAGAGTGCAATTTTAATAAAACATATACACGACACTAAACTACGTCGTCTAATAGAATCATGTTTAATCCTACGTCATAACAACACAATCATCCAAAGACAAGGATTTTATAACATTTCTACCTCTTCTGCTAGATCGATTCTAATTGAAATGAACTTAAATAAATACGACCACGGATAACTTTTAATCCTTTTTCTTCCTCCTCCTCCTCCTCCGCCTCCTACTCCCCCTTTGTTGTTTAACTCCTTGGTCAGTAATTTCAAATTACTACTAATCTACGCTTCCAAATTCTAGCGTTCAAAAGATAACTGCTGATTTGTTTTCTCGCTTTCTTCTTCTTCTTCTTCTTCTTCTTCTTTTCTTCTTCTTCTTCTTCATCTTTTTGAACATTTCTATTGTTTATTACACTTGACTATTTTTTTTCTTATCACGTTCTTTGTATAAATCTGAAATCTTTTCTGTTTTAATTAAAGGTCTGTTACCCACTGAAGAAGGTCGTATTATAAACGATCGAAATATTTTGGTAGAACTGTTCAATATGTGTTTTTGAGTTTATTTTTGCTAGTTGTTGATTAGCTTATCCTTTATTCCATTTTTATTTATAAATATATATATATATATATATATATATATATATATATATATATATATATAATGGAGTTTATGTATATGTCTGTCTGTCTGAAGCCGAAACTCCATCAGAGTACTATGACTATTTATTAAGTCCGCCAGCTTCATTATATACTATTAAAAAGGCCGTACTCAATAAATACACATTGTAAACATGGAAACTCGTTAAATTTTAAATCCAACAGCAACAACAAGCTGAAGAAAGATTTCGATAGTTTCTACTAAAACAAAATAGCCGACGAAAACTACTAGAAAAAAAAAAACGACGAAAAAATTCTGGAACAAGCTGGAAAAAAAGTAGCTGAAAAAAGACTTCTGGAACGAAATAAGAAAATCGAAGGATTACTATGAAAAATGTCGAACAGAGGTTACAGCAACTAAAACGATAATGCTTTTTTTATCAGAATGCCGTTTGAAGTGCAATTGACAATTTCATTTATTCCCCAGATGAGGGTAACACGTTCGCTTCATATTTCAGAAGGTATAAGAATATATGCCACATAGATTGTGAAAATTGGGCAGACTTGGGAAGTGAGACAATCGAAATAATAATAAGCAACAAAAAAAAACAAACAACGAACGCTGCAATCACCAATAAAAATAATTACATAAAAATACATTAAATATTTAGGTGATAAAAATCGTACATATTTCTAGACAAGCGTCTTGATCCAGTGGTGAAGGAGCTGGAGTATAGACGTCAATATCGAAGGTAAGATCCTTGTCTACGTGTGCCATGCTGATGACAGCTGTGAGCCAGAAACACGCGTCCATAGATTACTTTTGTGTACCTATAAAATTAATAAATATATATAAATTAATAAATGCGAAAGTGTTTTCATTTATCACTTCTTTATTACCATAAAAACAGGTAACTGTAATTTAAATCAACATATCATTAAATACGATATACATATAGTAATGTTGAAACACCCTTTCACACAAATTTAGAATCCTTATCCATTTTTCAACCAATCTATGATAAATTAATACTTGGTGTTATTTATTTCACATTATATTGCACCTATTTCTCTCATATATATGCAATGGTTTCGTCAATATTAACAGTAATTAATTATGTTTTTTAATAATAGAAACAAGATAAATTCATTAATTTTCAAAGAAGGGCAATGCCATTAAAATGAAACTTCTTTATTTTATATTAAATATATATTTTGAGGCATCGATGTGATTGCTCCCCTCTAATCCCCTTTTGTTCCCCCCTCTCTGTTTCGCGACACCAAAGCCAACGTTTCTTTTTTATTGGTTTTTAAAAAGCTTTGCATCATCGTCCAAGCGAATTGAACTCTTGTGTCTATCAATTTTTTTTTATTGTTTAATAGATAAATAAATTTCTATCGAAATTACTAAAATATTAATATTTATTTATTTCATGAATAAATTCGAAAGTTTTTGTCCTGTGTTTCCAAGACACTTCTGAATGAAATTCTTTAAATTAGGCATGAAGTCCTAATCGTTTCTGGTAGAAAAAAAATTATTATCATACAATTTTTAATTTTGACAACAAATCTTTGTTTGTGGGGTCGATAGCCATACGTTTTGTCCAAAATACCTCGGACTTACGCTACGCTAGACATTCTCACCAAAATACCCCATTCACTCTATGACTTAATCCTTACTTACTTCGCGATACGATAGCGAGATGGAGCTGTTTTTTGTTATTGTAGAACAATTATGGGCGTTATTTGGGGGAGGGATCCATGTTTTTAAGCGATTACGTGTAGTTGTATGACATTGCCAGCTTACTAAGGGTTAGTGTTAAAAAATATATATTAGTTGACTGCCTAAATAATTTAGAATTACCCTAAAAAGTATAATACAATGTTTAAAAGGGTGGAAAATTCAGCTGAGGGTGTTAATCAACAAATTGAACAAAGTTTGTTGTTAATTTTTAAATTAGAAAAAACAAACTTCATATTTTAAAAAAAATTGTCATTAAGTTTTTATTTTTATTTTTCTGTCTTCTATACTATAAGCGAAAACACACAAAGTAACTATTTTACATTACTCAGAAATATATAGTTCTTTTATTTGACTAATTGACGTTCCATTTTCGACGATTGTCAAGAATGATCAACAGGAATATAAGGGGCGCAAAAACAAACAATCAACAAATAACTGTTACCAAAGTCAATAAAACTTACTTTTCTATCTACATGCCTTAATTATTTGTTTTAAAGTATTTTAAAGCGTTTTTTTTATTTCAATTAAAATGTTCGGTCAATATATTAAATTAGACTGAAAAACAAAGATGTCTGACTGTCGATCGCTGATCGTTTACGCAGTCTGATGATGATTTTTGTACTTTTCACCTTTAAATGAAGTAGTAAGTTCTCTTTAAGCGTTTGGCACTGTTATTTGTTGGATATTTGTTAGCTTTTTTGACACCAAAAGACGAAAAACTCATTAAACAAACTTCGGGGATGTTCTCTTACGTCATCTTCAAAATGAACTGTAATGCGATCGGATTTGGACTAATTATTAAAATGCGATAACAACTTTTGAACATCTTTTAAAACAAAGAAAATGCAGGTAAGCAGACAAATAATTTATTGCATTTGGTAACAGTTATTTGTTGATTATTTGATTTTTTTTCTCACATCACTTTTTTCTGTTTATTATTCTTGCCAATCGCCTCAATTTTTCGTTTATTTCTTTCATTATGGAGAATTCATTTGTATGCTTATAAAAAATAAAATATCAACATTGGAATATATCAAATAACACCATGGCATAATCTTTTTGTTGTTTTTCTTCAAATTACAAAAATGTGACAAGAAAATTGTTTTTTTTGTGGATCAGATTAATAGCTGTCAGGGCGGCGAGTAGTTTTTCTATACATACATACATGCATACATACGTATATATATACATATATATATATATATATATATATATATATATATATATATATATATATATATATATATATATATATATATATATTCCACAATACAAAAAACAACGCAGCCCTAGCTATCTTAGGCAGCCATCGATTCTGGTTTCCAGTCCCGAAGAGCCCAACGGTTGGCGAAACACCTGTCTAAGGCTTCTAGTTTATTGCTTCCGCGGGTTGCAGTCGCTCTGTTATTTGTGGAAGTAAATATAATTTATTCATATCTTTAGACCCCCTCCCCGCTCTCTCTCCCCCCCACCCTCTCTCTCTCTCTATATATATATATATAAATATATATATATATTTTAATAAATATATATATATATTAATATATATATATATATATATATATATATATATATATAACAATATATACATACGTATATATATATATATATATATATATATATATATAATATTAAGATTAATATTTTTCTCGAATTTTTATCCACATACAGATGTGTTTCATCATCTTTCGGGAATCATCACTGTTAGTAATGACTTTTCTGCCGGTAGCACGATTCGAACCAAGACCCAAGTCATCTTTAACGCATGCGTTTTTACTCTTACCAATGCGGTCAACCTAACAGCCATGAGGAAAGGAGACAATACAAGTGTATTTATGTCAATAGAAGCGGACACATTTTAGTAGGCTTTCAAAACAGTGTTCCACAACAGAGTCGGGCGAAAATTCGCTATACGCATTTAATTGGCAGCCGAATTTTAATTCTTTTAAAATGTCCATTCTATTTTAAGGATGCTATAAACAATATTATGGTGAATATTTTTTTTTTCTTATTCCCATACACATGAGTTTACCTTCTTTTTGGAAAATCATTCGTGTGTAAATTTATATATTAGACGCTGAGGAAGAGACATAATATGAATCACATATATTAAAAAAATAAGAAAATTGAATATGAGTTCTAATCGTTTCTAAAAGGATCGTATGTCAGTCTATTTTTGATTTTGAATTCTTGTAACTGTAAGTGATAATGTAATAACTTCTTTAGTTTAGTTAGTTATTACTATTCATTCTATACATACGTATATATATAATTCTCATAGCATCTTTTTTATATTTTTTATACCATACCTCGATATTTGGCTCTGTTGAGCGAGGTACGAAACCGGTCAGCTGCCCTTTGATCTTTTTAATTTCTTAATTCATTATGAGTAATAAATATTGTCTCTTCAATGCCATTTTAAAGTTTTGTACGACAAAGAAAATATTTAAATATATATATATATATATATATATATATATATATATATATACGCTCATGAGTCGTAGACGGCGAACCCCGTGTCAGTATGTAACTATATATATATAATTAATTTGTCTGTTGCAAACCAGAATTAGGAGTTAGGTCTTGATGAAACGGTGTAGGATAATCAATCAGCAACTCTGACGTGTCAGTCTAACACAGGAAGCACCTGTTATAAAAATGTGTCACAAAAAATGATTCAGAATATATGTTCGTCGTTGCATGCTAAAGACTCATCTTCAACAACGTTCCCTATGTCAAACCCGTTTCTATTAACCTCAACCAACACCCCTCACATACACCCTTGCATTAAAGGACAGACACATATTTAGTGAAACATATATCTAAACCTTGATATACTATATATATATATATCTTGATATACTATATATATATATATAATATATATATATATATATATATATATATATATATATATATATATATATACATATATATTCGGAGAGTTTACCCAGATTCTTTTTTCCAAAGAGGACTCATCACAACGAAAACTACTTTTATTTTATTATTTATTTATTTTGTAAAGTCATAGTTCCCTACATGTGTTTCGCTACATAGCAAGGTGCAGATCATCAGGGGAGATACAAAACCTAAGACATTGACCTCAACAGCTGACAATACACCACAGGGGATGTACCCAGTTGAGATCACTTAAGAAGGAAAAAAATGAAAGCAAGTTCAAAAGGCAGCTCAAACAACTC
>OY744547.1:49144751-49227251 GCA_963556195.1 Sepiola atlantica | reverse complement strand
CGGCTATTTACTGATTTAAGCGTCTCACCGCCTCTTCATTTCAAATTCTTTGTGCATAGCGTTTCATAACGGTTAAAAATGTTTTTTGAAGAAATTCCATCATTTTACTATTTCAGACAATGCTGACGAAGACGGAATTGGGGATTTAAACCCTTTTCTTGTCAGAAATTACTGGTCCATGTCTGATTAAAATCTCTATTTAAAAATAATATATATATATATATATATATATATATATATATATAATGTGTTAAGAGAAAGATGTGTGTGAGAAAGAGAAAGAAGGAGAAAGAAGGGATATATATATATATATATATATAGCAGTACGTTGATTTCTTAAGGTTTTTTCTGCGTTCTTATATCCAGATCAATCGACGTATATTTTTTTTATATGTGCCTATCTCAGTCGGTGTAATGTATTTACTTTCTTTCGCTTGTATTTCTCTCATTTTCTCCCTCGCTCGGTAATGTTTTTATATTGTTTGGTATTCAGTCTATGTGTCAACCACACGCACGCACACACCCACACACCCACCCATATATATATATATATATATATATATATATATATATATATATATATATATGTAATACTTTCTATTTCCAAACTGCGAGATGAGTGGTTCCGCGAGGCTCCACACAGGCAGTCGAGCCCATCACGTAAATATTCTCTTCTGTTGAATAATCGCTGAGACACGCAAATGTTTAATCGGCAAACATAGTGCAAACTGCATGCAGAATTCCGAATGGATATTGGACCTTTCGTGCGTGACCCTCTGACCATTTCCTTACATATGGTAATACCACACGGACATCAAAACTTCGCACTTGCACTAAGACAAAGCATAACTCTCCCTGTCAAGGGTAGCAATAAGAGTAGAAGTTTCCTTTCATTTTCCTAACTAAGCATAACCTTCGCTTATAAGGGATTAAATAAGTTGCAGTTAGTGAGGAATTTAAATAAAGTATTTGGTTAGTCTAAACTATATACGTGGGTTGTAAGTAACAGGAAACGGCTGTCTGTGGATGTATATCTCTAATAATACATAATATTTACTCATTGTAAATCGAAGACTTTGAGTAGACTTTCCTTTTGAGCTGTCACTAGAATGCAAATACCACTTAGGAAACGCTTAATGTGTTGTAATTAAGTTACTATTAATGGGACGGGCGTGCTGAGGTGGCAGAAAGATGATTTCTGTTCTCGGCGACAGTGTCCTGTTGGGTCATAACCTCACTAGTATTTATTTACTCTTCTCCAGGAGGTTAGGCACAAGGCCAGTTTTATCTTGCTCCCACAAGTAAGATGTGACCCAAGGTCGGGTCGGGAAAGATGGGGTTGAAACCCCAGCGCCCGAGAAAGTGAGAACTCTGGCCATTAAAAATTGCCTGGGCAGCCCCGTTGGCATTCCCCGGTAAGGGCGCATCAGGCACTAAGCAATAAACTTACTCCTCCCAAAAGAGGGGAGGCAAAGCCTGGGAGGGTGGACCTTCTAGACCTGCACATGACCGACCCACATTACGGCGTAAATCAAGCCCCAAAGGCCAAGGCAATACCAGTCTATGAGGTGTAGTATCCATCGGAACTGATACTACACTTTGATCTTGGCCAAAAGAACCTCACTAGTAAGTTGTAATAACAACGAAACGTGGATCACATTCTCTAATTTTATATACATATATATTCTCTTTACTTATAGTAAATACTTTCTTGGCCTTTTGGCTAAGATCAAAGTGTAGTATCTGTTCCGATGGATACTGCACCCCATAGACTGGTATTGTCTTGCCTTCGGGGCTTGATTTACGCCGGTCTATGGGTCTGTCCTGTGTAGTTCTAGAAGGTCCACCCCCAGGCTACGCCACCCCTCTTTGGGGAGTAGTAAGTTTATTGCTTACTGCCTGAGGCGCCCCTACCGGGGCTGCCCAGGCAATTTTTAAACCCCACTTTCCCGACCCGACCTTGGGTCACATCTTACTTGTGGGAGTAAGATAAAAACTGGCCTTGTGTCTAACTCCTGGAGAGAAGTAAATCAATACTTATAGTAAATCGAGCACTTTCAGTAGGCCTTCCAGTTAAGATGCCGCTAGAATGTAAATAACACAGAGGAGATGCTTAAGACGCTGTATTAATCATACTACTAATGGACCCAACGTGTCTGAGCAGAAAAAAAAGATATCAGACTATGCTCTCATTTTGATTCTAGGCGACAGAAAGTTTTACATTTCAATATTTTATTTTATTTTATTTTTGATGTTTCAGGTCTCAATATATCCATCATATATCACCACTTTCATATCAGAATGGGGAACGAAGCATTAGAATTCGCAAAGTTTATCCACTAATCTCAAGTATCCTCTAATTGAAAATCTAAATCTGTCAGTGTTAAATCACATCAAACCTCAGCATAAAACTCTTCACTGTAAACCCAGTAATTATCCAATCAATCAGAGAGGGAAAATGATCAATACCATCTTGCATACGTCGATCAGGAACCTTTGATTTCAGTTCTCGTTATTAACGTGTGTCTATTTTGACTGCCATGTCCGTGTACTAATAACCTTAAGTGTATTACATAACGATTGCCGTTGCTTGAATGGAAAAAGTTTGAGTGACACCTTAAGGGTCAGAGGTAACCCAAGAACGGAAGTCGACGAAACTACGTGACTTCCGTAACGAGATTTTTTTCTTCTCTTTATTCAAGTAGGAAAGACGTTTCCGGGGTGCCGTCCTCAATGGTGGGTACGGGCGCGAATAATCTAACTAGCTGTTGCGGGACGAGCAATCGGTCTATCTATCTGTCTACCTATCTCTGTTTCTTTCTCCCCTTCTCTCTTTCACTCTCTCGCCCTCTTTCTTTCCTTCTGTCTGTCTGTCTGTCTGTCTGTCTCTCTCTCTCTCTCTCTCTCTCTCTCTCTCTCTCTTTAAAACGTACGAAATTAACCCGTCTTTCTGGTGTTTTCTGTGACTGTTCTTCTCTTTGTAATACACTTTTGATTAACAACTAAACATCGGCGTTCGAGTGATTGTATCGAGAGACAAACAAGAACCCGGGTTCTCGACAACTATACGGGGTGTAGAATTGTTAATACACGCACCGAATATGAATACATAACACGTGTTGCTATGATTTTCCAGGTGCGATCGGGTTATTACGTGTTATTGAGACTTGGCTTCATATACATAGTAAATAGCTTATTGTTATCTCATATTTTGTCATATCGGTCAAATTTTAATTCGGATTACAGTTGCGGATTAGACTCTAGAAAAGAAACATGTAATGTAAGATTCTGAGAGATAGGGATGCTTAGAACTTTGTGGTGATTGTTCAGACTAATAGGCTCCTTACTATCAACCAAGCCCAAGCCCCTGTCCAATCGCCGAAATGTTGCATCCTTATGCTTGTTATACAAGTACTTCAATTGAATGTGCTCCGATGAACTTGCTTCTCTCGTGCCCCCACTCCACGTAACTACACTCGACCAACCCGAAAATCAGCTAAATCCCATCCATTCACTGTGGGGGTCCCAGGTACCGGACAGCCTTCTCCCCCAATAGCTTCTTTCCTCACCCTGACAGCCTTTGGTACTCCTTCCCTGCTACCTGTTTCCTCGACTATAACGATATGAAAAAATCTAAAACTAATGTGAACAAGCATCTCGCCCTACCGCTCCCAATTTAAAATGACCCCTAAAACTTTCACCCCAATTCTCAGTAGCACCTTACGTTTACAGTGACAACTTGTCTTGTTTAAGTTAATATATATATATATATATATATATATATATATATATATATATATATATATATATATATATATATATATGTGTGTGTGTGTGTGTGTGTGTGTGTGTGTGTGTGTGAAACAATCTAAAATGGTCTACAAAAAGCGAATCATATTTATGTGCTACAGTGCCCACTTGTCAGGACCAGAGTTCATACTGAAATCCAAGTAAAAAAATGGCAAAATCACATACTGGTATGCGTCAGATATACGAACGAATTATAATCAGTAACATTTTCTAACCGACATGACAATCGGCTTAATTTTATAACAGTGGTGGCATAATCAGGTTGGCACACTGATTCACATAAGATCACCGAAATTAAGCGACGTTGAGCCTTGTCAGTACTAAAATGTGTGACCATTGGAGGATTCCAGGTGCTGTATGTGCCTTCCGCTTATCTCGGCATTGTTTCCAGTCGTCTTGCACTCTCCTTGCCACTAGAACCAAGCTGTTCCGATTCAGGAGAGATGTGGATGCTAAATGCGCCATCCTTGCTTGACAATTACAGAGGGTATCCATTGTCTCTAAAGACTGAAAAAAGGTCATTCATGGTGATGGTGGGGCAACTGCCAAAAAGAAAAGTGTCATATTTTCCTTAATCATAACAAGACGAATTTAACAAGACAGAAAAGCTGCTGATTATGACTATTTCGCCCTTTTTGATCTGATCTTCCCCTTTTTTTTGGACGTTTTGATTTCAGAATTAACTGTGGTCCTCCACAGTGTGCACTGCAGCACTGACACATAATTCGATTTCTGTAAATCATTTTAAGATTTATAAAGTATATTTAAGCTCTACCTTGCGTTGAGCACTTTTGAAAGGATTTAGATTTTACGTTCATTTTATCAGTACTGTTGAAGTTGTCCAATTAATATGCATATAAATATATATACACGATTATACTAAATGTGACTTCATCAACGTTTGTTTTCATAATGCTTTCTTCATCTATATTGTCTATAGGCCTGATGAAGTTTAGCTGGTTTAACCATGTCTGCAAATATGTAGCCAAAAGTGTTTGTATAAATAAAATGTTTTATACCAAAAAATATATATAATTATATAAATATATATATATATATCCCCCTCTCTCTCTCTCTTTCTCTATCAGTATCTCTCTCTCTCTTTCTCTATCAGTATCTCTCTCTCTCTCTCTCTCTCTCTCTCTCTCTCTCTATATATATATATATATATATATATATATATATATATATATATATATATATATGTTTGCTGTATTCCGATAACATAATTATCACTTTCTTGGAACCCTTAATTTATCATCCTATTATCGAACATTGAGTGATTTGTAATGCATTTTCTATCATTTGACTGTTTTGATCATTTTAATTTTACTTACACATTGATTTCACGCTGGACTTTTCTTAACATTCATTCATTGAATGCATAGCACACATTTTTAATTTTTTACATCTTCATAACCTGGACTGTTGCTTTAAAAACCTTTTGATAAAAACATTTCTGTAAAAACTTTTGGACTTGGATTAATTGTAAAGATTGATAGAGTATGTAAACATGAAAATGTTTTTTTGCCGTTATATTTTATGTTTTATATATTTTTTTTTGAATATTTTCAAAGCGAAATCCTTAACTCGCAGTGATGTGATAGCCCTCTGAGGAGAAGATTTTCTTTGAAAATATATGAATTAATGACTTTACAGTACTTTTTTCTTGAACTTTGTAATGTAATAAAATTTGATTAATTTATTTGTTTTCATTTAATCCATTATATATATATATATATATATATATATATATATATATATATATGGAGTCCAGAGCTTATTTCTCCGCCGTAACTCCCCCTCTTACTCTCTTTGTGTATATATATATATATATATATATATATATATATATATATATATATATATATATATATATAGAGAGAGAGAGAGAGAGAGAGAGAGAGAGAGTGAGTTTTGGCGTAGAAATTAGCTCTGGCCTCCACAAAAAGCGGACAATATCCATAGTTCCATTAAATCAGTATATAACACTCGATGTCCGATGTTTTTGACTTTGATGCCCTCCTCTATATCAATTCGGTGATGATTTGGAAAGGAACAGAAATGTCCAGCAAACGGAAATAAATAAGAAGTAGACATGTATATGATAGAGAAAGAAAGAGAGAATCGAGAGAGAGAGAGAGAGAGAGAGAGGGGGGGGAGAGAGATGAAGAGAAAGAAGGAGAAGGGAGCACTGGGCGAGGTCTATATTATATGGCGTGCAGCCAGCGAGCATTAATACCTGTGAATATAATGCTCGCGTGAGAAAGTGGTATCTTCGAGCAGATGACAAAAATGGGTTTCAGAAAAGACGTTCATCCGGCTTTTCAACCAATATAGCATTTCAGTATGGACGTAAAAAGAAGATGTGAAAAACAACTTACCCCGGACCCTAAGAACACGCGTGCACATGTACACGTATATACATTAAAACTTAGTTAATCGACGTATGTTTCTTTAGGGCTTTTTCTATAAGCTAACAAAACACACACTAAACAATTCCTTGGATGTAGGATTGAGTTACGTTCGAAAAAGCTTCCATTGTAAGTCTTATAATTAGTCGTAATTTACAAATAACTTGTGAGTTTATCAACGTGTGAAATGACCAATTTTTATCAATCACTTTCACACTCTCTTACTGAATGTTGTTTATGTTATGCTGTTTCCATCCACTCTTGTGTCGATAATTCTTTATTTATTATTTTCTGTCTGTCTGTCTGTCTGTCTGTCTCAAACATAATCACTGTTAACTAACAGTCGAAAGTAATAAAAAAGAAAATGAAATACGATTGGAATATTCCATCATACAGCTGGATACACCATCAGATGATGAATTATTGTTCTGGAATCTGGTAAGACCAAAGCAACTACAGGACAGATATACTATACGATAGTTAACTGGTCAATTGGGGAGAGAAAAAATAATATTCTTAACTCCTTTACTAACTCAACATTTGACATGTAAAGGAGAACTTTAATGGAATATTTGACTATCTATGTATCGTATATAGATATCGAGTGTTAGACTCAGAAAAGGGGCCTCTTGATTTCTGAGATCTACGACTGAAGTAAAATGAAACAAAGCACACAAAACAATATATATATATGTGTGTGTGTGTGTGTGTGTATGTGTGTGTGTGAAGTTAGTTGGAGTGAACCCCAGCTGAGTCCTTGATTATTGAGAAAAAATAAAAAATAAGAACGTAATGTTTATTAATATATGTATTACAGAAGATCAGAACAACATACGTGCCTTCGGTTAAAGACCAAACAAAAGGGGCCTATAGCCGGAGAGAGACTATAGGTCGCATTTGTTTGAATTTGAAACCGACGGTACCAATGTTGCCTTGATTTTCTGTAATATATATATATATATATATATATATATATATATATATATTACTGTGTATTTGACAATACATAGACATTAATTATCTTCCTTGCTCGTGCGGATTCATGCTGGTGTAGGTGTTTAATACCAGACCGCAAATTCCAAGGTGACTTTGTAGATGAGGTTCGAGCCTAGTATTTCCTACACCGAAGATTGCATACGTATGAAACACTTGTGTTTGTAGGTAATAATAAAAATATATTAATTGTATATTCTTTCAATCCCTTTAATTTTGTATTTTGTGGAATACGTGTATTTCTTCATTGTCTCACAAACAAAATTTATTTTTTCAAATTTAATATTGTTTCTATATCTTATGCGTGTTTCACAGCAACGTCAATAAAACTATATAGTCTTTTGTTCAACACTGCTGGTTATAAGAGCAGTAGTTCATTTAATGGTAAGAGAAACACATAGTATTCTAAAGACTGTACAAAAGAACCGGAGAAAATTTTAAGAAGTCTATATATATATAACGTTTAAGTATATATATATGTACTTTAACTTTATATATATAGACAATATATATTTATATCGACCCGGCACGTACACGTAGCGACTCAAACATGTATCCTTTCCTAGTCCTCGGATGAAACTATTTCACGTGTGAAGAAAAACGGTAAAGCAAATGGTAAGTCAGCAAACCAGTTCAGACTTGCGTACCAGCTAGAATAGACAAACTACAAGAAAATCAAGGTATCAAATAATTACACCTAATATATATTGAATAGATTAAACTTCAATAAAATACCGTTTGTTCTCGTGAAGATAAATTACCAGATCAAACTACAGTAATAAGCGTCTAAAAATATTTAAAACATTTATAATTGGCATCTTGGTATAACAAATTTAACTTACTATTTTCTTGAAATTTTTTACAGAATGGTAAGTTTAAAAAAAAATTATGATCTCTCTTTTAATTTCTATAATTAGATATGTTGATTTCCTGAAGTATACACTTTCAAATCGACTGAAATCCACATATTTTTAATTTGGTTCACTCCAAACAAGGCAAGCTGCCACTGTAGACGTAAGGAGCTACTGAGAATTAGAGTGACATTTAAGAGAATCATCCTAAATTGGGAGCTCTGCAGCAAGATCATCCTTCACATTAGTTTAAGATTTCTGCATTTTGGCACAGTCGGGAAATATGGAGCAGTGAGGGAGTTCCAAAGGCCGCCAGGAAAGAAATATTGGTGTAAAAGGCTATCCGACATCTGAGGTCCTCCACAATGAATGGAAAGAAATTTAGATGATTGTCGGGTTGATGGAGTGTATTTACGTCAAGAGAGCACTAGTGCAGCAAGCTCATCGGAACACATTCCATTGAAGTACTTGTAAAAGAAGCACAAAGGTGCAACATTACGGCGATGGGACAGGGGATGGAGCTTGGTGGATAGTGAGAGACATATCAGATTAAATACCCTTTTTTGGACCTTGTCTAAGACAGAGAGACTAGAGGGTGTTGCACCAGTCCAGATGTGACAACAATACTGATGGTGGCTTTGTAGATATATATCATACTGTCAGGTGTGAGACGTTTTCTAGCACGATAGAGGGAGCCCACTTTCTTTGAAACATCCTTGGCAAAGTCTTCTATGTATATGTTCCAATTCATGTTACCTGTAATGTTAGGACGAGGAGTGTGAACGTTTGACTCTCACGTACGGTGTTATTTGCCATGCCAATTGGTGGGTGAGGAGGTTTCTTGTAGTTGTTGAAGGAAATACGCTTTGTCTTAGCAGCTTCAAATGTTATCATCCATTTATGACCCCATTCCACTACAGAGTAGATATCACTTTCTAAGGATTTAGCCGTTGCCTCGGATATGTGCGTGTCCGTTTTACCCACATGACGTGAGTAGAGCGAAGTGTCGTCGGCAAATATACCCATCTAAAACACAATATGATCAGGGAGTTTATTTGTGAAAATTAGGAACAGTAAAGGTCCAAGGATCCACCCCTGGGGCACACCTGCATTTATGTCATGTTGTTTGAAAGAACTGGATCTTTTTTGGGGGATAAGAAGGATTTAATTATATCAGATATTCGTCCAGTAATACCATATCAATTCATTCTTTTGAGAATGCCTTTATGCCAGACCTTATCAAAGACTGTGTATATATCAAGCGCTACCGCTCTTGTCCAGTGTATTATATATGCGTTTGGAGATGACCGTTTAGATATCCACAGTAAAGTGTCGGACTATTGCTAAATTTATTAAAGATTCAAAGAGTTTAGTAGAAGGCGGGGCTGGACTGATTGGGGCGATAATTCTGAGGGCCAGTTCTATCTCCAAAATTCTTGAAGACTGGTACCAGTTTTCCAGCTATCGGGGAAGCAGGATTCAGAAAAGTATTTGTTGAATACTTTGGAGAGGACAGGGGCCAGTTCAACAGAGTATTTCTTTATTACTATTACTGGTATAAGATCAGTCCTACATGCTTTGGAGGTGTCAAGGTTTTTTATGATGCCCATGACGTGAGATGGGGTAATTACCAGGTCATCGAGCGTGGCTTCAGTCAGCAGTAGGTAATTAGCGAGATAGTGGTTTGTAGAGTTGAAAATGGGGTTTAAGGCGAAACGCTGGGCAAGTTATTCAGCTTGTTCAGTTGCCGTGCAAACTACATGATTGTAGTTAAATAGCGGGGGAAGTCTTATTTGTCCATTCACCACACTATTGTAGATATTCCAAAAATCACGAGAACCTAGTTTATGCGTTTCCTGGTTATGTCTGTATACCTTTTCTTTTCTTCAGCAATCACTGTCTTACAATTATTTTTTGACTCTACAAATTGATGTCTATTCGTAGTACATTTCTGGTAGCCGTATTGTCGGAATGCCTCTGCCTCTTAGCAATAGAAGCTGCACATTTCGAGGTGAACCATTGTGGAGAGTAGGGCTTGCTGTAGAATTTTATCATGAGGGCATTTGCATCAATGCCTGCTTTGACCCATTCAGTTGCCTAATTTTCACATTGATCAACAGGAAGAGAACAATTCCACTCCATGTGGTTGTTGGTTACAGGGGAGAAAAGTGTAGCAAATGAAGTTAGGGAATGTTTGCATGTGATTCGTGTGTATATATCCCATGGACTTTGCACCTAAAAAGTCAGCTACTTGGGTGGCGTTGTTGTGGACTTTCTAAAACATAAGTGAGTCATAAAATAGTTAAAGTGTATATATATATATATATATATATATATATATATATATATATATATATATATATAAATTTGTATATATTTTTGTTCTATTTTACTTCAGGCGAAGTTACCAGTAATGAAGCCACCCTCTTGGGGCTAACACTTGATCTCTATATGAGATACATAGATATTTGAATGTTACATGAAAGTTCCCCCTGCACCTGTAAAACGTTGAGTTAGTAAATAAGTTAAGAACATTAATTTTTATCTCCCCAACTTACAAGTTAACGATGTTATAGTATATCTTTCTTGCGGTCTTACCGAGTTCCAGGACAAGCATTCATCTAGTCTGGTGGAGTATTCAGCGTGTAACTGTGTCGAAGGGATCTTATTCGGGCTTCGAGTAGTATTTTTTTTTAATATCTGGTCATCATTTACTTGTAGGATGAAGTATTCTCATGTCAGGTTGTCCTGACAAACCCTTGTACAGAGACACCGAAAACTCACGAGGATTATGTCTAGTAGGTAATTCAAACTCTCTAGTAGGTAATTCGATATTTATATTTTTTTCATTTTCTGTATCTTTTCGTTTTTGTAGGATGAGGCATCCTACCGGATGCCACTTATTCACCCGCTATTTCAGACACTCCGCGAGATATTTTTAAGATTCTAACCGTCCGTTTAAGTGCAATTGTTGTATCTCTCTTGCACTTGATTCACCGGGTATATTCGCCAGGTAGTTTTTGAAATTCTTTTTCATGAGTCCGGTTGCTCCTATAATTGCTGACGATTTCAGTTTCTTTTCATGTCATACATAATATCTTCGTATTTCGTTATAATTTCCATTTCAGCTCTGTTATAGCCAATCTCATTAGGGACAGACTTCAACTAGGTTTAGTACTTTCTCCCTTTTGTCTCATATCACTATGTCAGGTTTAATAACTCCGTTTTCTAGATATGTAGCTGTAGGCATTGTATAGTCATAGTGCATGTTGTATGACTTATCCCCAACTGTTCTTTCTGGTATATGCTCCCAGGTCTTGCTGCTACACTGCTACATATAGTCCAGTGAAGCTATTTACACATTCCGTTGTGTTGTATGGTATAATAGTCATCACGCAACAGAACCTTACAACTGGATGTCAGGTGGCTCACAATAGCCATTTCTGTGTTACAGAACCTGTACTTATCTTGCGGTGACCATTCGTATTATAAAATGCATTAGTCATCAAGCCTTGATCATGGGCAGACATTATCATTCTCTCCTAATAATAGTGGAGCGATCCTTTTTTTCAGCTAATCTACAAGGCATTTTCTATCGATATAGTCCTGGGATAGTTCATTCAGAAAAACTTTAGCACGTTGTTGGTTGGCTCATTCATCCAGTTTGCTGTAATGGAAGGTCTTGGTGTATTTCTGGCGGCTCTACTACCGTGGCAGGCTTGTTTTCCGTTTCTGCCTCATTTGTTAAACAGTCCTGTTCAAAATGGTTGGCCTGTTTTGTAATAGAGATTGTTTTACTTGCTCTGGTTTCTTGGTGTTGGCGTACCATCATAAGGTGTGGGTTCTGGGAGCTCATCAGATATTTGTCGGTGCTCACAATAGTGGAACGATGTGTATGGTCAGTTTCAGAGAGACCCGTACAGCCTGCTCCTCTTGGCAGATACAGCCTTGGTATACACTCGTGTCTGTACGTTACTTTGTACAGTGTCAACATTTTCCTCGTCTTAGTGTTTAACCTGTTAATGTCCTTTTGTGGTCAATCAATAATACCAAAGACGTATGTTATCACCGGCATAGCTAGTTGGTAAATAGCAGTTACTTTGATTTTGTTTGTGAGCTGTGTTTTGCAAATTTTTCTAACGCGGCGAACATATTCTCTACCAATTCTATCTCTCAGCTTGGCATGATGAATTGAACTGTTGTTTTTCTATACCAACGTATGTGTACTGTTCCTGCTCTTCTAGGTCTTTGATGTCAGTATCTTCATTAAGCTGTATGTTTTCCATTTGGATCTTCATCCAAGCTCTGAGGGAGAACTTGCCACATTTGTCCTAGCCAAACTTTATTCCTATATCTTTGGGGAATGTATGGATATCCTGCTACAGTTGGCTTAAGTCAGCGTATAAACTGCCATCCATCCGTGAAGAGCAGGTGGTTGACTCTTTTGTTTGAATCTTGTTGGCGGCTATCTCAGATTGTTAATTTACTCAGCGAATCTATCGCCAGGCAAAAGAGTAGAGAAGATAACCTATATCATTGGAAGATTCACTTCAGATCTTGACGTCAGGGGTTGGTATTGTTCTATTAGTGTGGCTTAATGCCATGGTTGTTTGCCACATCTTCATATGTACAGCCATTCTTGTCTTGATGCCCGGACGGATCTTATATAATTAAAGGCACCACAGAACCATGTGTGGTGCACCCTATCATATGACTTTTAGTAATCGATCCACACAATTATAAGTCTTCAAATGCTATAAGTTATACAGCCTATCCGATGTCAGAAATCGAAGATACACACCTGTATCACAGTAATTGAAAGCCAATGACAGAGTTTAAGCAAAGTAGATGGGAAACAATGTGTATATATATATATATTATTATATTATATATATAATAATATATATATATATATATATATATATATTATATTATATTATTAAACAAACATGTCCAAGAATGGCGTTATATTTGTTACAAAATTTGTCTGAACCGTTTTTTTTTGTTTTTTTTTCTCTTTGCGTGGATTGCGTTATATATATATATATATATATATATATATATATATATATATATATATATATATATATATATATATATATGCACAGGATAATCTCCTAAATTAATGGACGGACTGATCATTAATGTCTCCATCATAAAAATATCATTACATCCTGATTTTAATCTTCGTAATGTGACATAAAGTTAGTGAAAACTGTTCGTTTTGGGGAAATTAGTTTTACTTGTTTTACTTATATATAAAAAATATAAATAATACTTATTTAGCTTCAATTACGTAAAGCCTTTTCGAGAGTAAATAAATTGATGACTTTTTTAAAATGAGCCCCGTTGCTTGATTCTCTCCCTGAAAAGATTGGACCCTCTTTAGAATCGCAGTACTTGTGTTTACATCAATATACAAGGCATTTCTCTCGAGTTAAAAGAGTGATCGGGTGGGTGACCTGATTATTAGAATATCGGGGTCGATAATACGTGGGTTCGAACTGTCCGCCCGCCTATACTGACGAGCGTAAAATAAACCCGTAAAACATATATAAATATATACATATGTATATATATGATCTTTCTGAATTTGGAATGTAGATTCTTGGCCCCCCGGTGAATAACTTGTGAACATTATTGTTTTTTAAACTTCATCATTTAAACGGTACCCCCTCCACTGAAATTTGCACTCGTCTTTCGAATTTTTTAAGAGAAGTTAGTAAGTGTGAGACAAAAGAATAACTCTACATCAAATGTTGAGTTATTAATACATAGTAATACAATTTATAATAGATCGCCGAGCGTTAGCGTCACTGATATATTGGGCAATAGGGTGAGTATGGATTTACTCCTCTCCAGGAGTTAGGCACAAGGCCAGTTTTTATCTTACCTCCACAAGTAAGATGTGACCTAAGGTCGGGCCGGGAAAGTGGGGTTTAAAAATTGCCTTGACAGCCAGTCGGCATTCCCGGTAGGGGCGCCTCAGGCATAAGCAATAAACTTACTCCTCCCCAAAGAGGGGAGGCGAAGCCTGGGAGGATGGACCTCCTAGAACTGCACAGGACATACCCATAGACTGGCGTAAATCAAGCCCCGAAGGCCAAGAAAATACCCGTCTATGAAGTGCAGTATCCATCGGAAAAGATACTACACTTTGATCTTGACCAAAAGGCCAAGAACGCGGCCCCATTATTTCTGTTTTTGTGTAAACTATGCTATTTAGGAAGTTCAACCTAAAGGGCACCATAACTCACACACTAAAAAAGAAAAATCATAAATATTTAAGACTAATGGTATATTTATTCCTTATACCCGTCAGCTTCGGCAATCGATGTAGAATATATATAATTATTTGAATAATATATATTTTAATATTATTTACATACGTATACGTTTCATCTTTGTTGAATCATCGGTGGAGAAATCACCATTCACACATTTCAAACGAGTTAAACCCCGGAACAATGGTCATATTAAACTCCAATTTTGAGCGCGCTAACGAATGAGGCAAACGTAAATGGCTAAAGACAAAATTAGTAATAAACCCTATATATATTCCAACGGAAGCGGGAATCTATAGTCGGTCATCAAAACATTGTTCAACTAAAAGAAACATGCATTAACGCTTTTGACAACATCTATCATATATATATATATATATATATATATTCATATATATATATATATATATATATATATATATATATATATAGTGTGTGCAGAGTTGAATGGTTTCAATCGGAATCCGAGTAAAATAGCATAATGTTCTTGTTAACAGAGCAGGAATACATTTATGGAATTAATCTAAACACACATTAGGGGTGTCCGCATTATGAATTATTTCGACCTAGACGGGTCTCATCAGACGCGTGCACAGTCACATTTAGAAACCGAATGATCATTCAGTTCCTAAATGTTGATGTGCACGCGTCTGATGAGACCAATCTAGGTCGAAATAATTTATAATGCAGACAACCCTAATGTGTGTTTAGATTAATTTCTTTTAATATATATATATATATATATATATATATATATATATATATATATATATATATATATATATATATATATATATATATATATATCCGTAATAAATTATGAGTATCGTCTAGGACAGCATGAATCAAGTTAATATCGGAAGTACTAATGTTTCATGAAATGCTGCATCTGATTCTATTCGACATGATCTTTATCTCAGATTCCAGGATGATGCACATAAACTCTATTTCCATCGGCTATATTACTTCCGTCGTGTTCATTATGAAGCCACATATATAAGCAGATTTTATTTCATGAAATTTCCAAATGTTGATGATATGAGAGATTGTGTGCACTCGGGCAGCACAATGCTTAATTATTATTCATTTGTTGTGCATCTTAACGGCATTTCCCTTTTTAACTACATCATCAATTCAACTATTGCAATAAACTTGTAGTGAACGTTTACACCATTAATACAATATCATGTATCAATAAAATAATTTTAAATATCTCATCTGATAGTTCCCAACAATTTTGTCTAAATACCATCTTTATAACCGCCAAAGAGGTTATGTTTTCCGTCGAGTTTGTTTAATCGTTTGTATCGCTTTACCAATCGTCAGCAAACTTAGTACAATATCGGCCATGATCCAACTTGAAACTGATTTAATTTTGGAATATCTAGCCTAAAGGTAATGGTTAAGGTCTATAAAAAAATTTAAAGTCCCATTTTTTGCGATCACGCCTGTTCTCTTCATCGTAGAGACTATCTACTTGACCCGTATCGTAGTCAATGAAGTCCCTCATTTTTTTATCTATAGCTGGAAAAGTTCGGACATATTGTAAATTTAGACAGAACTTCAACATCTGATTCTTTCAAATGTGATGTATGGCTCTGATGCTTTTTGATAGCAGAAACTACAGAACGAAATGTTAGCCATATCAGATAAATACTTTTTGAGATATCAATGTTTGCTTCACATAGGGTCTGGAAAATGTATACAGCATAGAGACGTAAGACCTAGGTAAGACTTTCGCTCAGTCATACGTTATTAGATGGCGATATGCAGTCATACGACTGATTTATGTCTTTGCTTAACATTGTTTCTCCTATTCAATCTTAAAATATTATGAGCCAATGCTGGTTCTTCAATGATCTAGTATCTTGTTTCAACCACCGATTGCAATGGCTAATAGCAACCTACCTGAGAGTCCATCATTTAATCTTCTCGACCTAACATTCACAGGTAACATTAATTGGAACACATTCATAGAAAACACTGCCAACGCCGCTGCATAGTAAAGTGGGTTACTCTCTACCATTCGAGAAAACGCCTCACACCAATCCGTATCTTGTATCTTTACACATCTATAATTTGTCTCTTAATATGTGAGGTACTACTTAACACCACACCTCTCCCAAAATGTAGAAGGTCATCTCTGAGGGGATGGTTGAATGGCCACAAAAAAAGATACTCCATGCATAGTGTAGTGTAGATACATTTTGTGCTGGTTCACAAACTACTAATCCCTCCCTCTTAGACAAGATAAAAGAAAACTTCTAACTTATAAAAGTCGCACACTGTCTACCAAGCTTCAACCCCTGTCCCATCGCTGCAATGTTGAATACTTGTGCTTGTTTTACAAGTATTTCAATGGAATGTGCTCTGACGAACTTGCTGCACTGATGTCCCCCTCGAGGTTAATACCCCCAATAAACCCAACAATCAACCAGGTCCTATCTCTTTATTGTAGAGCTCTCCAGATTCCGGAAAGATTTCTATTCTATTATTTTCATTCCTCGAACCGCTAGTTTTTAGAATACTCTCTCTGCTCCGTGTTTATCTGACTGTGCCAACAATTTTATTTCAATGTAATGTGAACAAATATCTGGCTGCACAACTTTCCACTTTGAATTCGCCTCTAAATCTGGCTCTTAATTAACAGTTACCATCTCACGCCTCAGTTGCAATTTGCCTTTTTAAAAGTAAAAATAAAAGATTTTTTAAAGCCTGCCGTAGCATAAATTTGTTCAAAAATTGAATGTTAAATATTTTTAGACCAAATAATGTTATTTATAAGAACCCCATTATTGTAGTCGGTCGTGTGCCATCTCTGGCTTCAAGCATGAGGTCCATTTATTTAAATAATATTTATCTGACGGTGACAGCTATTTTTACGGAAGAAAAGAGAGACATTAAAAAAATAGTATTAACTCTGAAAGATATGTATTATTTCTAAAAGGAATATCATTATTAACAGTAAATCATACAGCTTGATGTAGACAGCACGGTAGAGCTTCCTCGGATCACTATAGTGTTAGATTATTTTCCTCAAGACTTTGACCAAAAAGAATCATTATATACATGATCCCATCTATTTCTGATTAGAAGTAGGTCATGTATTTTCTTCAACGTAACAGTTTTGCTAAAATCAATAGGACATATTACAAATAATATTAACCGTATCTAGACATGCCATTGATTTTTTAAAATTTCAATCAAAATATCCCTCATCTTTCATTGAATTAAAATATATCATCCTAATTTTTCCAATTTTTCTAATCTTTTATTAGTTAAACAAGCAATAATATGCGACATCCAGTGGCCCATTTTGCTTGCATCTATAACGTTAAAGTTCTGTGTTTATAATGATCCGTCCATTGGGACAATTACTTATTGACATAAGCTACACCTACTTAGCCAAAGGAGTAAGTAATATCGGCGAAGATTATTTCATTACAACAGAATAGATACTTCCCCCAAATGTAGATAATACCTAGGAGGATAGTGGCATGACAATAAGAGAAAGTCCATCTCTCCCAAAATATAGACGGCACTCCATGAGAGGATGGTGAGATTGCTACAGAACGGATGCTACAAAATTTACGAAAGAGAAGAAGGTAATGTTTGGATGAATAGTCTTATGACGAACAAACATATGCTAAATTAAGCCAGAACATATAGTAAATTATCCATCAGAATTCAGCATTTGAAGATAGTAAAATCGTCGTAAATAATATAGTACACTAATTTGCTGTTCTCATACATCATTGTAATACAGCTTCCTATTCCAGTAGCTTCTTTCCCAAAACTGCGGCCTCGTGCAACTGTCTTCCTGCTGACTGTTTTCCCGTTACATTCCCTTGGTCATTTAAAGACTAAGGCCAGTATGCATCTCCTGTCTTTGCGATAATAATATTTCGTTCTTGTTAGATATTTGCATCAAGTGGTTTCATGCCTTGTCCAGAACGATTTCCATAAAGCATTGATTGTAAAAAATAGTACAATAATGCATAAATATAAGAAATAGTATAGATTCGGCTTAAGACAGAGAGAGAGAGAGAGAGAGGGGGGGAGAGACGAAGGGAGAGAGAGGGGGGAGAGAGAGGGGTCTTATTTAAGTAGTAGATGCGTAACATTAGATCCAGTGAGATTTCGGTTCATTCAAATTCGATTTTTTATTCAATCGCTTAAAACATTTTTCTTCAATTTTTTTTTCAAATAGAACAGCATTACTCGATTTAAATATGTCATGCTGTTAGATTGGTATGGATAGCAAAGTTTAAAAAAACAAGGTTACCAAAGCAAACAATGGAATTGTCATTGAAATATTGGATTAAAGCTCTGTTTTCTAAAGAGGAGCGTATATATATATATATATATATATATATATATATATATATATATATATATATATATATATATATATATATATATATATATATATATATGTGTGTGTGTGTGTATTACGTCAGGGCATATTGAAAATAAATGAATAGAATGCTCGATCGCATAAAAGTGAGAGCTAATATACAAATTATTTATTTAAAAACTATATGTTACATATTCTAGCGACGTACTGCGGTTTAATCAATATGGACTGACCTTTTAACCTTTAAAATGATGTTAATATTCATCCAAATCATGAACGAAATTTATAATATATTAACTAGCTGTACTCACGTATTGAGCACTTTTGAAGTAAATACTGAAAATGGATGCATATCTCGTTATAATAATAATAATAATAATAATAATAATAATAATAATAATAATAATAATAATAATAATAATAATAGCATATATATATATATATATATATATATATATATATATATATATATATATATATATGGAAGTGGAAAAATGGAAACCCCAAAAATATTATTCATGTATTCATCAACGTTTCGTCTTTATTTCAAGACTTCCTCCAGATGATTTTCTGACAAAAATAACACACAAGTACAAAATGTTTGAAACAAAGGTGGTAGCCAAGGTGGGCCTTAAGGACCGCTTATAAAAATATAAATTACACTATACTACTAGATGGTGGCGGTTAAGAATTGAGTTTACAGTAGTGAGTGTGGTGGAAAATTGTGGCGGTTGGAGTTATAAGATCATTAGGGAGGGGCAGTGAGATAGTATTATGTAAGGTCGTTTATAAAGAGCAGTTATGAGCTCATCAAAATAATGGGATACATTACAATAACTATGGAAGTGTGGGGCAAACATTGGTGGCGGTCATAGTTAATTAAAACCACGAAAGAGGAGGAGTGAACATGAGAAATGTTTATTGAATCTTTTTAAATTTTTCCTTCAGGCCAGAGAGCGGAAGGGGTAAACATCAGGGTCGCATAATAAGACAGTGTAGGAGAGAGAGAGAGCGAGGGATGCGGAGAGGGGGAGAACAAGATGTATCATGGGAAAGGTGAGGCGTCCAACATTTAATACCTACATATATATATATAAGCAGACACACATATACACGATTAAACATATACATATAACTGCATACATACATACAATTGATGGATCGGTGGGCTAAGTGTATGCAAGAACAAGGGGCCTACTTTGAAGGGATGATGGTCCTAATCCTGTCACGTATTCGAAATATTTTTTCTGGCCTAAGATCGGATACTTTTTAGAGAAACCTCGTATTATGATTTTTATAATTTATTCATACAGCTGTTAGACAATAAAATACGTAAAATGTCAAGAAAAGAAACGGATGTTTTAATTTATTTATTTTTGTGTTTATGTATTTATTTATTTATTCATTTATTATTTACATATGTGTATTAACATATGTGCGTGTATATTTACACACATATACAAGCACATATACACACATATGTATATATATTTTTTGTATTCGTTCAATTTATTTGTAGATATTATGTGTGAAGTATGTTGAAAGTGTGGTTTAAAGGTAGCTAGCCTTGACCGAAATTCAATTTTTGTTTGGATAAAATAAGTTTGCTCATTAAAGGAGATACATTATAGAAACTATTACGTTGTTTGATAGTGTTAGAGCTTACAATGAGCTCTATATGTTGTTCTCGCCCCTAGCCACATCAGACGTTTTACTATGGATGAAATTATTGTGTGCACTATAAGAAAATATTACAATGCAAATTTAAAATACATATTACAAAATATTGATTCATTAGAAGCGGTTTTCGAAATAAATATTCAAATTAGAAAAACCAACGCTAATTGTTGATATTTTCAGATTACTATGTATACGGTATTTCAAAATATAATGTCGTATCATAGACTGAAGTAAACATAACCTGTTTTGATATTGATATAGTTAGGATAGGTGGATATGACTTTCGCATTAATTTATTTAGATATATACACTAGAAGAATACCCGTCACAGGACGGGTATAAGTGGTATCTATTGAATCAGTTCATTTTATGTTTTTGCGTAGGATACAGTTTCGGGGCACATGGTAAAGTTTATAAAAACATAGCGTTTTTGTAATGTTGCCTAGAATACGTTTCCCATAAACGATTATTATAAGTTCATTAGTTTATGAGTTTATACCTATTATTGACGAACACACATTGAACCCTGTTTAATCTGCAACCGACTTCAGGTGTATCTGTTATATTTGTACTCACCCATGGGTTTATGAACTATGATACATCCGTATCGTGGCTGTAGACTGAGATTATTGAGGTTTGCTGATACACTCATTCCGACACCGGTTGTTTATGTAAAAGGTTTATTTAAATACAGTCAGAGAAAAACAGAAAGACAGTTACAACTGGCATACGCGTAAGAGAGAGATAGAGAGAGAGTTAGAAAGAGACAGACATATAGATAATAGACGGATAGTCCGTCCCGCTACATACGGCAACACTGCACTCGTTGTCCCAATTGGGTACAGCACCTAGACGCGGTCTTCTCGGCTTGAGTCTCACCAGTTTAAAGAGAGTTTATATATTCGTCATTTGGTTTCGTGACTTCCGTCTGGTGTCACCTCTGACCTTTGACCCTTAATCTTTTCCACTTTAATAGTGCGCTCCTCAATTTGTCAAAATATATTTTCCAATGTTTACGTCGAAGATGGGGAACTATACAGAATTTTTAACTGAACTAAGAACGCTTGGTTGTAAAAAACTAATCGGGATAGTCGATTAATCCGCGTCGCCAACGATGCGGATGCGCTGTTTCATCAACCAACAATTGGCGTCGTCATATAAGCGTCCCATATTTCGCATTGAGCTGTTGGGGATTCTCTTTCGCAACTTTCTGTTCCCGCTTTCGGTGATCCTGTTACTTTCGTTTTAATCTGTTGTTCCTACTGACGATTATATCGCATAGCCTCTTATTCGCGCTTCAGGTGATCCTGTTATATTATTATCCTGTTTCTCATTGCGATTCGTCCTTAAATATACAACGTTCCTGGTTCAAGTTTTGTGGTTGTGTAACTTAAACACTGAACTGACCTGATTGAACATCCATGACTTGCAGATGCTTATGATACAGACTTAAATGTAAATTAGATGTCATAAAAATGTGTTTGACCTGATGACAGCATAAATGTACCAATCATACACATAAGGAAACATTAATTTTAATTATTTAAAATGGCGATTATTTTTGGCGGCAAAATAAATAAAAATGGAATCTCGTATATGTCTTTACTTAATATGGGATTTATATATTTGCTAGAAGGTTAAACACAAGGTAATGTGTGATTTTGAGAAGTCAGCGTACAATGATAAGAACATTCTGACCTACAACAAAATGCCTGAGCAGCACTGTCGCGTCTCAAGCGATTAGCAATACCCTCCTTTTTCAGAGAGAATGTCAAGCCTTGAAGGATGGATCTCCTAGAACTGAATAGAACTATATCTCAGTTCACATTTCCTTTGTGTTCATAATGAAGTCATATACAATGTGTTCGTTTATTTTTAGAAGTTTATTTAAACCCTGTGTTTTCTCTCTTTCTCTATATCTTCAACTCGAACGTCTTGTCGATACTATTGTTTATATTATGTGTGATGATACTCATCTCTCCGCAACTCTCCCCCCCCACTCAATAACCGTTGGCTTTACAAGAGTCCCTTGATATTACATACAGGGTCATAACGATATTGGATGTTTACATTTTTAATTATGAAGAAGTACGATTTATGATTATATACAAGATATAACTAGAAAATGTCTTGTAAGCCCAACGGGAAAATAATAACAAGGGTAAAAAAATGTGTGAGAGTGTGAAGGCAAAAGTGTTTTTTTGTGAAAGAGATACAGAGAAAGAGAGAGAGAGAGGGGGGGGAGAGACAGAGACATAGAGACAGAGAGACAGAGAGAGGAAGACAGAGAAGCGGGGCCAGTAAAGAAGGGAGAAGAAGGGAGATAAACTAAGAGACAGTAACTGTAAGTGAATTTACAATAAAAGGAAAATAATAAAGAAGGGAATAAATAGTATATATATATATATATATATATATATATATATATATACTAATGATTATAAAATTAACGATAATTGTAGTATCGTAAAGTGATCTATCGCGATACAGTAAAGCTCAAGACGTTGAGTAGAGCAATCAATTTTAAAGATGTAATAAGATGTGTATTAATTTTATGTAAATTTGTGTAATTTTATGTAATTTTATGCAATTTTTTATCTTCATCTTTCTTTCTTTAATATATATATATATATATATATATATATATATATATATATATATATATATATTATTAATTTTTTAAATATAAATATTAACGAAAAATACGTCCTATAAAGTTAAGGGTGACTAATAATGAAATTTTTTGCATCTTAATCACTCAGGGAGTTAAACAATCGAAATAGTAGTAGTAAGCAAAAACAAGTAACCAATAAAAACAATTACATACAAATACAATAAATATTTAGGTGATAAAAATCGTACATATTTCTGGGCAGGGCATTGTAATTCATTGGTAAGACGCTGGATTATAGGCATCAGTGTCGAAGGTTCGATCCTTGTCTAAGTTATCCATGTTGATTACGGCTGTTAGCCAGAAACATGTGTCCATGGATTACTTTTATGTATAACATTTGTAAAATAATATTTATTAACGTAAAATACGTCCTATTAAGTTAATGGCGATTAATAATGCAATTTTCTGCATGTAAATCACTTAGGAAGTGAAACAATCGAAATAGAAATAGTAAGCGAAAACAACAAACGCTGTAATGAAAACAATTACATTAAAAATATATATATATATATATATATATTTGAATTGTGTATACTTAGACAGCATTCTTTAATTTAAGCAAACATTGCTAATTTTGTTAAGCATAACATATTTCATCTGCTTGATTAAATCTTCTAATTATCTTTTTGTGTCAAAATCAAAAGAAAAAATATATGTATTACGACCGTTTTCGATTCTTTATCGAATCATCTTCAGATAAAAAATAAACAAAAACGCTTGACAAAAGAGAATTCTAAAAAGCAGCCGAGAATGTGTACGTAAAGTCACTTATACATCAAAAGAACGAAGCAATGTACTTCCAGTAGAGACGTTAACAATTTAAATTCCCGGAACGCCAGAATCAGCATCACAGGATGAATTGTATTACGTTAATTATTTGCGAATGTTATTATGGTTTCATATCTAACATTATTGATTGTTAATTGTAAAGCTAGCTTTAGGTAATGTTTACTTTTAAAAACTGGGATTAGAATGTATTATTTTCGTGTTATTAACTAAAATTTGTCTTAAATTAGAGGGGGACAGTTATGTTTATGTAGATGCTGGTGAATTGAACAATGATTTACAAGCTGCATGGTGATGCGGCGGGATAGGATAGTGGTTATTTAATGCTTAACGTGATACAATTCATTCTGTGACACTAATTCTTGCGTACCTGAATTTAAATTGTAAACGTATCTCAAAAAACTGCACTCGTTCGTTCTTTTGATGTCTAATAGACTAAACGTGTGCGTTTTCGGCTGCTTTTAAAAATTCTCTTATTGTCTCCAGAATCGAAAACGTCCGTGATACATATGGAACATACATTATCATTTATATTTTGACTCAAAACAGTTATTTAGTAAAAATTGAAAAAGTATATATGTACATCTCTCTCTCTCTTTCTTTCTCTCTCTCTCTCTCTCTCTCTATATATATATATATATATATATAAATGGACCACTGCATAGTGTACGTTTTTTTCAAGACACGTCACTTACTTGTGAATTTTTCTGATGATTTTGTAATGTTGCAGAGACGATATTAACATAAAAATGCTGTTTGGAACACGACAAATGAAACGGACCATAAAAAAATGCCTTTTTTAATGTGAAAAAATAAAAATAAAAATAATAAAATAAAAACATGGTTATTGGAATATAATATGAACCTGACTTATATATATATATATGTATATGTATATATATATATATATATATATATATATATATATATATATATATATATATATATATAAAGTGGTGTACTAAAAGCGAACTTGTAGGAAAAGTGAAACCTATTGTGAAGAGTATATAGCTCAATATCCAGGATAGAGCAGGTAGAATGAAGAAGAATGGAAAGGAATTAGAGAAGCAAAAGTCAAATCATAATTCAATTGTAAAAAATAAAATAAATAATGGAAGTATTGTTAATGGCGAATATTTTCCACCTCACTCTCTTCTGAGCCTGCCTGCCTGCACTTATTGGACATTTTACCCTTTGGATTTTCTATTTTCGCCGCACCTGAAGTTGTGGCTTCTGGGAATTTAACTTTGATTCCTCTCTCACAACCTTTCGGGCCTTTTAACGACCTACCTATCTACATCTCATTCTCTCCGCTGGACTTTTCGACACCGGACTTTTTAGCAATCGGACATTTGCTTGCATTCGGGCAGAATTTTGCCCTGTGTTTCTTCCCCCTACAACTTTTATTTAATTTTTTCAAATTTTAAATCTTGGCCTTTGCCAACTTATCTATCCCAGCGACTTCCTCTGATGATAAGATTTTGATCTTTGAAAAGCCTGGCTTAAGGAAAATTTAACTTGAATAAATTGCCTTTTTTGCGGAATATACCTTGCTCTGAGCAATTGAATTGCATTATGATTTGACTTTTGTTTCTCTAATTCTTTTCCATTCTTCTTCATTATATATATATATACATGTATATATATATATATATATATATATATATATATATATATATATATATATATATATATATATATATATACATGTATATATATATATATATTTATATATACATCTATTAAAGTAGGTGTTTATATTTATATATTTCAATGATACTTTTCTACATTGATGAACGGATTAGTATGAATTTTGTAATATATATTCTAAGCAACGCGGTGAGTAACCCAGACACATTAGTTTTTTAAATCTTAACATTTACGGAATGCATGTTTATAAATTAGGTATATATATGTTATATATATATATATATATATATATATATATATATATATATATATATATATATATATATATGTTTATATATTTATATTTATAGGATTCACTCGTAAACTAATTAATCGATCATTATCAGTTTAAGAACACAGCTGATACGCGTAAGGGGTCGTATTTTGAGTCATATCTACTTATATTTAGTTTGGTGTAAAGATAGGTAAAAACAGGTAGTAATTCCGTTCATGAAAATTCAAATACCTTTTATTTTTAAAAAAATTATAACAATAGGTATTAGACATGAATTAATAAATATTCCTCATATTTCAGTTTCTGTTCGGCATTTTAAAGATTTTTCGGAGGCATACTATAGACACAAACCTCATTTGAAAATGTAACTATATCAGATTTGCATTTTACCCGCCAGGGGAAGAGTATTTTTCTAGTATATTTATGAAGCTAGGTATGTTTATATATGTGTATATACAGGATTTTAACCTACATTAATTAAATGACAATTATACATTGTGGAACACATCTTTTAAGTGTGAGGGTTCCAACTGTGGGCTACCTTTCGTTTAATTCATTTATATGTAAAGGAGGTAAACACGGGGGTGGAAAGTTTCTGTGAATCCATTGCATGGTTTTTACTCTAGGAACTGTCGAAAGTAGCTTTTGACCATATCCAAGAAACATGATAATATATGTATTTTTTAAGAACGTTATATATATATATATATATATATATATATATATATATATATATATATATATATATATATATATATATATATATATATATATGCATCTAGGGACAGACAGTTTTTGTTGTATCTCAACTCTTCAGTGCGGTTAAACTATCACCTATCCCAGGCTAGGGATCGAACCTTCAACAATCTAGTTGATGGTCGCCAGCTCTCACAACTAAGTTACAGTACAGGAGCTGGCAATAAATATTTGGTACTGATGACTGCCGATGGTGCTAGCACTTCTTTACAATTTTTATTCAACGAAAATAGTGACCCAGACACACAAAATAAAAGAATAAACACACACACACATATATATATATATATATATATATATATATATATATATATATATATATATATATATATACAAATGACTTGTTGAACACAAGTGTGTGTGTCGTTTGGGACATGTCGCTGGCATCTACATCGGAGGTAAATTCTTATCTTTCAAGTTCAGAATATCAGCAGATTAACTCCGTCGTACAACTAGTTTGCTTTTCTCGTCTTCTTCGTCTGATCGTTTAGAGTCCGCTTACTCGTCTCACTCCCCAAACTGATCTAACAGCCAGTCAACCAAAGACATTTACTCTTGACTGGAAATTTTAAATGGCAGGTCTTTCTCTCAGTCACCCC
Source organism: Sepiola atlantica (assembly GCA_963556195.1). NCBI lineage: Eukaryota > Metazoa > Mollusca > Cephalopoda > Sepiida > Sepiolidae > Sepiola > Sepiola atlantica. The sequence goes on along the minus strand of OY744547.1, from coordinate 49,200,123 downwards.
CAGCTGACGATCGGTATTGGACACATCCTCTTTTTTTCAGCTGATAGTTATTTGGACAGACAGAAGCTAACAACTGATTGTTAAACGACTATTCTGCTCGCAGAGATCAATGAAGTAACTCGTCTTTTTATTGTCGCTAACTAACCTTACTTTTACTAATCATGTTCGTATTGTCAATTATTCTTAACGTGAAATTTTCCGGTAAAGCCTGTTGCGGGGTGTGAGCAGTCCATTGTAACACATCTTTACTTATAAATTACCATTATGAATAATATAGAAGTAAACCGATTCAGTATATTTGTATCTAATTTACATAATTGTGTACGGTGCGAACGAACTAACTATTCAAATTAGCTGGAAAAGGAGAGAGAGGATCAGTCTTTATCTAAATGCTAACAGCCTGATTAAGCACTATTAGAGAGTGCTTGAATCAACAGACAGCGAGAGGGTCGAGAGAGATACATAACTAGCTACATGAAATACGGGTATCTTATTCAGCTGGTAAGGAATCACAGCTAATTAGAACAGTTAAACAGATTTTTTTTAAACGTAACTAAATGCGAGAACTAAGTTATATGTTATCTTATAGTTTGTGTTATTCAGGAAACGTATAATAATACATCTGTTATTTAGTTTACACTGCCTGTGTCAACGTTGATACGTATTGGTTTCCTCGAAGCCAAACATAAGTATTGCTAAAAGTAAATGTAGCGACGTCAAAGCGAATGCGAATAAATATGAAATACCTTTCCCGCCGAAAAAAAAAAAATTGAAAGAAAAGAAAATGGCGAAAGCGAAAGCGAAAACGAAAACGAAAACAAAAGCAAATAATTCTCAACGGAGCCGCTCAGTCGCTTCCCCAATATTTACCCAGCGTCTTCAGGGGTGCAATATTCGTCAATGTCATCGATGTAAGCCGCCTTGTATTTACATCCAATAACTAATTTCAGGTGACAAGGGCCGTTGCAGTAGATTCGTCGTCTTGAAAATGGAGCCGATAGTTATGCAGAACAAAACCCATCTCGTTTTTTTCCGACATCTTATTTATTGCTAAGTAATGGAAAAACGAAAAAAACAAAACAACTAAAACCTTTAATATATGAATGCATTTATTTACACAACCCTATGCATGCGATACATGTAATTTATATCTATATAGGCACCTAGCTCCCTATATATATATATATATATATATATATATATATATATGTGTGTCTGTGTGTGTGTGTGTGTGTGTGTGTGTGTGTGTGTGTGTGTGTGTGTGTGCTCACCGTTCTATATAAATCAAGATGTATGACTAACTAACCTAGGGTTAGACAATGGAATTGAAATTAAAACATATATATATATGTGTGTGTGTGTGTGTGTGTAAAGTTACATAATTTACGTGTTTATTATAATCATCAGGTGTTTAAACAATTTAAACATAATAATAATCTTGCAAAGTATGTAACTTTATATCTTTTTCATTATTCCAATATTTCCTACAACAATGCTATATCTTCAATATCGACGATATCCTTATCACAATAGGATCTAATATAAAAGAATTATCGTTATATTTTTCAAATATATATATATATTTATATATATATATATATATATATATATATATATATATATATATATATATATATATGAGTATATGAAAGGATAAAAATAATCCGACGGTATGAAATTAAAAATGGAAAAGCGGAAGACCTTTTCGCTCAACGTTTCGCCCAAATTTCACGTGGACTTTGTCAAGAGCGGACGAAGAATACAAAAATGACAAAAGACGAGAAAGTCTGTAAATTATGGGGAATATATATAGTGGTTGGGTTCATGTTGAGATGAAGGGTATGCAATAAAAAAAAAAAAAAAGAAAAAAAAAAGAAATAAATTTATATATATATATATATATATATGCACATAAATGTGATCGAAACATATATATAACACATATACATACATATATATCAAATATACATAAAAGTAGCATTGGAAAATAAGAGGAGAAAATAAAGAGCAGAAAGGGGTCCAAAGGATATTTAATTTGAAGCTTTTTTCAATCAAAAAACAAGAATAAAGAAACTTATTTCTTTGTTAATTTGAAAAAAAATGACTCAATACTGGTCACCCCTGAAGAAGGAATTTTATTCCGTAATCGATAGGATTAATGTAAGAAAAAAAAAAAAAAATTAATCTTGTATTGCAAATTTGGCTTTTATTTCAATTTTATTAACTTTCCATGCAATACTTTAAAACTTGAACGAAAAACACACACATTACTCGACAGCGTGCCAACGCATCCCTCGTTCGACACCGGTTTTTGAATCCTACCCGCCATTTCATAACAGCAAGGCGATGACGTCGTACCATCAAAGACGTTTATCAAATAAACAAAGACATAAGTTTCTTTATTCTTGTTTTTTGATTGAAAAAAAAAATGACTCAATACTGGTCACCCCTGAAGAAGGAATTTTATTCCGTAATCGATAGGATTAATGTTAGAAAAAAAAATTAATCTTGTATTGCTAATTTGGCTTTTATTTCAATTTTATTGACTTTCCATGCAATACTTTAAAACTTGAACGAAAAACACACACATTACTCGACAGCGTGCCAACGCATCCCTCGTTCGACACCGATTTTTGAATCCTACCCGCCATTTCATAACAGCAAAGCGATGACGTCGTACCATCAAAGACGTTTATCAAATTAACAAAGAAATAAGTTTCTTTATTCTTGTCTTTTGATTGAAAAAAAAAATGAAACTTATTTCTTTGTTAATTTGAAAAAAAAATGACTCAATACTGGTCACCCCTGAAGAAGGAATTTTATTCCGTAATCGATAGGATTAATGTAAGAAAAACAATCCTACCCGCCATTACATAACAGCAAGGCGATGACGTCGTACCATCAAAGACGTTTATCAAATTAACAAAGAAATAAGTTTCTTTATTCTTGTTTTTTTATTGAAAAAAAAAAATGAAACTTATTTCTTTGTTAATTTGAAAAAAAATGACTCAATACTGGTCACCCCTGAAGAAGGAATGTTATTCCGTAATCGATAGGATTAATGTAAGAAAAAAAATTAATCTTGTATTGCTAATTTGGCTTTCATTTCAATTTTATTAATATTCCATGCAATACTTTAAAACTTGAACGAAAAACACACACATTACTCGACAGCGTGCCAACGCATCCCTCGTTCGACACCGATTTTTGAATCCTATCCGCCATTTCATAACAGCAAGGCGATGACGTCGTACCATCAAAGACGTTTATCAAATTAACAAAAAAATAAGTTTCTTTATTCTTGTTTTTTGATTGAAAAAAAAATGACTCAATACTGGTCACCCCTGAAGAAGGAATTTTATTCCGTAATCGATAGGATTAATGTAAGAAAAAAAAATTAATCTTGTATTGCTAATTTGGCTTTTATTTCAATTTTATATATATATATATATATATATATATATATATATATATATATATATATATATATATATATATATATATATATAAATATATATACAAATATTGTTAAAAATAACAGAATTCGTCTGTTTAATTATACCTTTTTTAATTTTTAAAAATGTTTCCTTTTTGTATTATAATTAAACAGGCTTTGTCTTAGTAGCATTAAATGTTATCATCCATTCATGTCCTCTACCGACTGTTGGTCATTTTCTAAGGTGCCAGCCATTGCCTTGGATATATGTGCGTTCTTTATGCCCACACCTCGAGAATAGAGCGTGTTGTCATCAGCCAATATACCCATCTCGGGTACAATTGCATCGGAGAGGTTGTTTATGAAAATCAGAAAAAATAAGGCCTTCCTTTTAACTCACTATAGTAACTTCTGGCAATCTACACTCAACTGTGTATGCTATATAAATAATTTATATAAGTGCTTGTTTTTACTATTGAAATACATATATCGTAAGCCTATCAGATAGTTTAAAAGTTATTTATATGTAATAATTCGATACGTAATTATAGATCTGAGTATAGTCATTTAAAATCTGAAGGTAAACGTATATGTGGAAAGAGTATTAGGAACATGTATGCCTTACTACGTTAAGATAAGAAAATAATAAAGATTTTTGAAATAACGATGTAAGACAGATAACTTACTCGGATATTAGGCATTTACTATGTCAGAGTAAGTGATCTGCATTCAATAGTTATTAAAAAAAACTTGTCATTATTGTCTCATCTTAACATAGTAAGGCTAACGTGCCCCTTATATTCACTCGTCCTATAGACTTCTAATCAAGTTAGTCTAATGATGATTTGAGTTTATGATATGATGAAAACTGCTGTTATTTAAGTCGAATATGACATCTAAAAAATAAAAGATTTTTATTACTATCTACGGTTATGTTTAAGGCATAGATTTGAAAAGATTTATGTAATTTCTTTATGATTAGATGATTAGAACGGAAGCGGTTTCTAATGGAAGAAGAAGTATCGTCTCTAAATAGCCCTCTACCAAGTAAGTTTAGTAGGAGAATGTTAAGCTTCTTTAAAATGAAATAAAAATGTTGAACAAAAAAAAGAACGCTTATTGAAATTAAAATACATTGTAAAAACTGATAAAAGGAATACACATTGGACTGTATCTCTAGTAATGTCCTCTGAACACTTCATTAACTGGATAAAAGAAGTCCCCATCTGCCTAGATTAAAACATTAGGAAATTAATAACGACGCACAACGTACTACACGGGAAACGTGGTACAGACCTACTCTATGTAAAAAGTAAAGAAGGCGACTGGTAAGTATTGAAGATTTGGTGAGTGAAGACACATATATAACACACAATATAGAGAGGCTGATTAACGCTGACAAATTACCGCCAGTATATATAATATTGAGACAAAAAATGTGAACAATGCAAAATGGGAAGAGAAGCAACTACATGGACGGTTTATAAGACTAACGAAACAAATAGCGCACAAAAACACATGGGCATGGCTACGGAAAGGACACTTGAACAGATAAACGGAATTTATAATTGTTGTATAAGCCCTCTGCTTGGGCCACGCAGTACTCGTTTTGTACACTCGTCTCGGAACGGCCCTGACAGTTCTCGTTTTAACACTCGTCATTTTTAACACCATAAATTATATAGTTTGCATACCTTGAAAGTGGTTGTCTTCTTTCTTCTCTTCTGTACTGCTGTGAACATCGCCGCTACAACAAAAACTTCATGACCGACTCAATCGACAAACAATCTTTTAAACTTCCAATTCTTTTTATTACAGGCGTTAGTTATGTATCGGCTTGGAGATATTCACTAACGTCGAGAGAGAGAGAGAGAGCAAATTACTGCTTTCGTAATTACTTATCAATTAAGTCTTAACCATTCATGGAGGTGGGAAAAGAGATCTTTCGCCTGTATTTTTCTTAGGGAATTAATTCCCTTTATCAAATTGCGGACTACATCCTAAATCACGTCTTATAGGTTCACCTCCAAAACCCACACTGCTAAAACTCGCTTCTCACGAAGAACGAGTGACGTCACGGATCCCTCTGCTTCCCACGCAAAAGCCCGTGACGTCACAGAGCCTCTATCGCAGGTGCGCATTGACCCTTGATCTGAGGTCTCGTCACGCGGTGACCCTGTCACGTCTTTGAGCTCCGACTGTGAGAACAGGCCTTATTCTGCACTCAACTGCACAGGTCCACGCGCACTAATTCGCGCAAGTCAAACCAACGATTTCCAACAGATAGTCCATTCCCACAGAGCCATTATCCAACATAATGACAGTCGCATAAAACAACATGATCATACAATCTTAGGATAGATCAGACCCAAGAAAAACAGTAAATATAGACTATGTAGACACAGAGACGAAACGTTAAGTTACGCATTAATTGAATGTAGCAAATTAACTTCACATGAATATAAAACATAATGAGTAGGTCTGGAATGCAGTCCATTGTTAACTATTCAAGCATCTGTAATTGGAACTTACAGACAGACGGTATGGCCCAAACGGAAGCCAGTATAATGAAAGGCCTAAACTCGTCTGGGACGTTGGGATACAAACTATCAAACCTATCTAACCCAAGAGTCTGGATGAGGAAAAATTTCTAAATTGATTTCATTGTATCAAACAGATCACAGGGTTAAGATGAAAAGGGCGTACGAAGTAAGCACATACAGGAGGGTTGACAGAGAGCTTACGGGAATATAGAACATGCAGAAAATGGTTGTATTATAAATAATTGTGAGACCACTTGGAACAGTTTCAAAATATCTGGGAAAATGTTTAGGAATAATTGGGGGAAAAAGGTATGATCGACAACATACAAATAAAAGCACTATAAAAACTACTTAAATATTTAGGAAAATCGTTTAGCGCAAAAGCCAACCCACATAGCCTGCTGACGCTGAATAACATGTAAAAATGTAAAAATTTGTTTAGCTACACTCACTGTAAATATTTTCCTTTCTTCCTCCGTGTACTTAAAACTAAATCGAACTTGAATTAACAAGGTTTCAAAGCATACATCACTAGAGCAAGATCCCACGTGAGTTAAATAAAGGTTACATCGGCCAAAACGTTGTGAGAATAACATCATAGATCGTAACAGTAGTTCGAATAATCCAAATAATACAAAGTTTATTTTAAAAAACTTCTTATCTGTTTACTACAATACCACAGGATTGCCTCCAAGTTCACTACAACATGGTCGTTTTCAAGTCCAATGTAAACAAGTGTTTTTGAGTCGTTCTCTTAAATAATTAAATTCTGATCAACCATCGTGTTTAATCCTCTCAAGGTTATGTTAACTGGCAACTAACTATCTTAGTAACTGGTATCTTCGAGTGACATTTGGGCCTTGATAAGCGGTGATACATTAGTGTAAAAAAAACACTACAGGAACATTAGAATATAATAATGCGTAAACACAAAAATGAATATAGAAGATTACAGGAATCCAAAGGAACTGAAATTGTTAGGAAGTATATATAAAGAAAAAAGTCTGTGTATATTGTTGGTTTAAAGCAGTTAAAATCTTTAATTTTGATAACTTATGTTGACTAGTTAAAAACATGTCTAATAAGCTTTGAGAAATCGACATTTTTACTTTCATGTTTGTTGTTAAAAAAATGGAGCGGGTGGAGGGGCTCGTTCGGTGAAAAAGTGGGCTGATTTTCCTTTGTCATACTCGTCGCCAGTTGATGTGTAGTGGTGATAATTGTGAGATATAGGACGAATATAACAAAGGAATTGAATAAAACTTCTGCATAAATCCACAATTAACATCTATTCTGCATTTACAAGTGAATAAATGTTGTACTTTTTAATCCAAAACGTCTTAGAGAAAAATCCGTTACAGTGATAATCCTAGATTGACTCTATCTAAAATATTCAATTCTACCCTCCGAATTTATTTGAGGGAAGATAGATCACCAATGGCAAGGATTACTTCCCTTTTGATATGTTCTCTTAATTAAAATATGTTTCATCTGACACGGATATTCCCAAACGTAGCTGCATCACCATTGGTGTAAAGCAGAATAGTTAACCAGCAGGAGGAATACCACCACCCAGACCTTGATTAGAAGGGAACTAAGTGTACCGCAATCAATGCCTTTCCGCCTATTGATATCTTTACAAGTTAATTGGAAAGTAACTCGCTATTACTAATTGGTACTTATTTAACACTGATATATAATTCTTACAAGAAACGATTACGATAAGAAATTCTGTTTTTCTTTTTACGAATGAGCAAGCATTTATCAAGGCTGAAACCACTCAAGGATAAGGGTTAAGTAGATAAATATACTGACAATTGAACAACGATGAATACTATGAGGGGATTGAAAATCTCCACATACTACCCACTGAAAACAATAGCTGATACAAGAAAACAACAATTCTTCTCCCTTTGACAGAAAGATAGTTAATGGAATGTGAGGACTACACGGAAAAGTAGAAGAGTAGCGAGAGTGACTTGGTTTCCTCTTATTTTGTCCTTTACGCCTTGCATTCTATGAGATATTTTTCTGACAACGGAGAAATAATTGCTGTTTGCTTATAACGAGCACTTAAAAATAGAGAATTACTTTTCGATCACCCTGTATATCGATGTATTTCTATGTATCTTTTATTTTCCTTTCTGTTTCTCTCTCTCTCTCTCTTTCTCTCTCTCTCTCTCTCTCTCTCTCTCTATATATATATATATATATATATATATATATATAAATATATATATATACAGGGTGTTTCAAAAGTCTTGGGAACATAACGATTTTTAATAACTCAAAAACTATTAGGAGTTGAAAAATAAAATGTGTACCGTTGGAAAGGTTAAAGTTTCAAGTTTTGTGGGGAATCTTCAAAGTTGCTCAATATGAGCACCATTCGTCACACGGCAGACATCTAGTCGATAGTCCATTTCCTGCCAAACGCGTTCCAGCATCTTGACGTCAATGGTTCCCACAACTGCCGTTACTCGAGCCTTTAGTTCGTCAATATCTCTTGGAAGGGGCGGCACATAGACTTGTTGCTTGACAAAGCCCCAAAGGAAAAGGTCACACGGGGTAAGATCTGGAGACCTAGGAGGCCAGGGCATGAGAACGTCATCACCTCGCCCAGATCTCCCAATCCATCTACCAGGCAGCCTTGTGTTAAGAAACTGCCTTACTCTAAGACTCCAGTGTGGTGGTGCACCATCTTGTTGAAAAATGAAGTCATCAGATTCTGCTTGTTCCAACTGAGCCATTAACCAGTCTTCCAGCATGTTGAGATAGGATTCACCAGTGATAGTTGCCTCTTCAAAGAAGAACGGTCCATAGACACCTTTCTTGGAAATTGCACAAAACACGTTCACTTTTGGTGAATCTCGCTCGTGCTCAAGAAGTTCATGAGGATTCTCAGTACCCCATATGCGAGTGTTATGCTTGTTAACTTTGCCATTCAGATGGAAGGTCGCCTCATCGCTAAAAACAAGCCGGTCATCAAAGCCGTTATCTTCCAACTTCTCTTGCATTGCAATGCAAAAGTCACGGCGAAGTGGCTTATCAGTGTCCTTCAACTTTTGGACCAACTTGAGCTTGTAAGGTACCATTTGCAGTCGTTTCCTTAAGACACGCCAGACAGTTGCTGGAGCAAGCTGAAGTTCCCTGATGGCTCTTCTCACTGATTTACGGGGGCTCCGCTGAAAGGCTGTCCGAACTTGCTCAACTGCATCTTCTGAAGTTGAAGGGCGACCTGTTCGCTTACTTGGGCACAAACACCCATCTTTCACAAATTTAGCATGCCATCTGACAATGGATTTCCTTTCAGGGGCTTCTTTTTTAAATTTCCTGCGAAATGCACGCTGAACACATGTCCACGATTCAGTCTTTGCAAATTGGAGGACGCAAAATGCCTTGTCTTGTTTAGAGAACGCCATTACTGCACCTGGAAAGATAACACGAAAATCATTAGTATGACCAAAAACTTGATTAAGCAAGCTTTAAAATGGCACCAGTTTCATTTTTCTATCTGGAATAGTTCATGAGATATACGCATTTGTAATGTTCCCAAGACTTTTGAAACACCCTGTATATATAAATATATATATATATATATATATATATATATATATATATATATAAATATATATATATATATATATATATATATATAAATATATATATATATATATATAAATATATATATATATATATATATATTTATATATATATATATATTTATATATATATATATATATATTTATATATATATATATATATATATATATATATATATATATATATATATATGTTTGTGTGTGTACAACCGCAGTAACACACATATTTTTATCCATATACATCCGCCTATCTTTCTAAATAAAGCGCTGCATATAATTCTAATCATTCTGCATAATTAGCTGGTATATAACTTTTCAATGAATAAACTTCTATGGGCAATATACATCTATATGTATTTATATACACATATATATATATATATATATATATATATATATGTATTAATATAAATATATATATATTTATATATATATATATATATGAATATGTATATATGTAAATATATACATATACATACATATATGAATATGTATATATGTAAATATATATAAATATAAACACACATACACATATATATATATATATATATATATATATTGGTATATATATATTTATACATATATATGTGTGTGTGTGTGTGTGTGTGTAATATTTTAAACATCAGCGTCTGACAAAAATTGCCGAAAGTTGAATTTCCCGATCAATAATTAAGGAAATGCAACTGTAACGAACGGGTCGGCCATACTTCCCGTTGTTCAGGATGGCTATAATTACGTTCAGAAAGATCTTCAAAGAATTTATTGTTGTTTATTGAGAGAATTGCCCGAAAGGAAAATTCAAATATCCAAACTCGTCAGTTGATCTCATATGTATGTGCAAACTTATTGAGTAAGTTCAAAATGATATATACATACATATGTATATACCCGCTAGTTTCATAACTGCATTTAAATACGTCGTTCATCTTACACTACATATTATAAGAAGCACACACGAATTAGCATTTTACAGATCATATATTTCTACTAGAAGAATAACCATCGCAGGACAGGTGAAATTCATTCTCTGAACAGAACAGTTTGGCACACCAGTTATGTCTTCTTACAAAGATTAACATCAATGGTATACTACTACTACTAAACCTTATGTCTAGAATCCTGATACTAATTTAAAATCAAATGTTTGAACTTCAGTAGTTTTCAGAGCGAATAGGAATTCATCAAATCTTGCTTTATTGGTGTTTAATAACTATCGATTAAATTCAATGCAAATCTGATTTATTTTTATTTCCCAATGGCAGGTTGTCCCCATAGTATTCCCCCTAAACCCCTTCATAATATTCTGAAATAAACTGAAAGTTTGGGCATAATTATTAATTGATATCGTATACCTACTGTTAAAATTTCACAAAAAGCAGATATATCTAAATTTTCTTCACGAATGATTTCCACAATTCTGTATCCTTTTTGCATAAAATGTAATTAAACTAAACATACCCCATATGTGTACCTCTTTAAACTAAACATACCCCATATGTGTACCCCGTTAAACCAAACATACCCTATATGTGTACCCCTTTAAACTAGCATACCCCATATGTGTACCCCTTTAAACTAAACATACCCCATATGTGTACCCTTTTAAACTAGCAATGTGTTCAAACATCGGTTAATTAGTTTCTAAGTGAATTCTGTATATACAAGTATATACATGTATACACATACTTAACTTTGTAAAGATACTAGAAAAATACCCGTCCCAAGACGGGTAAAAATAATTATCTGTACTAAAAGGCTTTGTACTATCTCTCTGTACCTTTTCTGAAGATTAAAATAATGATATAATACTACTAAGCCATATGTCTAGAATGCTTATTGAAATTTTGATCAAAATCAATTACATGATTTTGATTCGGAATCTTGTATGATATTTAAGGCGAAAACATGTGTAGCAATAAGAAGAAAGGGAAATGAAGAAAATCTTTCCTAATGAGTGAAGATAAAATTTAATTGATGACTAATGAGTACAGATAAAATTTAAGTGATGGCTAATGAGTACAGATCAAATGTAATTGAAGACTAATGAGTACAAATAAAATTCAATTGATGACTAATGAGTACAGATACAATTTAATTGATGACTAATGAGTACAGATAAAATTTAATTGATGACTAATGAGTACAGACAAAATTTAATTGATGACTAATCAGTACAGATAAAAATTAATTGATGACTAATGAGTACAGACAAAATTTAATTAATCACGAATGAGTACAAATAAATGTACTTGATGACTAATGAGTACAGATAAAATTAAATTAATGCCTAATGAATACAAATAAAATTTAATCGATGACTAATGAGTACATATCAAATTTAATTGATGACTAATGAGTACAGATACAATTTAATTGATGACTAATGAGCACAGATAAAATGTAATGAGTACAGATCAAATTTAATTGATGACTAATGAGTACAAATACATTTAATTGATGGCTAATGAGTACACATAACATTTAATTGATGACTAATAGGTACAGATACAATTTAATTGATGACTAATGAGTACAGATACAATTTAATTGATGACTAATGAGTACAGATACAATTTAATTGAGTACTAATAGGTACATATTATATTCAATCCAAATATGAAATAATTTAGTTTTCAAATGTGAGGTTCTGCATATATTGCACACCTATAAAATTCCGTTAAATACCTTAAAAGAAACTAAAATTATGTGAATGTTTTTAATTAGTATACCATAACTATTGTGAAAATTGCCATGGAGTGTAGAGATAAATTAAAACTATATATTTTAGTTGTTTTCATATTATTCCGTGCTACTTATGACTCTATTCTTTACAGAAAAGTATTGCTTTCAAGTGTAAACATAGAAACAGTTATATATATGTATTATATATATATATATATATATATATATATATATATATATATATATATAATGAAAAGGGAAAGGCAAACATATATAGTAAGGCGTTTAAAGACGCATATGCGTGGAAACACGAATTAATTCGTGCCGACTGTCCCAGTACTGTTTAATTTATTTTATATATTTATATTAAATATAAATCAATATATATATATATATATATATATATATATATATATATATATATATATATATATGAAACATATAAATTGCCAGGTCTATTTAATTTTATTTTATTTAATATATATATATATATATATATATATATATATAAATATATATATATATATATATATAAATATATATATATTTGTTACACCGGCCGTTCTTACACAGGAGAAACTGCACCGGTTGTCACTATAAATAGTGCGAGTCACCAGAGACACAAAGAAGACAAAGCACAGTCTTGTAACTGTCTAGCCAAGGGCTAGTCACTTTCTTACTTTGTTAATACACTTGTTAAACCAACCCTCAACTTGACTTCCTTTATTTATTATTTACTATTGGACAACTTCACAACAATATTTATATATATATATATATATATATATATAGATTTACATTCATATTACAATATAAATATGTATATATATACGCACAAATGCTTGCGTAAATATATACACATATCGGATATGTGCATATGTTCGACACATGCATCCCTGTGTGTATTGTACAGATGTAATATATATATATATATATATATATATATATATATATATATATATGTGTGATTGGATTTGTTTTCCCCTTTCAAAGCAGTTCGAGTAGGCAAGAAAACTGATGCATCAAACACATCGAAAATCAATACTACCTTATTCAACACCCTTACCTCGACCGTGTTATAGGAACGTACGCATATTTTTACATATATCAGTGCGTCCTATTATTTATCCCATACGATTAGCTCTCTATACTGCATGCTCTTTGAAGAGGGTAGCACGCTAATTTCTCTCTATTCATCATTACCTCTTACACTCATCAAACACCGCTTTGCTATTATTTCACAATGAACTGCGATCCACTTTCACCGCTTTAGAATGTGTAAAACAGCCAATCAGCGATCAGCTTACATAGACATGAAACACATTTTATCCAGACTGCGTGTGCATTGCCCGAGATTTTTTATTTACAGACATTCCTTAAAAACTTTCCCCAATACATGAATCCTTTCATTAATTACATACAATACACACTGCATAACATAATATATATTAGGTACTTTTGAATAAAATACATCGCAAAAAACACTCAATTTCTTTTGACATTTAGGACGCTGAATGCGTACATAAATGATTTATACCAAAATAATATTTCAATAAACGAACAACTTATTATACATTCAACACAGAATAGATGAGGTGTAGAGCACAATAACTAAAAAAACTATTTATTTTAGATTAAACAGAAATAGATGTTCCTTTAAATTTTCTTTAAAATAAAGTGGCACAAAATCGTGGCTTATAAAACAAAACTCAAGAAAAATAGTGCTTTTACGTTTTATGAACCCGAAAAGAACAAAAACAGATCAAAACAATACAAACAGTTTTTCTACAGAATTTTAACCGGCAACGTGAGATAACCGACTCTGGTAGAACTAAACTATAGGTTATGCTTAGTTTTCGGAAAGGGTAATACAACACGCTGAAATTAAACTGGAAAACACAAATACAGTTGACATCTTTAAGAACCTGGGCCAATTTCTATTTCTGTTCCAGATGTGACCTATCTGCGTTCTGTCGGCTGTTTAATTCATTCTTTTATATTACTCCCGGGCAGCGCTGGGCAACAGGTCCTGCTAGTATATTCATATATATATATATATATATATATATATATATATATATATATATATATATATATATATATATATAATAGAAATTGGTAGTTTGCTGGAAGCATTGCTGGGAGTAATATAACAGGTATGATTTGTGCAAATAGTGTTTATTATGGGGGGGGGGGGTTATTATCAGGGGATGGGTTCTGGGGGGAGTAGGTTATATGATGAAGGTAGAATTTCCCCCCCATAATAAACACTATTTGCACAAATCATACCTATTATATTAAGAATTGACCATTACATTAGTACCTGACATCCACACTATTTGATCTCAAACCCCACACCACGCCCCACCTCATATTAATAAATAAATAAATATTATACAAATAAATAAATACACAAATAAAACATACAAACAATTGAATAAGCAATCTGAGATTAGTTAAATAAATTCAACAAACAAAGCCAATTAACAGAATTTTCTTTCATAAATTAATACCAAAGATAACAGATTGGTCTCCCTTTAACCAGTAAACCGATCAATCTCCCTACCCAAAACAAAATACACCTAAGAGGTAAATTAAAACCAATAAATAAGGATTAAACTTAACCAGACATAACTAAATTATAATATACTACACCGGTAACAAACTAATTAACTATCTACAGCATATATAACATCTAATGCCGGAACCAGCCTGTTGACAAACATATATATTATAAGTAAAATCAACGTT
The DNA here is from genome assembly GCA_963556195.1 of Sepiola atlantica. Classification (NCBI taxonomy): domain Eukaryota; kingdom Metazoa; phylum Mollusca; class Cephalopoda; order Sepiida; family Sepiolidae; genus Sepiola; species Sepiola atlantica. The sequence goes on along the minus strand of OY744547.1, from coordinate 49,185,109 downwards.
TTATATACGATAAAAAATAATAATAATAGTAAATATATTAAAAAAAATTAAATAAATAGAAACAAGATACAAATACACACACATATATATATATATATATATATATATATATATATATATATATATATATATATGTACAAGGAATAATAATATAAGATATAATATCTAATTATTATCTTATCAGAACTTATTACGATCTATTTCATTTTCCTCTGAATATTTTATCCTGAACACTTCCGGTTTAACCCCCAGCGCTCCTGGCATTTTCTCGGAATCCGGGATTTTTCTTTTATTTATTTTTGACAAGGAGAGGAAATAAATCTCTCGAAATATATCAAATTGATCCTTGATCATCCGGAATATTACAAACTAACACTCTTGCTGTCTTGTAAGTTCGTCTAGGAAAATAAACAAACCTTCTCGATCTATATCCGACTTATTTCGGTTTTGTTTTGTTTTTGTTCTTCACAGCTTCCAGCGATCCGGAACTTCGCATTGCTTTCAACCTTTTTAAAACTTGTATTATATATATATATATATATATATATATATATATATATATATATATATATATAAACTTTGTTTATTTGTATAAACATTATTAAACATAAGTGTACTCCCCCATTTCTTTATTCGATTTCTTGAATCGATTCTTGGTCCAAGTCTCAGAGATTTTTTCATACACTCTTGTACATACACTTTTCGTCCAAAGTTTACTGATAAATAAGATATTATTCCAAATATAATCCATTTCTAGACACTAATCCCTGCTGTTGAAATAGAAGAAGGAGCCAAAAATATTTAAGATGTCCATATGAGTTACACAATATATAGTCATTCACAGGCAGTCTGTTTTGCTGGATCACAGCTTTTCAGCTGAGTGTGAAACCTCATTATTTTTTAAACAGTTGTAGTTTCTGTGCATTTTGCAGTCTGCTCAAGCCGTGAGGAAGGAACATGTTACCGTTTCTATATACAATATTATCTATCGAAGAGTGCTGTATTCGTTTTTAACGAAGATATATGAAAAATGTAATAGTAATATATATATATATATATATATATATATATATATATATATATATATATATATATATATATTTTAAAGTCATAACAATCTCCATATTTTCTCTATTTTCCTCTTCCTCTTTCTCTGCTTCATTTCTCCCTCTCTCTCTCTTCCTCTCCATCTTTCTCTTTTATTTTCTGATTCCCCCTCTTTTATTCCTTCCCTTCTCTCTCTTCCTTCATTTGTTTTCTCCTTTTCTGTCTCTCTCTCTGTCATTTTCTCTCATCTCCATTTCAATTCCATACTTTTCTTAAAAATCTTTTCTAAGTCTAAAACTGAAGATGCTAATGAATATGTAATGCTGTGTATTTAGGACCCATCCAGAATGTTCTTTGTCACCAGAGAAAATATATTTCTAGTGAACTGCTAAAGTTCTCAGACGGCATTTTTTAAGGCTTAAAATAAACCTTAAACAATTCACAAACTTGTTCAAAAATGATTTGGGGAAGAGATGGTCTATTTATAATTTATTTTTAAATTCCTAACCCCAAACTCTTACCATTGACTAAACGCAGACACCTAAAATTAGTTCCTAACCCTAACCCTTGACTAAACACAGACACCTAAAATTAGTTCCTAACCCTAACGCTTGACTAAACGCAGACACCTAAAGTGAGTTCCTAACCCTAACCCTTGACTAAACGCAGACACCTAAAATTAGTTCCTAACCCTTACCTTGACTAAACGCAGACACCTAAAATTAGTTCCTAACTCTTACCCTTGACTAAACACAGACACCTAAAATTAGTTCCTAACCCTAACGCTTGACTAAACGCAGACACCTAAAGTTAGTTCCTAACCCTTACCCTTAGCTAAACGCAGACACCTAAAATTAGTTCCTAACCCTAACCCTTGGCTAAACACAGACACCTAAAATTAGTTCCAAACCCTAACGCTTGACTAAACGCAGACACCTAAAATTAGTTCCTAACCCTAACGCTTGACTAAACGCAGACACCTAAAATTAGTTCCTAACTCTTACCCTTGACTAAACACAGATACCTAAAATTAGTTCCTAACTCTTATCCTTGACTAAACGCAGACGCCTAAAATTAGTTCCTAACCCTAACGCTTGACTAAACGTTAACACCTAAAGTTAGTTCCTAATCCTTACCCTGGACTAAACGCAGACACCTAAAATTAGTTCCTAACCCTAACCCTTGACTAAACGCAGACACCTAAAATTAGTTCCTAAATCTTACCCTTGACTAAACACAGACACCTAAAATTAGTTCCTAACCCTAACGCTTGACTAAACGGAGACACCTAAAATTAGTTCCTAAACCTTACCCTTGACTAAACGCAGGCACCTAAAGTTAGTTCCTAACTCTTACCCTTGACTAAACACAGACACCTAAAATTAGTTCCTAACTCTTACCCTTGACTAAACGCAGACACCTAAAATTAGTTCCTAACCCTAACGCTTGACTAAACGCAGACACCTAAAATTAGTTCCTAACCCTTACCCTTGACTAAACGCAGACACCTAAAATTAGTTCCTAACTCTTACCCTTGACTAAACGCAGACACCTAAAATTAGTTCCTAACCCTAACGCTTGACTAAACGCAGACACCTAAAATTAGTTCCTAACCCTTACCCTTGACTAAACGCAGACACCTAAAATTAGTTCCTAACTCTTACCCTTGACTAAACACAGACACCTAAAATTAGTTCCTAACCCTAACGCTTGACTAAACGCAGACACCTAAAATTAATTCCTAACCCTAACGCTTGACTAAACGCAGACACCTAAAATTAATTCCTAACTCTTACCCTTGACTAAACACAGACACCTAAAATTAGTTCCTAACCCTAACACTTGACTAAACGCAGACACCTAAAATTAGTTCCTAACTCTTACCCTTGACTAAACACAGATACCTAAAATTAGTTCCTAACTCTTATCCTTGACTAAACGCAGACGCCTAAAATTAGTTCCTAACCCTAACGCTTGACTAAACGTTAACACCTAAAGTTAGTTCCTAATCCTTACCCTGGACTAAACGCAGACACCTAAAATTAGTTCCTAACCCTAACCCTTGACTAAACGCAGACACCTAAAATTAGTTCCTAACTCTTACCCTTGACTAAACACAGACACCTAAAATTAGTTCCTAACCCTAACGCTTGACTAAACGGAGACACCTAAAATTAGTTCCTAAACCTTACCCTTGACTAAACGCAGGCACCTAAAGTTAGTTCCTAACCCTAACGTTTGACTAAACGCAGACACCTAAAGTTAGTTCCTAACCCTAACGTTTGACTAAACGCAGACACCTAAAATTAGTTCCTAACCCTAACTCTTGACTAAACGCAGACACCAAAAGTTAGTTCCGAACCATAACCCTTACCCTAAAACTTGTATTAACGCATACACCTAAAGTTAGTTCGTAACCCTAATCCTAACTCTGGACTTAATGCAGACACGTAAAGTCTGTTCCTAACCATAACCCTTGACGTAACGCAGACACCTGAAGTTAGTTACTTCTGTCAATTATACATGAAAATACATTTTTAAAAATATTCTTATCATTTAAATAATCGTCTTAATAAAATTTAGATTACAATTAAAATTAAAAAAATAATAATGTGTACGCTATGTATGAGTAAGAAACACGTGAATTACAGAATATTATTAATATAGAGATGATATTGATAAAATTCTCAAGTATAGCTCATATAATATAAGCGTGATAAGTCATATTTTGTCTGTAAATATTCATCTTCCTTACATTATTTGGATCATTATTTGAAATTGTCTATATTATAACAATCTTCCTAACTGGAATAACTTCTTTTAACTGAACCGAAATACGTTTTGGTCTTCTATATAACATGCTGGAAGAGAAAAAAGACGAAGCGGCTAGGTAGAATCAAATATCGATGTATCAGATGCGATGCTATTTGGATCTAAATTCTAAAATCCGTCTGACTTTACATATATATATATATATATATATATATATATATATATATATATATATATATTGTGTGTGTGTGGGTATAATTGTATATTAAATATTAATGAGAATGTTTATTTTCGTCTAGCTTCTGGATATGCGAGAAGCTCTGTTTTTTATTTCAAAAACAAAATAACACAAATAACATCCAAAATTCAGCCAAAAAAATACATGAAATTCTTATTGGAAATGTGCAATTTCAAGAAAATGTTTATTTTCGTTCGACTATTCCTCACATGTTGGTCTGCAGTTTCAACTTGTTACTGGGTATCTTGCTTTGGCTTGTTGCTAGACTCAACATTTTGTAACCGAGAAAGGTATCTAGCTGTCGTACAAAGCTAAATCACTATATCATCTCAGTACAGATACTCACTCAGACAATAACACTTTTCTGAATGGAGCAGTGCCACTCGTCTGACAATACGTTGCAGTCGTGGCCGTTTGGTTAAGACGCTTGCTTGAGAAGTTTAGTGTGATTTTGTAACCGGGTTCGAATCTTCGACCTTCTGAGATAACTATTCCCTACACTAATTAGAGCTAAAGCTTGAAACACCTGCGTATGTAGATAAAATAATTTAATATTTACTTAAAATTAATATTATATATATATATATATATATATATATATATATATATATATATATAATTAATTAATTAATTAGAAATATATATATATATATATTTCTAATTAATTAATTTATAAATTATTTTTTGCTTGCACAAAAGATAGACATGGGCGCGTTTCTGGCTATGATCGTCATCAGCATGACTTACCTGTGCAGGGATCGAACCCTCGATATAAATATTCGTAGATTAGTGCTTTCCCCCTAGACCAAAATGGCTTGCCATATTTTATGCTCGACTTTAACCTATAATGTTACGCTGATTTTTTGTTATTTTTTCTGGCGATAGTCTACCGGTGTTTACCGGTGCGTTTTTATTATTTGCCGCTACCATGAGAGATGTTTTTTAATATTAAAAGAATATGCAGATGACCGCATTTTTTTTATTCCCCGTAAACCTATCAATTTTTGTATATATATATATATATATATATATATATATATATATATATATATATATATATATAGTGTTTTTTTTAAAACCATTTTATGAATTATTTTGAGTTTAACGAAAACACTGGAAACTCAACCCGCGGGGTTAGTTATACAAAGTGTTATTTATTCATCATTACCAACATGAGTCACACTATCAAAACATCAGCTTATGTATCGGGCATATTTGGTATCTTTACCTGGCGGGTTGAGTTTTCCGTGTCTCCGACAAACCGAAGTATGTATGGAAGAACAAACTAATGTATGATGTGCACTGAATATATATATATATATATATATATATATATATATATATATATATATATACTTGTTTTTGTTTATTATCTGTGTACGGATACGTTTCGTCCTTTTTAATCGGGACTCAGCAGCATAGAGATATAACTATTCACTACTGGTCGCGTTATTCGAAACCCCGAGCTACGAGTATTTTACAACTCAAATCCCGACATCTAGAACCATACGGCCACCGGTGGATAACTAAATAAAGAGTGATAATGTTAACACTTACTTCGGCGGGAGAGTAAAAAGCTCGAAACGACGTCGTATGCATGGAAATATAATTTAATAATCATTCATAAATATAATTATTAAGGCCGCTTTAAGAAAATTAAAGTTGAACACTGTTAGGAGATATTTTAAATAGACATTCACTTAACAACAAAAGCAATACTCCGAGTAAGTTTGTTGAGTTCTCTAGTGTGTCTTGATGTTTCCGCTGTTATCGTATAAATATAACTAAAAATCTTCGTATCGTATGTTAATTTCCTATGGCCGTAAGGATAGAGTGAAAGCGTACCGAGTCAAAGGTGGTACTGTGGACCAGGTTCGCGCTGCATGGCCGTCTGAAATTATCACTTTCCTACACTGATGAGAGTAAACAGCTCGAAACGACGTCGTCTGTAGGTAAATCTAATTTTATATTTATTTAGAAATATATATATATATATATGTATATATATATATATATGTATATATATATACTATGTGGAAGTAAAATGAAATTCTTTCAATTAATCGATTATTTAATGAAGTGCACAAGCCTACATTTCAAAACTCCAATTAAAAACTAAAATATCCACCTCAATGCATTTCTGTTTCTTCGTAACGAAGTCAGCCATTATAATTTCCTATGAGTTAATAGTTGAGAAAAAAATGAGTTACTTTGTGAACATTTAGGAAATCTGGACGTATTGCCATCCTGGATATACTAATTGTATTGATTTCACGTCCCGTTTCGCGGCCCTACTCCCGGACAATGCCGGGTAGGTACACCTAGTATAATCTCATCTATACATAATATACTATAATATATGCGTGTGTCTGTGCGTATGTTTATAAATGTGCAGATATATTGTAATTGATATACTTGTTAATACACGTAGATCATATCCTGTTCCTGCTGGAGTTGCGTATAAAGAGATTTTGACGCTAATGGACATCCATAAATCTAACTTTAACATTCGATCAATCTATTTTAATTTCGCCTCTGTCGACAGAGCACCGTCGGGTTCTCCCGTATTCTAGTGCAGAAGTATGAACTATTAATTCAATCACATGTGTTCGCTTTCACAATAGAAGAGATCTTTCTATCTATAAGCAGCTCGCTTTCTGTTAAACTACTAAGCTCTTTCTCTCTCGCTCTTTCTCTTGTCAATCCCCTATTTTTAGCCTCTCTCTCTCGCGCTCCCCTTTTCCCCCTCTTTTCCCCCTCTCTTTTTCGCTCTCTCTTCCCCTCTCTCTCTCTTCTCCTCTCTCTTATCATCTCTCTATCTCACTCTCTCTCTGTTACATGCTCCACGCCGCTCTCTCTCTCTCACCCAACTTCTATCGCTGTTCACTCCTTTCTCTCTCTCTCTCTCTTACACACTTTACTCTTCTATCACTCAACTCTACACTTCTTCTCTCACTCCACTAATCTTTCTCGCTCTCTCTCTCTTCCCCTCTTTCTCTCTCTTCTCCTCTCTCTTTCCCTCTCTCTATCTCACTCTCTCTCTCTCTGATACATGCTCCACGCCGCTGTCTCTCTCACTAAACTCCTATCGCGCTTAACTCCTTTCTTTCTCTCTCACTTTACTCCTCTATCACTCAACTCTCCACTTCTCTCCTTCTCTACTCTCTCTCTCACCACTCAACAAACGCTCTCTCTTTCAATCCATTCCACTCTCTCTACTCCTCTCCTTAAACTCTACTCCCCGGTCTCTTTCTCCCTTACTTCTCTTTCTCTCACTCTACTCCCCCTCTTTTGTTCCAATTATCTATCCTTCTCATTCCACTCCCCTTCTCACTCTCTCATTAAACTTTGTATTTCTTCCTCTCTATCACTGCACTTTTTTACATTTTACTCCTCTCTCTCAAACTCTGATCTCACCCCCACTTCTGTCTCTCACAACACTCATTTCTCTCCATTTCGCACCCTCGATATACTCTAGTCTCTTTCTCTCTATTTCTTACTCCACTTTTCTACTTCTCTTTCCACCTCTCTCTCTCCGCTCTACTATCTTTCTCCACCCCACCCTCTCGCTCTCTTTCTATCTCTCACTCAAATCTTTTCATCGGCACAAGGTTTAGACACCAATTTAAAAAATAATAGACGGCATCAGGACTATATAGTTTATATATATACTCTTTATTATACAGCAAATTAGGAATAATGATGGGAGTAGGGGTTTGGCTACATCAAATTAGTACACACCGGGTAAAAAACTCACAATATTAAGGAATATACAATGGGGCTAAAAGTGAAAAAAAATAATTGATGTAACATTACATGGAAGGAGAAGTACACTACAATGAAGAAGAAAAATCTTTATTTTTTCTTATATATAGCATAAAGGTTGTTGGAAGGGGGATGCACTTTTCTTTGGAGTATATTGCATATATAAATATCTTCATATTCGCACAAAGGTGTATATATTAGCTCAATACTGTATAATACGACTAGAGCTCTTAATTTAACATGACATAATCAAAGTTCATTAAAAAAAGTTCTATTCACAAACAATTGTTTCTGCCAGTGTTGTAAACATACAAATTAATAGAATATTCAATTTTAGCAAATATTCACAGAAATGCTAAAAAAAGATGCGTCATTTATTCATTTACTTAATAAACATATATTTAAATGTGTATTCTTTTTCTTTATTTATCACTTATATAAAAAAAGAAATGTTGCTTAAACTCTTTCATTCTTAATGTGAGTCACTTCCGGAAGAAACTGATAATAAGATTGAATGCGGCTACGATGGATTATCTTCAAGATAAAAATGAAAAAAAAATGAGTAAAAATTAATTAAAAAAAAGGAAACACAAACAGTGAAATAACAGTTCGGGTGGCTTGAATAATTGTTCTCGCATGTGAGAAAATTGAATTGCAACGTGTTTTTGTTGTTAGTCAAATCAGAAGATTCTAACGAAAGTAAATGTTGTTGCCATAATGTTTCATGACCTTCTAAATGCAAAAAATACTTTCAGCAACGTCCCCTTCTTGATTGGAATGATAAAAGAAAACTGAAAAAGGAATAAATTAAATATACTCATAGAAATAGAATAAATATAAAACTGATGAAGCCTTTTTTGTTAATTTTTAGTTAAAATTTAGTACACCGTAAATGTGAATATTTACAAAAATAAGCAGAAACAATTGCTTGTAGATAAAATATACTTTTAATTAACTAGGATTATATTACGTTAAATTATATGTATATATATACATATATATATATATATATATATATATATATATATATATATATATACATAACCTTATTTCTTATATCAATCTCTTACGTTCTGCTATTCAACTGATATAAGACGTTTGATTGTAGGTAATAAAGATATTTCACTGTCTGTAGAAAATACATTCATCATGTTGTTGTAATTAAATTTTAATCTTTATAAACAGTTTATATATATATATATATATATATATATATATATGCATATATACCCATATATATATATATACATATATATATACATATATACATATATATATATATATATATATATATATATATATATATATATATATATATATATATATATACATGTAGCGTCGGTGTCTATATGTATATTTAATCATTAGAGAATGTCAGATATTTATACGTACATGCATACATACACACATTTATATATATGTATGTGTCGTAGTGCTACCTAATCAGGCTGTCTGAAGATGCCGGCATCATGACTTCAAATGCACCAAACATTGATGTTATTGTGTCCCCCGTTCCCTTTGCAAAACTCAATCATGTTCTGCAAAGCTTAACACAAAAACATTTACCTTTAACAAAACAACCAAACAAACACCATGATAAAATATTCGAAGATATAAAGATCTTAAAGCACAACAACTTTAACCAACATGACCGGATAATATGTTCTTATCATATTCTAAATACAGAGTATACGGAATAGTATCAAAGTTTTCTATAGCTGTTTTCAGAGTATATACGTTTGAGTTATATAAAATTATACTATATCACTTTTTTTAGAAAAGCATTTCATTCCAAAACAAGACAGGTCGCCACTGTAGACGTAAGGGGCGACTGAGAATTAAGGAGTAGGTTTTGGGTGTCATCCTAAGTTGAGCTGTGAAGCGAGATGTCTGATTACATTAGTTTTAAACCTCTGCATGTCGGTACAGTCGGAGAACAAGGAGCAGGGAGGGAGTTCCAGAGGCGGGCAACACAGTGAATTGATGGAGCCTAGCAGATTGTCGGGTTGTTCTTGTGTATTTGCGTCGAGGGGGCACCAGAACAGCCAGTTAATAAGAACACACTCCATTGAAGTATTTGTAAAACAAGCACAACGATGCAACATTGCTACGATGGGACATGGGCTGGAGCTTTGTTGATAGTGAGGGACTTATAAAGTTGGCGAATTTTTTTTTGGACCTTGTCTAAGAGAGGGAGACTAGTAGATGATGCACCAGCCCAGATGTAGCAACACTAATCCATACATTGGTGGATGCTGGCTTTGTAGAGATACAGGATAATGCCAAGCGTAAGGAGTTTACTAGCCCGGTAGAGGAATCCCACTTTCTTTGCAGTAGCCTTGGCAATGTCTTCAATGTATTTGTTTCAAATTCATGTAACCTGTAAATGTTAGGTCGAGGAGTTTGTATGTTGAATTTCAGGTAGGGTGTTATTTGTCATGTCAATCGGTGGTTGAAGAAGTTTCTTGTAGTTATTGAAGGAAAGGAAATTTAAAATAAATATAATCTGGCATGAACTGTATACAACTTTGATACTATTTAACATACTCTTTTTTTAATATGTTTTGAGAATAATTAAAATCCTTATATATATATACATATTAATATATATATATATATATATATATATATATATATATATATTAATAGTAGTATGATTTCTACGTATGCTTCGTATGTTATTTTTAATGACGTATACAAAAATGTATGTTCTTTTATATTTAAAAAAATTAATTATTCAGTATTTCGAACGCCTTGTGTTCTTCATCAGAAAAATGTCATGTTTGTACTGGAATAGCATGATAGTTAAAAGAGCTTTTTACTGTAAACCAATGTCATCATTCCTGATGAAGCGCACAGTGCTTTCGATATATTAGTAATAATGAAAAAATATACAATCAATAAAACATGGTTTGTGTATGAATTAGTACCCATAAATTATTAATATTATATATATATATATATATATATATATATATATATATATATATATATATATGAGGGAGTAAATATGAAATAAAATTTCAGACAAAATGGAAAATTAGGTTATAGAAATGTTGATAAGCACCGTTTTTCATCTTCTGGATTTTTCTTCTTTAAACTGTCGAGTTCGGGTTAGTTCGAACCTATCGACTGAAATATCTTGGTCACGCTTCAATTATGTGTGTATGTTTTCATTTCTACTAGCATGCTACCGTACTTATCCACATTTTCATTAACTAATTTTCCATATATATATAGATATATATATATATATATATATATATATATATATATATATATATATATATTTTACCATCACCAACAGGGTCTTTGATCACTCCTGGAATAGAAACCCCTCCCTGGTTTCCGATCCTTTATTGGTGACTGCCATTCAGGTTTTTTTTTGCCATAGTCGCCACGCTAGGCAATGAGGTATTTGCCCATAGCTAGGTGTCCACATACAGCACCTGGTATTCTCAAATGGTTACCCATCTAGTACTGACTTCGGTGATCTAGCGGGAACCGGTGTATCAACATGATCATGCCGTATATACATAAGTATATGTTGAAAGATTTCGATAGACAAAAAATAAATAATAGCATTATGATTGCTATTAAATAAGCGAAAAAAAAATGAAAAAGTTAATAAAACATGGCAAAAGATAGAGAAAAGAAAAGAAATAAAAAATTAAAAATGAAATAAAAGTGCCTACAAATCAAAGATGGCGGACCAAACTGAATGTTAAACAAAATGACGCTTCGTAAATTAGTGTCGTGTCAATGTCGTCGGCTTTTGAGAAATGATACACAATCTGTTTCAGATATGTAAACATATTTGGCCGACAGCAACCAATAATTCAGGAACATTGTCATCATATCAGTTCACGTCTTAAACGTCTTCTGTAAAAGACAAATAATATCAGAACCGCTGCAAAATATTGACGAATGTCTACTTTCACGGAAAAAGCCGAGTTTTACCGATGCCACATATTCCGTCACGATCTATGTAGACTATCAATTATTATACTGAACAACCGACTGTGGCAATTGCTTGTTTATGAACGCTATCCCCTGTAGGAAGAATAGTGCCTGGGATGATGGTCTCATGAAAACAGAACAAATACTGTACTCCCCCCACCAAAAACATGTAGGTGATGCGTGTGAGGATGGTATCATCATAATAGAACATCTAAAAAGTAATAAAAATATGTAATCCTTGTGGGAATAGTCTCAGTACAACAGAACAGATACTACACTATCTCTCCCTGAATCGAGCATTAAAAGACAGTACAATTGCGCACGAATAAAATAAATTAATAATATAGTTTCGGCTTCAGATAGAAATACATCAAGTCTTAATTGATACCCCGATTTATATAATCGGGGGACTTATGTTTTGAGGCATGTCCGTCCGTCCGTCCGTCTGTCCGTCCGTCCATCCGTCCGATCGTCCGTCCGGATTTTTCTTCGCAACCATCCATTGAATTTCTCTGAAATGTTGCATGAAGTTGTAACCTTGGTCAGGTTAGAAAGTGACATTCTCCGATTTTTGAAAAACAATCTGGTTAGCCTCCTAGGGGGTCAAAAGGCCCCGAAATGGAAAAAACTGACATTTTTTGCCCCATAACTTTTCATCCATCCATTCAATTTCTCTGAAACTTGGCCAAAATGTGGAGGCCATTGTTCGTAATAGAAAATAAGTATCGCTGACCTTGGAAAAAATCTGGTTCGCGCCCCCAGGGGGTCAAAAGCCCCCAAAATGGCAAAAAATGATCCTTTTCTCCTATAACGTTTGATCCATCGATTCAATTTTTCTGAAACTTGGCCAAAATGTAGAGGCAATTGTTCTAAATATAAAATGAGCATTGTTGACCTAAGAAAAGTTCTGGTTCGCGCCCCCAGGGGTCAAAAATGCCCCAAATTGCCCAAATTTATTGCATTTTACACACGCCACATCGAATCAATGACAGAAGGGGACCACGCACGCGCGACTTGTTAGTAATAGATGTTAGTTAATTAACGTTTGTTTCTTTTTTTCTATAACTTTATTGACGCAAAATACATGATTAGATTAGAACATGGAATTTAATTGTTTTATATCTGATTAGACCGTAACTTGTAATTAAGTCAACAAATCACGCATTACTTTTTAAAGCTCTGTCTGTATTTTTTCTCGCCATCTCGTCCTATTTTGATTCAACCTTTCTTCAATATTTCTTCATGTCTCTCTCAGCATTAAAAATATATGTGTCACTTTTTTCAGCGTTGTCCTTTGACTTACACACATATGTCAATTAGATGGTAAAACACGTAGGGAATTTACTTGGCAAAATAGTAACTCTCTTTACTACTGTATGAGAATAAAAGATAATAATAATACCTGTATACTACTACTACTACTACTACTACTACTACTACTACTATTATTATTATTATTATTATTATTATTATCAATAATGACAATAATAATAATGATAATAATAAGAATGATAATACTATTACTACTAATAATAATAGTAATATAATACTACTAATAATATAATGATATAATAATAATAATAATAATAATAATAATAATAATAATAATAATAATAATAATAATAATAATAATAATAATAATAGTCCCCAAAAACATGGAGAAAAGACTATGAGAAATAGGAATCAAAGGGATAACTGAGACCATACAAAGGACAGTAATGATCAAAACAGCTACAATCCTGAGAAATGTCCTCGAATGCGGAAACCAACCCACATAAGCAACGAATGGAGAACAAACACATGGAAGCACAAGATAACAGAACCGGGGAAAATACAACCGAACGAGAGAGGCGCAAGCATAGGCTGACGCCACGAAAATTATGGACAGAGGGTCGAGGAGAGAAAGCGCTAACCAGACCTCCACTGGAAGAGCGCGGACAGCTCTGGGACCTTGGGGAGGCTTGTTGCCACTCGGGCCCCAGAGGGGACCAATGGCCCTTATCAGCGGGAAATCGGTGGTGGGTGGCTGTTGCGATACCGCAAGGTTATCAGCGGTGATGAACGAAAAGAGGTGGAGCATACTGGAAGTCTGAGGAGACTTGTTCTCACTCAGACTCCAGGGAATACCACAGGGTGTTGGCAGTGGGCGATCACTGACGATGACCAGTGTGATAACTCCTAGTTAGTAAATAATAATAATAATAATAATAATAATAATAATAATAATAATAATAATAATAATTACAAGAAACACCAAAAGGCTTCCCTTCCTTTCCCCCCATCCTCCCCGAAAAAAATGGTGCCGGCCTAGGCTGACACTATACAAAATATTTGTAGAGGGGCGAGGAGGATAAGACCGAAGAGGTACAGCACAACCAGACCTCCACTGGAAGAGTGTGGAGAATGCTGCGACCTTGGGGAGGCTTATTGCCACCAAATTCCCAGAGAAGACCAATGGTTTTTACCAGTGAGAAATCAATGGTAAGAGGCTGTTGCGATACCGCAAGGTTATTTGCGGTGGTTATCGAAAAGAGGTAAAGAATACTGGAAATCTGGGGAGGCTTATTGTTGCTCAGATTCCAGGAAATACCACTGGTTGTTGTCGGTGAGCAATCACTGACGATGATTTGTGTGAGAACTCCTTGTGAGTACAAATAATAATAATAATAAAAATAATAATAATAATAATTATAATAATAATAATAATTAGTAAAAAAGTAGATAATTATTATGCTTATCTATGCAAGAAGAATATCTTAAAATGCATGTCACAGTTCGTGAATGTTCAAATTAAATCAAAGTTTAATAAATCGTGGTAGTAATCAAAATGGACAGGAGTATGTCTGCTCTTTTAATGAATAAATGCGAAAGTTGGGTCCATTTCTCGGTAACGGTAAATACATTCAAATTTATATAAAATACCCATTATCTTTTTCATACACTGTTTATTTTATTGAACCTTACGGAAGGTTAGACACAATGTCAAGTGTTAAGTTGAAAATCCAGTGCACTAGGATTCCCGCTATCTTGCTTTAAAAAATGCCTGGTGAGGGGCCTTAGACTGTTAGCGATAAACTAACTCCTTCTTAAAGAGAAGGTAAAGCCTAGGAGGATTGACAACTTGAGAGTGAATAGGCCAATACCTCAGGTCGACAGCAGCAAAGTCACTGTCGTATGTATTGCCGATCAAGGGGGTATTCCCGAGTTCGACATAAGACTCCCGAATTCGCCAAAATGCATCTGAAGAAAGTCGAAGGTTACATCGGCCAAAACGTTGTGAGAATAAAATCCAAGATGACAAAAGTAGTCCGAATAATCCAAATAATAGCAACTTTACCCAATGGCGAAAAACAATACCTATTATACATTACTTTATCATCGATATCTGTTTTTCAGTTTTACGGCATATCAACTCTTTTGAGATTATCTAATATATAAAGTAAAGTAAGCCTTCTTATTGTTTCAATAACTTTCGTCCTACAAAATAAATATTTGATTCTGGTACGTCAGATTATTTAGTGGATCGTTTCAGCACAAATTTATCTATATATAAGTCATGAATAGTTTGTAATTATACGTGTCTACGAAGCCACCATTAGTGCAAAAAGTGTTGTTGCTACGCAAGGGATGATGCATCGATCATTAGCTCCTCCCTCTTGGAGAATTTACAAAAGACAATTTCAAACCTAATAGGTCTTCCATTGTCTGCCAAAATCCAGCCCCTGTCGTGTCGTCACAGAATCGCATCCATCTGTATATTTTAGAAGTACATCCCCGTAATGTGCTCCGATTAACTTATTGCACGTGTAACCCATAAACGAAAATACCCCTGACTTAACCGATTTTCTGCTAAGTCTCACCCGTTTTACTCTAAGGGTTGTCGAATGTCAGCCATTTTTTTTATTCTGATAGCTTCTTTCCTCGTACTAATTGGTTTTCAAATTCTTGTTCTTTTCCCTGTTTCCCAGACTGTACCAACATGCAGAAATCTAAATGTAATGTGAACAAAAACCTAACTACCCAACTTCCCACGGAAGTTTTCCTTTATAAATCTGGCCCCTACCACTGCATCCTTTTACACCTACAGTGGCAATATGCTTAGTTTGGGTTGAATAAAAGTAAAAGCAACTGTATCAGTACGCGAATGCTAACAATAGATGAGACAGGATTTCACCTCTACATCAGCTATTCCATTATCTTCGACCGTATCTATCACACCGACGGTGATCAATTCTTTTAATTACTCTAAACCATTTCGATATTAAGACTACACTAGTGGGGCACAAGATTGGTCTTGCCGAAAGTCCATATTTTCAAATCTTCCGCGAAAATCTATGAAAGCAAGTAAGTATTGCTATTTTTATATTAATGATTAAACAATACAAGCTACTCGATAGTAAGGGTACATGAGACTGTGAGTTAGGTGATGTCCAAGACTATTAGAGAATTGGAAACGATGTGTGGAATGGGCAACATTGGATTACTTGAGAAGACAGCTCAATAAGTATTTGTTGGCATTGGACTTGAAGCCGACCATACAGTAATCAGTAGGGAATCAGTACAAGTTTCTGGTAACATTTGTAAGGGATGATCTCTTTTTCTCTTACATCCTTTTTCTCACAGAGGAGACGTTGCTAGTCTCTTTTTACTCAATCATTATTGCTGAGATCAAATCCCTAGTGACCCCTTCGTAAGACATTCACAGCAAGAACTCGCCTTATTTACACAACGTAAAAACACTTTATTTTCTTTCTCCGTGTGCTTAGAGTCAAGCGAACTCTCCCTGGACAAAGCGTTTTTGCGAGAGTTTACTGTCTGTTGAACACATTACCGCGTGACTGCTTCACTGAAGATCATAACATGGTCGTCTTCAAATCCAATAAAAACAAATACTTATGATCCGCCCCCAAAGAAATTAAACATAGTTCATACAATTGCGTGTTCCTCATCTTTCAGTTGATAATTATTCAATATAATTAACACTTTTACTATCTATTGGTCTTGATAAGTGGAGACCTTATAGTAGATAAACACATTTGACTTGAAACCAACCATGTTGTAGTCAGATGGGTTGAAGTTCTGTGGTATTGTGTTTCACAGATGGGAAGTTCTTCCGACCCAGAAAACAGCAATTGTTCCCCCTTTGTCAGAAACGTCGCTCATGAATATGAGAACAAAGGGACAAAATAAGGGAAGCGAGCGTTACGAGGCTGTCGAAAGTAAACCCAGCTAAAACTAAAGGTTATAATACCAAATATTCTCAGAATGTCAGTTTCTTTGGCGTATTTTAAAAAAGGGGTTTATGGAGTATATATTTAGCACAACCTCTCATTTCAAAATTCAAATATTTCAAATTTGCCTTATATTTAAGCCATAGTCATTGGACACCAATTACGCTTAAACATGTTTTAATTAAATCTGATCCATAATCATTCACACTGTTTAAGCCAGATTATGTAGAGTACAACTTCTTCCTGGGACCGATCAAGTTTAAACCCTCAATTTTAGATATATTTTCAAATAAAATTTATTAAATAGATTTTTATCGAAATTTTAATAAAGATTCTAGACATCAGGTTTAAAATTGGTGCATAACTGTTCTGTTCCGGCAATTAATTTTATCCGTCCTGGAACAGGTATTCTCGTAGTAATATATATATATATATATATATATATATATATATATATATATATATATATATATATATATATATATATATATATATATATATATAAGATTATATGTAAGATTTTAAGTACGCATAAAATGGAAGGATAGTTCTTGCTAGTGGTTGTAGAGGACGAGTTCTTGCTGTTAATGTTTTTCAGAGTTTAATCAGAGATTCGGGCTCAGTCGAACACCTGCCATAAGAATACTTACTGAATAATGTCAAGAATATAACTCGTACTAATACTGTCTTTATTTTCGGGGTTTAAGGCTAAATAATACATAGTGAAGGAAATCCCTGATCAGAACAATTCTAAAAATAAATATACGAAAATAAAAAGAAACGAAAATGGTTTAAGATATTTTACTCATGTATAATCTGAAAAAAAAAAAACAAAAAGAAAAAACAAATAAATATATCTTAAGAAAAGTAAAGCGGGAAAAGTAAGTAACGCTATTGTTTATTTAAATTGATACATTTTTTTTATTAGAATCAATTTGAATTGCTTTTTTTATTTGTCCGGAAGTGAAATCACTATTAATTCCACGAAAAAAAAATGGCTTCTATTAACCAAAAGGAACAATGTCCATTTAAAGGACATAAGGGAAGGACAACTAAAAATAAAAGGTCTAAACAGGTAAATAAATTATTTAAAACGCGAGGGAAAACAACGGAGAAAAGGATAGAAAATGGAAGCATTTTTACAAACAAACGAACAATTCCAATGGGTATGTCTGATACACTTCTAGATTTATTGTGTTTACGCTTTATATTAATCAAATATTTATTAAGGGCATTCTATTTCTAAAGGCAATACTACGATTATGTATCTAAATGTAAATAACGTTGAGAGCGACATCATTGTTAACTATTGTTTATATATGTAGATATATAGATAATGTGAGGCTGTGCATATACAGAGCTGCCAAGAAGTCACTGAGGGATTTTTTTAACTTGAATAGATTCTTTATTTTTTATGGTACCTTAATGGAACTTAAATATAATACTACGATGACAATGGAGGCAATGTCTCATGAAAACAGAACAGACACTACACTACTCTAGATGTTGTAGGAAATACCTTGAAAGATGCTGACATCAAAACAGAACAGATACTACACTACTCTAGATGTTGTAGGAAATACCTTGAAAGATGCTGACATCAAAACAGAACAGACACTACACTACTCTAGATGTTGTAGGAAATACCTTGAAAGATGCTGACATCAAAACAGAACAGATACTACACTACTCTAGATGTTGTAGGAAATACCTTGAAAGATGCTGACATCAAAACAGAACAGACACTACACTACTCTAGATGTTGTAGGAAATACCTTGAAATATGCTGACATCAAAACAGAACAGATA
This sequence comes from Sepiola atlantica, assembly GCA_963556195.1. Classification (NCBI taxonomy): domain Eukaryota; kingdom Metazoa; phylum Mollusca; class Cephalopoda; order Sepiida; family Sepiolidae; genus Sepiola; species Sepiola atlantica. The sequence continues at coordinate 49,166,287 of OY744547.1, read as the reverse complement.
CTACACTACTCTAGATGTTGTAGGAAATACCTTGAAAGATGCTGACATCAAAACAGAACAGACACTACACTACTCTAGATGTTGTAGGAAATACCTTGAAAGATGCTGACATCAAAACAGAACAGATACTACACTACTCTAGATGTTGTAGGAAATACCTTGCAAGATGCTGACATCAAAACAGAACAGACACTACACTACTCTAGATGTTGTAGGAAATACCTTGAAAGATGCTGACATCAAAACAGAACAGACACTACACTACTCTAGATGTTGTAGGAAATACCTTGAAAGATGCTGACATCAAAACAGAACAGATACTACACTACTCTAGATGTTGTAGGAAATACCTTGCAAGATGCTGACATCAAAACAGAACAGACACTACACTACTCTAGATGTTGTAGGAAATACCTTGAAAGATGCTGACATCAAAACAGAACAGACACTACACTACTCTAGATGTTGTAGGAAATACCTTGCAAGATGCTGACATCAAAACAGAACAGACACTACACTACTCTAGATGTTGTAGGAAATACCTTGCAAGATGCTGACATCAAAACAGAACAGACACTACACTACTCTAGATGTTGTAGGAAATACCTTGAAAGATGCTGACATCAAAACAGAACAGACACTACACTACTCTAGATGTTGTAGGAAATACCTTGAAAGATGCTGACATCAAAACAGAACAGATACTACACTACTCTAGATGTTGTAGGAAATACCTTGCAAGATGCTGACATCAAAACAGAACAGACACTACACTACTCTAGATGTTGTAGGAAATACCTTGAAAGATGCTGACATCAAAACAGAACAGACACTATACTACTCTAGATGTTGTAGGAAATACCTTGAAAGATGCTGACATCAAAACAGAACAGACACTACACTACTCTAGATGTTTTAGGAAATACCTTGAAAGATGCTGACATCAAAACAGAACAGACACTACACTACTCTAGATGTTGTAGGAAATACCTTGAAAGATGCTGACATCAAAACAGAACAGATACTACACTACTCTAGATGTTGTAGGAAATACCTTGCAAGATGCTGACATCAAAACAGAACAGACACTACACTACTCTAGATGTTGTAGGAAATACCTTGAAAGATGCTGACATCAAAACAGAACAGACACTACACTACTCTAGATGTTGTAGGAAATACCTTGAAAGATGCTGACATCAAAACAGAACAGATACTACACTACTCTAGATGTTGTAGGAAATACCTTGCAAGATGCTGACATCAAAACAGAACAGACACTACACTACTCTAGATGTTGTAGGAAATACCTTGAAAGATGCTGACATCAAAACAGAACAGACACTACACTACTCTAGATGTTGTAGGAAATACCTTGCAAGATGCTGACATCAAAACAGAACAGACACTACACTACTCTAGATGTTGTAGGAAATACCTTGCAAGATGCTGACATCAAAACAGAACAGACACTATACTACTCTAGATGTTGTAGGAAATACCTTGAAAGATGCTGACATCAAAACAGAACAGACACTACACTACTCTAGATGTTGTAGGAAATACCTTGCAAGATGCTGACATCAAAACAGAACAGACACTATACTACTCTAGATGTTGTAGGAAATACCTTGCAAGATGCTGACATCAAAACAGAACAGACACTACACTACTCTAGATGTTGTAGGAAATACCTTGCAAGATGCTGACATCAAAACAGAACAGACACTACACTACTCTAGATGTTGTAGGAAATACCTTGAAAGATGCTGACATCAAAACAGAACAGACACTACACTACTCTAGATGTTGTAGGAAATACCTTGAAAGATGCTGACATCAAAACAGAACAGACACTACACTACTCTAGATGTTGTAGGAAATACCTTGCAAGATGCTGACATCAAAACAGAACAGACACTACACTACTCTAGATGTTGTAGGAAATACCTTGCAAGATGCTGACATCAAAACAGAACAGACACTATACTACTCTAGATGTTGTAGGAAATACCTTGAAAGATGCTGACATCAAAACAGAACAGACACTACACTACTCTAGATGTTGTAGGAAATACCTTGAAAGATGCTGACATCAAAACAGAACAGACACTATACTACTCTAGATGTTGTAGGAAATACCTTGCAAGATGCTGACATCAAAACAGAACAGACACTACACTACTCTAGATGTTGTAGGAAATACCTTGAAAGATGCTGACATCAAAACAGAACAGACACTACACTACTCTAGATGTTGTAGGAAATACCTTGAAAGATGCTGACATCAAAACAAAACAGACACTACACTACTCTAGATGTTGTAGGAAATACCTTGAAAGATGCTGACATCAAAACAGAACAGATACTACACTACTCTAGATGTTGTAGGAAATACCTTGAAAGATGCTGACATCAAAACAGAACAGACACTACACTACTCTAGATGTTGTAGGAAATACCTTGAAAGATGCTGACATCAAAACAGAACAGACACTACACTACTCTAGATGTTGTAGGAAATACCTTGAAAGATGCTGACATCAAAACAAAACAGACACTACACTACTCTAGATGTTGTAGGAAATACCTTGAAAGATGCTGACATCAAAACAGAACAGACACTACACTACTCTAGATGTTGTAGGAAATACCTTGAAAGATGCTGACATCAAAACAGAACAGACACTACACTACTCTAGATGTTGTAGGAAATACCTTGAAAGATGCTGACATCAAAACAGAACAGACACTACACTACTCTAGATGTTGTAGGAAATACCTTGAAAGATGCTGACATCAAAACAGAACAGACACTACACTACTCTAGATGTTGTAGGAAATACTTTGAAAGATGCTGACATCAAAACAGAACAGACACTACACTACTCTAGATGTTGTAGGAAATACCTTGAAAGATGCTGACATCAAAACAGAACAGACACTACACTACTCTAGATGTTGTAGGAAATACCTTGAAAGATGCTGACATCAAAACAGAATAGATACTACACTACTCTAGATGTTGTAGGAAATACCTTGAAAGATGCTGACATCAAAACAGAACAGACACTACACTACTCTAGATGTTGTAGGAAATACCTTGAAAGATGCTGACATCAAAACAGAACAGACACTACACTACTCTAGATGTTGTAGGAAATACCTTGAAAGATGCTGACATCAAAACAGAACAGACACTACACTACTCTAGATGTTGTAGGAAATACCTTGAAAGATGCTGACATCAAAACAAAACAGACACTACACTACTCTAGATGTTGTAGGAAATACCTTGAAAGATGCTGACATCAAAACAGAACAGACACTACACTACTCTAGATGTTGTAGGAAATACCTTGAAAGATGCTGACATCAAAACAGAACAGACACTACACTACTCTAGATGTTGTAGGAAATACCTTGAAAGATGCTGACATCAAAACAAAACAGACACTACACTACTCTAGATGTTGTAGGAAATACCTTGAAAGATGCTGACATCAAAACAGAACAGACACTACACTACTCTAGATGTTGTAGGAAATACCTTGAAAGATGCTGACATCAAAACAGAACAGACACTACACTACTCTAGATGTTGTAGGAAATACCTTGAAAGATGCTGACATCAAAACAGAACAGACACTACACTACTCTAGATGTTGTAGGAAATACCTTGAAAGATGCTGACATCAAAACAGAACAGACACTACACTACTCTAGATGTTGTAGGAAATACCTTGAAAGATGCTGACATCAAAACAGAACAGACACTACACTACTCTAGATGTTGTAGGAAATACCTTGAAAGATGCTGACATCAAAACAGAACAGACACTACACTACTCTAGATGTTGTAGGAAATACTTTGAAAGATGCTGACATCAAAACAGAACAGACACTACACTACTCTAGATGTTGTAGGAAATACCTTGAAAGATGCTGACATCAAAACAGAACAGACACTACACTACTCTAGATGTTGTAGGAAATACCTTGAAAGATGCTGACATCAAAACAGAATAGATACTACACTACTCTAGATGTTGTAGGAAATACCTTGAAAGATGCTGACATCAAAACAGAACAGACACTACACTACCCTAGAGGTTGTAGGAAATACCTTGAAAGATGCTGACATCAAAACAGAACAGACACTACACTACTCTAGATGTTGTAGGAAATACCTTGAAAGATGCTGACATCAAAACAGAACAGATACTACTCGAGCACTCCCCAAAAGAGGCGGTAATGTATAGGAAGCTGGAAGCATAGCAAAAAGAACAGATACTACACTACCCCCTACTTGTCTGAATTGAGCAGTAAAATATAGTAAGAGTATTGTTTTTTCTTCAGACAGGCAGATATCAAATACACTCATAATATAAGGGACACTTTCTTTATGTGTGTGTGTGTGTGTGTGTGTGTGGTGTCTGTCTGTCTGTTCGTTAGTCACCATTTTTTAAAGAAATATCTATACTTCTTTGAGGAATTAAAAAAAATATTTATTTATACTTAATAATACATTCCCAACAAATAAAGCGTATGCCATGACCGGAAACTGAAACCGACACCTTGAAATTTTAATTCTGATGCTCTATAAACTGCGCCATTTAGATTTTCTCTAAAATAGACCCTAAAAGATTATCTTAACAAAAAAATTATAGCTTTGGCATGACGTCATAGATTAATGATTTACGTCATTATTCAAAACATGAATTCAAACATAAGCGATAATAAAATAAATATATAAATAAATGAATGGTTAAACATTACCAATAGCGTCAGAAAATTATTTTAATAGTAAAAAAACAATGTATTTTTCTTTAACTACGTATTGGCGTTAAAAACTATTTAATATATAATATAGACAAGAATTTGGGTCCGTTTATATATACTAGTAACACTGTCTAGGCCCGGAGTGTGTAGTGTCTTTTATTAATGTATGTTTGAAATACTATTTCCCCTGCTCTGTCATGCTTATGCTTGAATTATTAGATTTGTTGGTCCGTCTTCGTTTAAGTTTAAAATAATACATTTTCGTTAGTCTGTCACGGTTTGGTTTAAAATATAGTTTAGTTTCTTTCTTAGGATGATCGTTCTAGTTTTTTTTTTTTGGTTTTATATCAGTTCTTTGTATTTCTTATTTTGTTCAATCGTCGGCTTCGGTTGATACCTGTTATTGGACGTGACGGAGGCAATTTCTGAGCAGTTAGAACGGTATTGGAAAGAAGGGAAGATAGTTCAGTCGCAAGAGATATTGCCTCAAAGATTTGAATAACTTTATTTTTATTTTGTGCTTCGTTCTCTTCGGGGTTTTATTGGTTTATTTATTATTCAATCGTTTGCATGGCCGTCAGCGGATGAATTAGCAATCGCAAGTGAATTCCTGCGGTATTTTGGGCTTTAAAAAGACAAACAAAGTTAAAGACACGGTTTTTATCGAAACCGAAACGAAGACTCGAAAACATTTCCAACCAAACACGACGGTCGGCTATGGAAATTTGTAGCGAAAAAAGCAGCCCCCCCCCCCACGCCCAGCCGAATCTATTAACCTTTGTCTATATGTCTTATATACGTCACTCTTTTTGTTTTTCTCTAATTTTCGCTGTATACACGCGCACCCACATACACCCCTCACATATATATATATATATATATATATATATATATATATATATATATATATATATATATATATATATATATATGTGTGTGTGTGTGTGTAGAAGAAGGAGAAGAAGAAGATAACAACAACGACATTATTAAAAAATTGTGTAAAATACTACTACTACTACTAATAATAATAATAATAATAAATACTACTACTACTACTACTACTAATAATAATAATAATAATAAATATAATAATAATAATAACAATAATAATCGTACAAGGTACACCCCTCCCCACCTCCCCTTTCTAAGATTGTCGCATCAGCCTCGGTTGACACCACTCAAAATAGTCGTGAAGTGTCAAAGAGGATTGAAAGACCGAGGAGAGAGAGTTCATAACCAGACTTCTAATGGAAGAGTGCAGAAAGTACTGGGACATTCGATAGTCTAACTGCCATCTTAATCCAAGAAAAGACCACTGGTAAGCGGCTTTTACGATAACGCAGAGTCGGTTGCAATGGTTACCGAAAGAGGTGATAAGAATTATACAATCTGGAGAGACGTGTAGTCAGTCAGATTCTAGGTAATACCAGCGGTTATTATCAGTGACCAATCACTGATGATGACCTGTGTGAAAACTCCTAGTGAATTGATAATAATAATTACAAAAAATCAGAAACCTTAGACTGCGGAAACCAACACCCATAGTCAGGAGAAACTGGCCATAGTGAGCAAGTGCAAGTTATTTTTAAATAAAACAACAGGTCGTAAGAATAAGTAGTAGTATTGACGTATAGATGGCGTATACTTAGATGAATATCACTCTCAAATAGCCGAGACAGCATCATCAAAAAGATGCTCTGGAGGGTTTTAAAGAATGACAAGACCGAAGCGGGATAGCATCATTCATATCGGAAAGGTCACGGAGAGTTCCCGGATAGTTGTGAAAATCTGAGGAGACTTGTTGTGGCTTCGGCTCTATAAACACCGCTCGCTTTTAATTAATCTGCGTTCACTAGATATGCACTGTTTCACTATCTTAACTCATGTGATCATATATTTGAAAAGAATGTCCGCTATTTGTCAGGAGTGGCATGTAAGTCTCAAACGGCATCTGTTGGCTTTTAGATCTTTTTTCAATGATATTTTCTTGATATGGTGTCTTTACATCGCTGGAATCTAGTAGCCGGGAAACATGTCAAACCCATATTACTTAATTTTTTAATAATGTCGTTGATGGATCTGTTAATATTAAACCTATTTCTGATATCTGCAGATCCCCAGCTAATTCGCAAAGTTACTCAACGGATAGTTCTTAAACATTTCCTATCAAAGACATTGCGATTCCTCTCATGCTCTATAAGTATAGCCCATGTTTCATTTGCATATACAGCAATAGGAACCATCAATGCATTATAAAACTGTTAGCCAGACCCGTTAACTTGTACTTCCTGTTCCATATCTATTTTAAGACGTCCAAATGCAGAAGTTGTTATTCCTATTATTCTAGTAATATCATATACTGAAACCACTGAGCCGAGAAACACAAACTGTACGTTTTTTCAACGTTTTGTTGTTTATTGAGAAGAGGTTAAGATCGGAACTAGTAAGAAATAATAATGAATCATATGAAAAAAAATGCGTTGTGTTTCTTTTGAATATTGTGAAATACTTTTCCTTTCGATCACATAGAGTTACCTCCCTTACTGTCATTCTTCACTTTACGGATCGCGTAGTCAGGTAATACTTCGTTTAATAAAACCTTTTTAAAGGAAACATTGTCTGACTAAGCGATTCGTAAACTGAAGAATCTCATTAAATGAAGTAACCTCATATGACTTGAATGCATAAGAAAGTACGTATAATATATATATATATATATATATATATATATATATATATACATATGTGTGTGTGTGTGAGTATATATATATATATATATATAACAGGAAGAATACCCATCTTAGGACGAATAAAATCGATTCTCCGAAAAAAAGCAGTTATTAAAAACTGTTATGCCCCTTTCCAATATTAAAACCAATATATATATATATATATATATATATATATATATATATATATATATATATATATATATACATATATATATGATTATTTTTATTTACACAGACATGCACAAAATCTGCGACACTGGCATGTCGATGTTATCGATCAACAGCTATTATAAACTGAGATCTCATCAGGCAGAGTTAGAATCCGATCTTAACCTTAGATCATATTTGGAAAGAATGAAATGGAGAAAAAAGAAAAGAAATTTAAAAGTTTAAAATTTGGAAAGTCACGTGGTTGGGACCGTTAAGAATCAAAATCTCAAAATCAAAATCAAAATCAAAATAAAAAAATATAAAAATACTAATATGAAATATAAAATATAAAATATAAAATATAAAATATAATATATGAAATATAAAATATAATATATAATATATAAAATATAAAATATAAAATATAAAATATAAAATATAGAATATTAAATATAGAATATAAAATATAAAATACAAAATATAAAACGAAATAAGATAAAGTAAAATAAAGTGAAAAGATAGAGATATAATAAAAAGGTAGAATAAAAAGATAATCATCTATAAAAAAACTCTATTTGTATATCGAGCACCTTTTTATAAACCCGGTTGAAATTCTTTGGATTACTACCCTGTGGATGTTTTACCTGGATTATATATATATATATATATATATATATATATATATATATATATATATATAACTGGAAGAACACCCATCTTTTTACAAGAAAAATTATTTCTCCGAAAAAGCAGTTATTTAAAACTTTTATGTCCCTTAACAATATAAAAATCAATATATAATGACATAAACGTTATTTCTAGAATCCTTATTCTAATTTTGATCAAAATCCATCACATGATTTTGGTACTAGAAAATATGTAAAATTTAAGTCTTAAGCTTAAGGGGTCTTAAGCTGAAGGGGTCTTAAGAAGAAATTCAGGAAACCTTGTTGATTTGCTTTCTAATAATGTTGATGTAAATCTCAAATATTTATATTTTCAAATGAACTGTGTGTCCATATTATGCCCACTGAAATCCAGTAAAAATATTCAAAATAATTGAAATTTGAGGAATTTTTATGAATTGATCTCAAAAACCTAGTGTTAAAATTTTAGATGAATCGAAGGTATTTGAATTTTCACTGAGCGCTTCCACACCTGTTTTCACATCATTCCATGAACTTAAATCAAACTAAATACAGCCAAAATAACGACGCTAACACCTAGCAGATGTGTTCCAAAATTGATAATGATCTTTTAAATAGTATTGTAGTGACTACTGTACGTACACATATATAAACAAATACTCATACATAAATTTCTATTTTTATATAGAATACATTCATTGGAAGAAATTATAAAGGTGATGATTCAATATATATGTAAGCAAATGTAAGCATCGATCAGTAGCAACTGACGGAAGTATTAGCATCGAGAAACGATCAATACTGATCATTCATTTTACATATAAATGACACAAAACGAAAAAAAACTTTAATAAGTAAATGGAGTTATTATTCCAAACTATGCGTTGCTCCTTGACTATCTTCATATAGGAAAAGGATGGCTACTAGAGCCTATTATTTTTCAACATTACTTTTCATATGTGGTTCCTTCGATAATCCATAGGCCAATCACTAATATATAAAGTAAAGCTAGTCTGTTTCTCTTTGTCTTTTCTTGATATTAAGTAACCGTTTATCAAGGCTAAGAACCATATGAGGTTAACGGTTAGTGAAACTTAAATGATGGTCAGTTGAAAGATGAAGAACATCATGAGAGCAACGACATTGATCAATGATATGATTTTATTACTCATCTGCCAGCTTTTAACAATAATTTGAACACATTGGACTTGAAGTCGACCAAGTGTAATCAGCATGGGAGCTCTCTCGCGGCAATGTGTTCCACAGACGGGTAGTCCTAGCAAATAACTTTTTCCATGAAAATTCCGCCTGATGCTAGGCACATTGAGGGGGGAAGTAAAGGCCTTATTTGATGTAGTAGAAAACCGAGTTCTTGCTGTGAATTTCTTACAACGAGGAACCAAACATTAGAGCTCAGTGTAGCACCTTCCATGATAATAATGATAGAAGACAGGGACTAGCAACGTCATTTCTGTGAGAAAGGAGTTGCATTGAAAGAGAAAAGACCACACCAGATTTCAAATCGATAGTGTACTCTGTCAATGTAAGAACGCGTGCTCTGTGGAGCTTCTCCCCAGATGTGACAGCGTTATTCTATCTTTGGACGTATCTGACTCTTATATAGATAGAAGGATTGCGTCAGGTGCCAGTAACTTTTGGGTACAGTAGAGTGATCCAAATACTTTTTTCCTGTGACCGTAGAAACAGACTGGATATATGTCTTCCATTTTAGATCTGGGGTGAACGTCATACCCGAAAGCTTATTAAAATAAGGGAATGCTTTAAAGCAAGAATCATTATTTCGACTAAGACAACGCAGGGATCCGAGCGTTGGTGGTGAAAAGAGAAGCTCGGTTCTAGAGGTGTTAAATATAACAAGAAATTATTTTTCCACAGCACGTGCTTCAGGTTTTCTGAATATTCGGTTTATATCGTTCTTCCTATGAAATCTATATCGAATCTGATTCGCCACTTTTGTCTTTGTTTTTCACAAGTGAAAATGTATTTCGAGTTCATTTCTGTCAAGATATAACGTATCCATCTTGGATATTTTAAATAATAACTAAAATAACAGCAGCAGTAGTACTTTCTTCAGTCCTTCTTCCTCGTAGTAAGGGCAATGGCAACGTGGTACTGCCAAACTTACGCGGCTTACATGGCTCTGGTGAGAGTCCAGGAGACGGCATCAGGATCCGTCGTCCTGTGGTCGTCTCTGCTTCTGTGTGGTGCAAGCAAAGGCGTATTAGGAAAAGAAATATCAATTAACGTAGTAAACGTGATAAGAAATATTCTGTCATCCCTTTGTGTTTTCTGCGACAAACCTTCCCTGCATTTCCTTGCAACCACTGAGTCTTGCTGCTTTTATTGACGAGGATAAAACCTCCAATGCGGCATGGTTACCGTATAGCTGTGAGAAACTAGAAGGACTCCATGCAGACAAGACAATCTTCAGACACGATCTTTTTGAGCTCTATGTAGAAGTCTTACTAGATTAAAAAGAACAGAAACAATAGCAACATCAACAGAATAATTTGTAAATAATATTAATAGCATTTACGAATTATTGAAGACGTATTAGAATTAAATTATGTTTTTTTTTAGTAAAAGAGGTAGTGAGTTTAAATAATAATTCTGGCTGAGTTAGGGCTAAGGTTAGAGTTAGGGTTGGAACATGAAATACTATTCACATTTGTATTGCCTCGATTCGGGTGATATGTTCACTAAAATCTCTGCATGGATTCCTTATTTCTCTACAAACTATTAGTGCAATAGAAACATGTTTTTAATTAATCTGTAAAAGAAACCTTTTTAAATTACAGAAACACAGTTACGTATATATTCATCAACGTTTCGTATTTATTCTAAGCTTTTCTCTAGATGATTGATTTTAAATTTTGAAAGCAATCAAATACAGAATGTCTTAATATAAAGACTAAACGTTTAATAATTCTTGTGTTCTCTGTTTCATTTATATATATATATATATATATATATATATATATATATATAATTTTTATTTACACAAACATGTACAAAATCTACGACACTGGCATGTAGATGTTATCGATCAACAGTTATTATAAACTGAGATCTCATCAGGAAGAGTTAGAATCCAATCTTAACCTCAGATCATATTTGGAGAGAATAAACCCGGTTAAAATGTTTGGGATTACTACCCTGTAGATGTTTTAACCTGGATTATTACCATTATTATATATATATATAAACACACACACACACACACACACACATATATATATATATATATATATATATATATATATATATATATATATATATATATATATATATATATATACAGAACCGGATTTTTGGCTTTGTTGATTTGATTTCTTAAACAGACCTGTGGTTTTGAAACCGGAAAAGCAGATCTTGATGTTCGTTTCGATATATAGCCCCCCTTTTTATCGATACCTGAAAGAGCAACAGACAGAAAGGCATGAATACAAACAAACACTCTTCTTTATATATTAGATCAATAGCGTCACCATTGCGTACTTACTCTGCCGTTCAGCCACTTAGATTGCCATTTGCAGACATAGAATCTGTAAGTGCAAACCTCAACCAGACGTGACTATTTTTTCTCCAATTTTATCCCAACATATATATAGACATTTTAAATATAAACATTAAGTAGATTTTTAGTTTTAGTTATTTTTCTGTAAGTGACATATTTTACGGAAACTAAGATCCCGGACGACGCCGGTTTACATTGCTAGTAATGTACGCAGAGTTGTATATGCAGTAATATTTTTAGATTTCGCTTCAAAAGTGTATTACTTGCAAAGAATAATGCAGCTATTGCGCGCATATTTCTTTGTTGGAATAGTGGTAGTTCATCTTTTTCAAACATATGACTGATATCAATAAAGGAAATTACTCTTTCACCCTGCACAGTGCCCTCTTCACTGCCCGGAGACACGAGCGGTGGGGCTACTGTGAAGAAAGTCTTAGAAAAACAAAGTAAAGATAAACAAATATTAAAGAAACGCGGAACGAATAAAAAGTGAAGTGTTGGTTAATCTATAAAAGAAAGAGGGTTCGGAGAGATGGGGTTATCATAATCCCATTTTTATAAGGTTGGCCCTTAGAAAGCTCGTTTAGCAAAAGGGGGGCCCGAGGCGTTCACTTGCTGACGCGATTCGACAGATGACGATACCTATATGCAGGGACACGTTATGAACCCTAACCCTCACAAACCCTGCCACCCATGTTACATGTTAAAGCTCTTGCCTTTAACTAGCCAGAGAAGGGGAAAGAGACCCCGAGGCACGGGAATCTCAAAGATGCGCTGATCGATTCCGATCAGGAAGGAGATTCCAACTCAAATGATTTGGTAATAATGAATTCGATTATTTCATCCTTTCTTTTCGTTACTCATCGCCATTTTTCTTTTCATATGAAACGATATTTTGCATTCGTTTCATTCTATTATTTCAGTTGTTCATCTTTTAAAGAAATATCTTTTTAGCAATTGTTCAATTTCTTTTAACTTATCAACAATGTATTACGTTTTTTTCTCGAGGCGTTCATCAGAGGCGTTTTGTCGGTCGGTTGTTTGGTCACGATTATCTTGATTTAATGAATTTCTATACCTAATATATAAAGTAAATGTACATGGAGAGTAGAAAATTAACCGGGGGTTTACCTTTTGCATCTTCGTAACTGTCATTCCCTTATTTAGTTCTTTAGTCGTCACATTCCATGAACGATGCTCCTGACAAAGGAAGAGGTATTCCTGTTTCCTGGTCGGAATCTATCCATTATCGTTAGCGAGTTTTTAACGTTGAAGTAGTATTTTTAGCTCATTCCATCACGAGGCTTCATGCGTTGTCTGGAGCGATGCCCATAAAAAAGTCAGTCTTCTCTCACAGTGTTTTTGTTAATATGTTATTTTACTACAAGCATCATTAAAAATATATTCCGTCAGTAAAGTGACAGATAAGGGGAAAAACCCTCTTAAAACTTCAAATACGTTTATCCGATTTTGATTAAATTTAAACCCCTAGAAAATATAAAGTCTCTCCGGTCGCATATTTTTTTGCTAGGCTACAGCGTCACCCCCTTCTCACTCTCTCTGTCTGCAAGAGGGTGTTCTTACTTACTTGTCTAGAATTACATAATTGTAAAAAAAGTATATTTCCGTATAAATAGATATTTTAATCTTAATAAATTGTTTTGGATTATTAAAATAATTTACGTTTACGTTTACCCATTTATTTATTTTTTATTATCGCTTATGTTCAAATTCATGTATTGAAACATGGCGTAAATCATAAATGTATGACGTTACGCCAAAGCTATAATTATTTTGCTTAGGAAATGTTTTAAGATCTAGTCATAAGAAAGTGCAAATAGGCCAGTTGGTAAATATCAAGGTGTCGGTTTCTATTTCTGGCCATTACATCCGCTTTATACGTTAGGAATTTATTATTTACTATTGATGCAATATTTTCCATTTCTAAAAGTAGTTAAGATCTCTTATATTTCGAAATTAGACCAATTCCGCAATGTATTTATTACGTTTAAAAAATGTGATTGACAGACAGACAGACGGATGGACAAAATGCCTATTTATATCAAATCTGTATAATATACTAATTCAAGGAGTTATCAAACATTTCATTTTTTCCGGTTATATAAGGGAGCGAGACGTTAGGGGGGAGGGACAGTAAAAAGAAAGATGGTAATATAGTGTCCTGAGCATAGTAAACATGTAAATAGTACGAGGCCTGTCTAAAAAGTATCCGACCTTAGGGCAGAAAAAAATATTTCAAATGCCTGACGGGGTTGGGACCCTAATCCCCTTCAAAGTAGACCCCTTGTGCTTGCACACACTTAGCCTACCGATCCACTGCCGGACACACTTCTGGAAGTCTTCTTTTGGAATAGTGTTCATCTCCGCCGTCGCGTCTCGCATTATCTCTTCTCTAGTCTCAAAACGGGAACCTTTCAGTGGTGTCTTCAATTTTCGAAAAAAAAAACCCAGAAGTCACAAGGAGCCATGTCTGGAATGTAGGGAGTTTGGCGAACAACTGGAATTCCATGTTTGGCCAAGAAATGTTGAATCAATTGGGATGAATGTGCGGGGGCATTTTCTTAATGCAGTTGCCAGTGTTTCATCGTCCACATGTCTGATCTTTTGCGCAGAACTGCGTCACGGAAAAGCCTGAACTCATCTTTATAGTAATCCCTTGTCACTGTTTGCACTTCCGGTGCGTATTCGTGATGCACAAGTAAACAGATATCAACGAAGACAGTCAGCATCACCTTTATTTTGGCTGACCTCTCAGAGAGGTAAATAAAATAAGAAGGGCTGTGTTAAATATTAGTAACATTTTTTGTTAGTTAAGGATAACAGGAAATAGGGGTCAGTCGGGGTCAGCTAGTATACTGTTATGTCAGCTCGAGTTCCTGTGTACTAGAAGCGGGCGTTACGTCACATGACTGACAGAGAAGGAGGTGGGTACAGAAGAGCAATCAGTTTTAAGTTTCGAGGAATATAAAACCGGTAGAGATGACTTAAGATCGACGATAAACTACGGGGCCAAATATCCGTAGCTCGGAATGCACACCACTACGGCGCTGGCAGAAGAGAAGGCAACGCCACATCTCAATAAAAAATCCTTTCTTCACATTTATGAGTGTGCTCTGCATTCGATAAAAAGGTATTTTTAGAACTCGTGTATTAGTTGTGAATTGTGAAACATTTAGATCTCCTTTTTCGACACCATGTAACATTCATACGTTGGCCGGCTGGATTTTCAAGCTTCAGTTAAAAATACAATTTTGATCATTTAACGCACAGGTTCGTTTTACTATTATATCACCACTTATCAAGGCCAATAGCCACTCGACGATAAGGGTTAATGAGACGAAATTATCGACAAATAAAAGATGAAGAACAAACATGGGAGTACTAAAATTGATCAATGGGATGTTTGATTATGTATGGGACGATTCATAACAAGTATTCATTGACATTAGATTCGGAAAAAGACTATGTTGTAATCTGCAGGGAAGCAGCCCCTCTGTATGTTTTCCACAGACGGGTAACCTTTACAAATAAGCTATGTTTATGGAAATTTAACCTTATTTTAGGCACGTGGAAGAAGAAATGGAATTCGTTTCCGTTGTAGTAGAATATTATATTAGGTATGTTAAATCATTCTTATATAAGGACGAACAAGGTAAGTGAATATGTTTTTTTTTAAATACCCTGATTGAAAAAAAAATCACGAGAAATCAGAGAATAATTCGATCTTTTCAGCTTTAATGCTTATTTGAGTCTGAATTTAAAATCCGACAAGATAACTTTATATTAACGATTATTGTTGCCTTTTATTCTGAAATACTTCTTTTAATTAGTTCTCATTTGTTAAATAGTTTTTCCCTACTGTATCGTTATGTTAATCGTAGGTGCTCGACTAAGCGGCTATTCCATTCACAGCAAGAACTCGCCTAGCTACCACCACAGCAAAGTATATTCCTTTCCCTACAACATCAAGTCTAATGTAAGCAAACACTTGTCGATCCGTCCTCTTGGATAATAAATTCATCTTAATTCTGCCCATTCCACTCATTTTTTAAAATCATCTTCTGGTGGTGATCATAGTCTAACTGATAACCCCTTCACCCGTATCCTCGAGTGGCCCCCGGGCCTTGATAACTGGTGACCCATTTGTAAAAATAAAAATCATTTAAAGTACAAAATTATTATCTTGAATTGCATTTTTTCCTCATTTATTGTCCGCATAGTGTCTGCTTGTCCAATTTTTAATTTTGTTGAGTAACAATTATTTTTACTTATATTCACCCCAAACGAAACACATTGTCACTGCGACGTAAAGGGATATTGAGAATAAAGTGTCGGATTCATAGGGAAATTCTAATTGGGATATTGTGCAGCGAGATATTTGTTCGCGTTACGTTTAAACTTCGTCATGTCGTTACAGTCGGGATAATAGGTTACAGGGAAGGGAATTCCAAAGGCAAACAGTTCGAGGAAAATAGGCTATTAGAGAAGAAGGGTGTCCGGCATCTAGGGACTTCTACAGTGGAAAAGTAGATTTTGCTGATTGACAAGTTGGTCGGCGTATTTACTTTGATTGTGCACAAGCGCTTCAAATTCGTCGAGGAACATTCCATTCAAGGACTTGTAAAAAAAGCACAGGCATGCAGCATACCAATGATGGAACAGGAACTGTTGCTTGGGAGACAGCTTGGGACTTATTAGGTTAGAGGCTCTTATATTGGCCCTGTTTAAGACGGAGAGACTAGTGGTTGGTGCACCAGCCCGAACGTGGCAGCAATACTCCATGCAGGGACAAATGGTGACTCTGTATATAAAAATACTTGTGGAGCCGTTCTCTGGGAAAACAAGTCATCTAATGTAATTATCTTTCTATTCCACTTATTGTTTCCAATCTTCTTGTGACGGCGATTATCGACCAACCAACAATCCTGTAACTCTTATACTCGAGTGGCCCCAAGACCTTGATAAGTGGTGACCCATCAGTACACTACTTTATTTCATTAAAAAAACTCCTTCCACAAAGTATCGAGTTATTATCCTGAGTTATCTTCTTCGTGTCAGCTTCCGCTATATTTATAGGATGATCATTATTTTCTTTTGCTTTCCTTATAATCCAATCTTTCTTTTAGAAGTAGCCGTGATGAAGTGTATACTGCCTACGAATTCAATGTGCCAAGTTCAAACCAATTTGGTTCCATATGCCCATTTTTACTTATGGATGCTAACAACCTTCACGTGGTTCCTCCTGTGAGTATCTTATTAAACAAGGAATCGATGAAATAAATGGATGCTGGCAATCTGTATGTTGCCCATCCTGTAAATACCTGATTCAATATAGAAACAAGAAAATCATGGATATTTGCAGCCTGCACGTAGTCCCTCCTGTACATGATTTAAGAAAAAAATCGGTGAAAACCAATGCCAACGGCTAAATAGGGCAGATCAAAAAAGTCATACGTTTCATATCTCTCTTTCTTGTTACATAGCGAGGGGCGTGCTTGAATGGAAAAGTTGAAAGGTCAGAAGTTATCCGAGCGGAAGTCCATGCACCCACGTTATTTATGATTAGGACTTTTCTCTCTCTCTTAGCTGGCGAGATTTCAAGGTGGAAAGACGTATCTTAAGTAAGTCCCCAATTTAAGGCAGTACGTACAGGGTGACTCTCAGTCTATATAATGTCTGTGTGTATATCTCTCTGTCTCTCTGTCTCTCTGTCTCTCTCTCACGCGTATACAAGTTGGTATTTTCTGTGACTGTCTTTTAAAATACACCTTTTATATAAAAAAAAACACCGTTGCGCGAGTGATTGAATTCCACAACCTGTATTTGACGACGACGACACGTGTGTATACAGGTTTATACACACCGGTATATAATTATTTACACACCCATTGGTAAGTAAAATGCAATATTATTTCATGTTTTTTTTTGTTTTCTTTTCATTTCACTATTCTTTTTACTGTTTTCCTGTTTTTTTACGTATTCTTAAGTACTTTCTTTTCTTTCAAATTAAATTCTCTATTGTGAATTGTAATTTCTCATGTTTTAATATATTTAATTTTTTTCATAATTCAATCTTTAACGCAATTGTTCTTTTGTGCATTGCATCTTTTCTTAAATAATTTAATCAATAGTTTTTCTTTCGCTTATTAATTAACATGTCTGTTGCCTTTTTTCAGTGATTCAATCTGCATTTTTGTTTAGCTAATTCATGTGAGTAAGAAATATCAATGCAAATAATCATAATAAATCACTTGTAAACGGCTGTTGCGATGACACAACATGATTTGCAAGTATTATCGAAAGAAGTAGAGAGTGCTAGGAATCAGAGGAGACTTGTTCTCACTCATACCCAAAAGAAAACCACTTGTCAGAGAGCAATTGCTGAGAATCACTCGTGTGAGAACTTCTAGTGGGTAAATAATAATAATAATAATAATAATAATAATAATAATAATAATAATAATAATAATAATAATAATAATAATAAATTGTGTCGGCCTCGGCTGGCACCACACCAAATAGTCGTGAAAGGTCAAAGAGAATGGAAAGAGCGAGAATGGAGAGCACTAACCAGACCTCCACTGGAAGAGTGAGGAGAACACTTGGACTTTAGGAGGGATTTTGTCACCCAACCCCCAGGGAGAAATCAATGGTAAGCGGCTATTGCGATAACGTAAAGTCATTTGCAATGGTTATCGAAAGCGGTTGAGAGAACTGGATATCTGGAGAGCCCTGTTGTCACTCGGACTCCAGGGAACACCACCGGTGACTATCAGTGAGCAATCACTGATTATGACCTGCGTGAGAACTCTTAGTGAGTTGATAATAATAATTGATCAATAGTAAAGTGATGTTGTGATAAGAAAAATGATGTGTTGCAGTTATCAAAACGAGGTGGAGAGTGCTGGATATCTGGGGAGACTTGTTGTAACACAGATTCCAAGGGATCACAACTGGTTGTTGCCAGGGAACACTTACTGATATTGACTTTTGTGAAAACTATAATTTATCACACAATATCAAGAGAACTGAAACTGTTAAGAAATTGTATGTAGGTAAGCTACTGATCATTTAGGGGTAAACCGGTTGACCTTTAAGGTCATAGTTCTCCTGTGGGAACAATAGTTGGAGGAAATAGCGTCGGATGACATAGAGATAAGAGCAAAAAGCTAGGCAATATGACCTGGCAATCCGACGTGATAAGACCGATTAAACCGTGACAAAATGATAAGTATACATGAAAAACAAAGGCCCTAAATGTGCAGCATCAATTCTTCTTTCTTTCTGCCGCCAGAAAGATGTATGAAATATCACTGCCTGAATAAAAACCGATTTAATTGCATTCGTTTGATTTCAGATAAGGAAGTCCTTAGTCCAGGAGGACTGCTGTGGCGAACGTTTTAAGATATAAGGTTTTAGTTTTGTTTCATACAAAATTATTGTACTGTTATTTTTTTCTTTAGGTCATCAGAAATGATCAAATTGGTTTATATCTGAAAAACTAAAATTACTGACGTAATGATTTGATATGAATATTTTAGTAATACATCTATATGAATAGCGACGGAAGGTATACATTAGTATAACAATAAATAATGCGTGAGCGATCACTGGTTATAACAAGAAGAAGAAGAAGAAGAAGAAGAAGAAGAAGAAGAAGAAGAAGAAGGACAAGAGCAAGGCGGAGAAGAAGAAGATGAGAAAGTGGAAGAGCAAGAATAAAAAGAAGGACAAGAGTTAGACGGAGAAGAAAAAGAAAATAAGGAAGAAAAAGAAAAAGAGGACGAACAATATAATAATAATAAGAAGATGAAGAAAAAGAAGAAAATGTAAATAAGAAGTGGAAGATGAATTAGAAAAAGAAGAAGAAGAAGAAGAAGAAGAAAATAGATAATTAGAAAAACATGACCAAAAGAAGAACACTTGAAGTATGAAGAAACCAATACCTTTTTGTTGTATTTGTTATTATATTTGTAATCTTTCGTTGGTATTATTGCATTGTATATTAATCTATTGATTGATAAATGGAGAGAAATCATTGTACGTGCGTGATTGTTAATGGAAAGAAAACTGTTATCCTTATTGCTATTGTTATTCCTTTCCTTCTTAATCTTCTGCTTACTATTATTATTATTATTATTATTATTATTATTATTATTATTATTATTATTATTATTATTATTATTATTATTATTAGTGATAATAGTGTCATTATTAATATCCTTTTCCATTGTTGTTATTTTTACGTGTATATGAGAAGCTGCAATGGACTCGTTGTTATTATTTTAGATTTCTCCCTAATCATCTCGAGGGCAATTGTTTCCCCTTCACTAATATTATGAAAATAAAATAAACGAAAACGAATAGAAGGCGCGCAATGGAATCAGCGCAATCTATTCTTTATTTTTAGTATGAAAGAAAAGAAAACAAACAAACAAAAGAAATTGCCGTAAGAAAGGAGAAGAAACAAAAAGTGATTTCTGCCTGTTTCCCTCCAATCGTTTTGCTCGAAGATAATCGCGTCGGTAAAAGCAGAAAAAGACTGAGAATTATCGAATGCCATTGACGCTGATGCGAGTCGAACAAGAAAGAATCTGAAGAAAGAATGCTCATCGTCATGGAATTTGCGTTCACTTGGTGAACAGTATGTTGCCAAAGACTTTATTCGAAGATTTTCTTCGTCTGAGTCTGACAAGATTATTCGGGTTATCCTGTCGAAGTTTGTAACCGTACCAGTATATACGTCATTTTTCTGCAATTATGCTCTAGGTTTTAAAAAACTATTAAACAGAACCAAACATTGTTTAAAACTCTTATAAGGCAGTAAATAGTGTATTACGCCCAGGCCTTATCTCCACTGTCTAGACATGGAATTTAATATTGAGATTGCGATGCATACAAAAAGAGTGACGAAAAGAGTAAAAAGATTACAGTTGCAGGGATATATTGAAACTAATTAGGATAGAATTACTTTACTCGAAAGAACAATGAGCATTATTTAGATTATTCAAACTACCATTCTCATCCAGGTTATTATATTCACAGCGTTTTAGCCGATGTAACCTCTTTCTTCAGGGGTAACTTTTCGAACTTGGAACCTAGTTTCGAATTTATTAAATGAGGATTTATTGTTTGAATCATGTGATTATTTGGACTACCACTTTCATCTTGGTTGATTTTGTGAGAATGATTGGACCGATGTAACCTCCCACCTCTTAGGGGTTATTTTTTTAAACTTTGGAACCTAGTTTCGAAATGTTTAAAATGAGGATAGATAATTTGTATTATTTTGATAATTCGGACTACTATTCTAATTTTTTAATAGAAAGTTAACTGTGATCCTTATTGCTATTGTTATTACTTCCTTCTTAATCTTCTGCTCATTATTATTATTATTATTATTATTATTATTATTATTATTATTATTATTATTATTATTAGTAGTAGTAGTAGTAGTAGTAGTAGTAGTAGTAGTAATAGTGTTGATACTAATTATCATATTCACAACGTTTTAGCTGCTGTAAATTCGGACCTTCTTTTTCGAACTTGGTAACCAACTTGTTGACCTTTTGGACCTTTATGTCGAAATTAGTAACCTGCACTAAATTTAGAGCTTAATTCATTATTTAATAAACGACTTTTGTTTCTAAAAAGATCAAACGAATG
>OY744547.1:49052251-49137251 GCA_963556195.1 Sepiola atlantica | reverse complement strand
TAAAAAGATTTTCGAATTCGACAAGATACACCTGCAGAAGGTCGGAGGTTATGTTGTTTAGATAACATCCAAGATGAGTGGAATACAAACCCAACATATTATATATCACACTCTCCTGACTATAATATGGCGATGCATCTGATATATGAGGCTCCATTTTAGGAGTTTACGCAAGTGTTAAATCACATATGTGTTTCTATTAGTCTAAGACCCGTTGAAATTCAAGGGTAATCTCTATAGGCTAAATAATGTATGCTCTTTAGTATGACATGAAACTGTATTCGGTAGTATCTACATCACGAATCGCAATGAATATTATTTTTACTTTCATTTACCCACAAAAAGGTGCATAAGGCTGTGAATTAGGGGCCTTACTAACATGAACATCCTAAGTGGGGAATTGTGTAGGAAGATGTTTGTTTACATTAGATTAACATTTTTGCATTTTGGTACAGTCGAGGAAACAGGGAGCAGGGAGAGAATTCCAAAGGCTAGCATTTCGAGCAATTAAGTGATTAGAGTTTAGCGATGTTCGGCATCTAGATACCTCATTGCTGATTGTCTGTTTGGTCTGAGGTATTTCGGTCGAGGGGGCACAAGTGAAGCGAGTTCGTCGGACCACATC
The DNA here is from genome assembly GCA_963556195.1 of Sepiola atlantica. Lineage (NCBI taxonomy): Eukaryota > Metazoa > Mollusca > Cephalopoda > Sepiida > Sepiolidae > Sepiola > Sepiola atlantica. Next base: position 49,136,626 of record OY744547.1, on the reverse strand, counting down.
CCATTGAAGTACTTGTATAACAAGCACAATGATACAACATTAGGGCGATTGGACAGGGGATGGGGCTTGTTTGATAGGTTAGGATCTATTAGATAAGAGGCTGTTTTTAAGACTCTGTTTAAAGGGGAGAGCCTTGTGGTTTGTGCATCGACCTAGACGTGACAACAATATTTCACGCATTAACGAAGTGTGGCGTTGTAGATATATAGGATACTGGCAGTTGTGAGAAGCTTTCTAGCACGGGAGAGTGATCCGACTTTCCTTGCAACAGCCTTGGTAATGTTTTCTATGTATTTGTTCCAACTCATGTTACTTGTGAATGTTACGTCGTGTAGTTTGAATGATGGACTCTCGGATAGAGTGCTATTAGACATGGCAATCGGTGGTTGAAAATGTCTCTTATAATTGTTAACGGAAAGGAGCTTTCCGCGATCTTTCAAAGCATTATTTTTTGCAATACTTAAAGACAGCAATGTCATATCCAACGAATATACGCACGTGACTAAGACCCCTCGAGGAAAAGCAAATCAAACACTTGACAAAGGCGAATATCCCCGAAATATCGTGAAATCCAGGCGTCACATAAGACTCTAGTTGTCGAGTAGAAATGCAAGCAGCAAGAATAATATATTTTTTAAAAATCTTACAACCTCCGGTGTATTCACGTATATGTAGAGCCTTCTAATAAACTACCTCTAATATATCAAGGGCATTAGTAGTCGCCCTTGAAGCAACTAAACTTAGCCGGTGTCACGGTCAATGCATGCAACTGTTAGCCTTGCACTAGGAGACGATTGTATGCTTTTACTAACCCAGTTAGTAACCTGTTGCTTCGTCTTGGCATTAAACTATGTGTATGTCTTTCAATCCTAACATATAACCCTACCTATACGTATTTAAAGATTTTAAGAACTCGAAGCAAGACAATTTTCACTAAAATGACCGGATTAAATAAACCTTAAAGGGCTGCTATGCCATAAAACAAAACGAACGCAAAACGAAACATGCGTTGCTTTCGTGGGTCGGCGCTAAATAACAGCACATAGAACGTACATAACTTATTTCGCAGAAGTATGATTACGATGTTAGATTTGCGTTTAACAAAACTGGTCATTTCGATTGTGTTCTCTGCGTGCTTAGCAATGTTTTATGAGTACGAATACAAGCTTCTGCGCATGTGCAGGATCATTTTTTTGTATAATGATTGTCTTTATTAGAGCTGATTCAATATGGCGGATGACATTGCTGCGACCCTTGACAACCTGCAACATTCATAAATTTGTTTTGTCCCTTGATTAACAAGCCCATGACCCCGTTCTTTTTTGAACACATAAATATTATGAACGAGCTGGAAGTTCGATATCGTCTTTTATTGTCGCCATTTCGCCATTATTCATTGCGACTACATTTATTCGCTTCTTTTACTCCACCATTTTCCACCCGTTTCTTTACGTTTATTCGAATAAAACGTTTTGTCGCTGTCATTTTATTTGAGTAAATTTTCACTTCCATCTTTTTCTTTCTTCTTTAAACTTTTATTGCCATGTTTATTTTTCTCTGATTTCTAATAAAGTAGATATTCCCTTTTTTGTATTTTATTTATTTTATTTTATTTTTTAATTTATAATTTCCTTTCGTTTACTTTGTTTCTTCTTTTGATTTCTTTTAAATCTTTACTTCATATTTCCTACCTTTTTTTCCGGAGAAACTACGTTAATACGTCGCTTGCTTCCAGATCACCGAAGTTAAGCGACGTTGAACCTGATCGATTATTAGATGGGGTACAATTTGGGAATAGAATGTGGTGTCAGTATAATATACGTCCCAGGTATATGAATGAGAATCACCCTTGCTGGGAAGTATAACTGGCGACACACTAACGTCCTGTCACGGGGATAGATTACGTGATCCGTTCCTTTTTACGCCATGTTTATTTTTCTTACGCCATCGGTTCATTTTTACGCTATACGACAAGAGATACCCACCGGATCTATTACCCCTTCCATCTTCAAAAAGGGCATATTATAACAACTACTACTACTACTACTATTACTACTACTACAACTACTACTACTAATACTACTACTACTACTGATGATAATGATAATAATAATATATATATACTACTAACACTCTGTGAGTCTTTGTAATCATCATGCCCCTTTATCTCCTTGCACACTTGATGACCACACAAAGGAATGCCATCGTAAAGGATGACGCCACTATAGGATGACGTCATCAATTAAAACAGACATTGGGAATAACAGTGCATTATGACGTCATAAAATGAGTACACTGTTTGTCAAATAAGAGTTACAAATCGTCTACAAGACGGACTGTCGAGATCCCTGCGGTTCTAATAATAATAATAATCTGCCTCCTACCCACAAATAAAACAACAACAACAACAACAACAACTATGTGATGACACCAGTCTTGACTCATATCACACAAAATAGTCGTGAAAAGTCAAGATGGATTGAAAGACTGAAGAGGGAGAGCACTAACTAGATCTTCACTGAAAATTTGTGGAAAGTACTAGCACCTCGGGGGGGGGGGCGGCTTATTGCACCCCCACATCCAAGAAAAGACAAATGGTCGTTGCTAGCAAGAAATCAATGGTAAGCTGCTTTTGCGATAACGCAAATTTATTTACAATTGTTATCGAAAGAGGTGGAGAATATTTGGAAATCTGGGGAGATATATCATGACCCAGATTCCAGAGAACATCACAGAGTTTCAGTGTTTTTTACCTAGTAAGTCATAATAACAATAATAATAATAATAATAATAATAATAATAATACTAATAATAATAATAATGATAATAATAATAACAATAACAATAACAATAATAATAATAAAAATCGACAAGAAAGGATAATCTTTCAAAATCGTTGACTTCCCTGATTCAGCAGACCACAGAGTGAAGATTAAAGAGACGGAAAATGAAGCAAACACACGGAACTTGCCAGAGAACTGAAAAGAATATAGAGTATGCATACAGTCAGTATGATACAAATAATCATAGAAGCACTATAAAAAGTCCCCCAAAAGCAGAGAAAAGTCTGGGACAAATTGGAATAAAATAGATCACTTAAACCATAAAAAGGACAGCAATGATCAAAAATCCTCGAAGGCGGAAACCAACCCACATAAGCTACAAATGGAAACCAGTAACATGGAAGTACAAGAAGAAAACAAAACCACAGAAAAAAACACCACCGCATAAACAGAAACTGCAAGACACACCATAAGCTAACCCCTCCCCCCCCCAAAAAAAAAAACACCAGACAATATATTTGTAGAAGATTAAGGAGGATGAGATGACCGAGGAGGGACAGCAGAAACCAGACCTCTACTAGAAGAGTGCGGAGAGATCAGAGGCCAATGGTTCTTAGCAGTGATTAATCAATGGTACGCGACTGTTGCGATACCGCAAGGTCATTTGCGCTTGTTATCAAAAAGAATGGAGAATACCGGAAATCTGGGGAAGCTTGTTGTCACTCAGACTCCAGGGAACACCACCGATTGTAGTCGGTGAGCTATCACTGACGATGACCTGTGTGATAACCTCTAGTATATACAAATAATAATAATAATAATAATAATAATAATAATAATAATAATAATAATAATAATAATAATATACCTTATTTCTGTTTTTTTTGGGGGGGGCGAGGCGGTGGTGCAGTTGTTATCAGCTAGGATTCAGTTTACCGTTTTCGATTACTGTCGTAACTATTGCATCACTTTCATGAGGAGATGATGGCAACATTCTTGTGGTCCCTTCGGTGGGTACTAGTCTATTAAGAAAGAGACTAATGCCAACACCTGAAAGATACAAGTACTTATCATTTATTCCTTTGATACTGGCACAACTTTTGAACCGGATAAAAACCGACTAGGTTAAGATTAGTTTGTGGTTATGTAAGAGTTAGTTTAGGGTTAGGTTAGGGTCTGGTACAGCATTTGAACTTGACAAAATCGAACAGTTTTTCTTTACCCTTATCCATATCAAACCCTAAATGTAGTTTAACCTTACCCTAAACTAATCTAAAAAAAACCCGTAAACTAACCCTAACCTCGTCAGTTTTGTTCGGTTCAAAAGCTGTACCAATACTTTTCTCTTTTATGTGGATTGATCTACGTTTGTAAGCCTAAGCTTTTTTTTCTAGACTTAAATCACACAAAATACATGCAAAAATATACCTTGGTTATGAGATTGATATATACGGAAATCTGTTTTACTTATTCTAATTAGCCATACTTGATAACAAACTGAACAAGCCACCCATCTCTCTTGTGCTAGCTATATATTTCTATCGCCGCTCAAGCATTATGTTAATTCACCCACTCCTTAAAATATTTTGTCATGTTCCTGTGAGCATTAAAAGAAAATAGTACCTCTATTTTTTCATCATCATCACCTAATTTATATACGTGCGTCTGTACACACTTCAAACGCGTATGTAAATTAGATTAGTTTCTTTACAAATAAAAAAAGAACAAGAATAATACTACTTCTATATCATATAAGAAATATTCGCAAAACTATTAACAGTGATGGCTCACTGGCAAAAATACATGGTGTTTCCTGGAGTCTAAGTGACAGCAAATCTCCCAAGATTTTTTCGATCACCGTTGCTACTCACTTTGGCCTTTTGGCTAAGATCAAAGTGTACTATCTGTTCCGATGAATACTGCACCCCATAGACTGGTATTGTCTTGGCCTTCGGGGCTTGATTTAGGCCGGTCTATGGGTCTGTCCTGTGCAGTTCTAGGAGGTCCACCCTCCCAGGCTTCGCCTCCCCTCTTTGGGGAGGAGTAAGTTTATTGCTTACTGCCTGAGGCGCTCCTACCGGGGAATGCCGACGGGGCTGCCCAGGCAATTTTTTAAACCCCACTTTCCCGACCCGACCTTGGGTCACATCTTACTTGTTGGGGTAAGATAAAAACTTGCCTTGTGCCTAACTCTCGGAGAGGAGTAAATCAATACTCACTTCGTGTTCTTGCAATATCAGTGACAGTAACACTCGTCCGGATTTCAGTAAATCCAGTGCCTTTCCGACCTGCTAAATCCTTGACGACCATTTTGTTTAGAAAGTGGCAATGCTGATGGGCATAAAGATGAGCTTGTATTGATATGGTATTTGATTCTACTTTCCTAATTTTCTTCCGGTTATAAGAGGAAGAAGGAAAAAATAATGTACCTGATTTCCTGTCTGTAAATTTGAAATATTCTCATGGGGGAAGAGGTGCAGTTCGATGCTAGGCATTTATTCAGCCCAACGATTTTCATTAATAATCACAAGAGAAGACAAAAAATCAAACGACATAAAATACTGTGCGTTCTTTATTGTAAATTGGTTTCCCTGCTCAGAAATCCTACCTTGAGCAATTCGTACGCAAAAATAGTTTGTGGAATTTCATGCAGAAAGGATTGCGTTCTTTGTGCATAACCATTTTATTTTTTATTTGGTGGTAGGGATAAGAATACGGTACCTGATTCATTAAGTGATTTGCAGAGATTGAAATTTAATACAAAACTGAACCGCATTTTCGAAGTATTATCTCTGCATATCCAACTTGCTCGCATTCTCTTTAGAATTATAGTAATAACTTGGAAAATCTGTCTCATATACACACCTTATATATATGTATATATATATATATATATATATATATATATATATATATATATATATACATATATATATATATATATATATGTATGTATGTATATATATATATATATATATATATATAAAACAAAAAAAATATTATTACAACTTTATCATACAATTGTTTATTTTATATGTTCATTAATGATTTTATTCTCTTATATTCAGACATTTAAAACTCTTCAATAAAACATATAAAATAAGCAATCCTATGTTCAATAAATATTATTATTAATGTATTTTTAGCATTACTTATGATCTGGTTGCAATATTGAGCACACTTACATATTAGGACTTTCTTCGATATGCGGAATAATATTTCTCCTGATATCATTAACACTATAATGATAAATACAATTATTTTTGGAGATATATATATATATATATATATATATATATATATATATATATATAGTTCTGCGCCAGCGTTGACCATTCGACAAAAAAGACGCTTACTCCCGCTCTTGCTGTTTGTGGCCATTTCTCGCGGCCGCGTGGACATAAGCGTTAGGATCGTGATTATATATAGTCGTTATATATATATATATATATATATATATATATATATATATATATATATATATATATATGCATGAAAGTCTGCAATATCTTGGATTTAGTTAGTTTCTCTGGGAATTTAAACTGCATTTTACTATTTTTTTTGTTTAACATGACTCAAAGCTTCTTTAGACTATATATATATATATATATATATATATATATATATATATATGTGTGTGTGTGTGTAATGATTGGTTAAATTGTTTAGAAGTGAATCTTATAGAAATATATACGCATAATTGACTTAAGTCCATTATTCGTATATATTTCTATAAGATTCACCTCTAACCAATTTAACCGATCATTGTTAATTTTACAACATAACTGCTAGGCGCAATTTTGGCTAGATTTATTTTAATTTCGTTCAAAAAGGTTAAAAAGGGAAGTGGACGCATTTCGTGAAAATCCAGATACTGCCGATTCTTTTGAAATTTGTACGATATGTAATAAACGTCAATTAATAAACATTCCTCAAATTGTAGTTTCTTTGGGATATTTACTTGCTACATTTTGAGTCATAATATGGGCACAACATCCTATGTTAGCATTCAAATATTTCAGATTTACATTCAATTTTCTCCATTGTAAGTCGATATCAGTTAACTAAGATTCCTTGAATTTCAATTTCTTCTTTTTATCACTTTAAGCTTAAACCTTACGGTTTAGATATTATTTCGAATTGAGATCAAATAATCGATTTTTGTACACATTTGAGTAAGGATTCTAGACATAAGCTTTAGTATCATCATATAGTCGTTTCAATCTTTGTAATGCTACATAAAAGTGATGCAAAACTTTACTATTCAGGGAATTACTTTTACTCATTTCATGTTCGTTAAAACGTATAAAAATTATCATTTAAATGTAAAAATATGTTGGTGTCCGTAAATTAAATATGTCACTAATTCCTCTTAGGGTTTTAGATATAGACACCATATCTATTTATATTCTTAAATAACATCAGTGTACTTCATTTTGATCAAAGGAGGTGGAATAAAATCGTGTGGTCTCCGTTCGCGACGGACGGTCTTAAAAAGAAACATGTTACAAAAACAATCTAAGGCTTTTGTGTTATAGACCCCCATACCCATAACAGGTTATATATTCTGAAACTAAATTATCCAAGTATATTTCGTTTTATTTCAAACGTTTACAGTGATAGTGTTGGGTTCACGGTGTAACCGGACATCAGGAAGCAGTGAATATGTCACAAACTCTTTATATGTCTTTTTGATGATAACCTCCCCTCCTCTATAAAGATTATATTCTCAGACTACATTAACAATGCCACTAGCCCAATTTTTAATTACAAGGGGTATACTAATATTTTGGGTTCGCGCCTGGCATGCATAAAAAATAAACTTTCTTAAAATGTTATTTGATGCATAACTTTTAAGTAGGGTTGGTACAATACCAGCTGTGTATCTTGATTTTCATCTAAAATATAAAATAAAAATACAAACAAAAAACACTAGAAAGTAAACGAACGAAAACATAAAACAAAAGAATAAGGAAGACATCAATTAAAAACACAAGGGATAAAATTGAAATATTAAACACAAAAATTAGAAAAAAATCAAGTAAAACACGAGTAAAAAGTAAATGTCCGAAAAACAAAACACGAAAGATAACTAAGAATAAAAGAAAAAAGAAAACGAAAGTACGAAACACAACAATAAAAAAGTATAGAAAATTAAAATAAAGTACGAATTACCAAAATACGAAACAAAACGAAATTAAAAAGAAAAAAAGATAAAATGAAAAAGAAAAAGTACGAAACACAAAATAAAAAAAATAAAAAAAATAAAAAACACGAAAATTGAAAGAAGAGAATGAAATGAACAAAAAACACGCACGATACACACAAAATATAAAGGAACAACAAAATAAAAGAAAACGGCAGAAAAGACAACGATAGTATGAAAAAGAAAAGAAAAAGAAAGTACAAAACACAAGAAAGTAAAATAAGTAAAAATAAAATCAGAAAGAAATAATCCTAAAAATACAAGAAAAAAATGAAAGTACGAGACACTAGTAAGAAAAGTTTAGAATAAAAAGGAAAAAAAGGAAAATGAAAATAAGTAGAAAACACAAGAAAGAAAACTAAATTACGAAAAACGAGAAAACAAACAAAAAAGCAAGAAGAAAAGAAAAATCTATGCAAAGAAAGTACAAAACAAGAAATAAATCAAAGAAAAAGAAAAGAAAAAGAACGTCAAAACACAAGAAAACAACACAATTGAAGAAATAATGAAAGAAAATGAAAAGTAAAAAATAGTACAAAACGAAAAATTGTACGAAACATAAGAAACAACCGTAAAGTACAAAACCTTCTAAAAAGAAAGTACGAAAGAAAAAAAGAAATTAAAAAGCCCAGAACACAAACAAGTAAAATACAGAAAAAGAAAAGAAAATATAATCGAAAAGAAAAACACCTTAACATACAAGAAACTGAACGAGAATTAAAGAAAATATAAAAGAAAAAGTAGGTGGAAAACAGAATAAGAAAAAGGAGTACGAAACATGCAAAAAAAAACAAGAAAGTACGAAACACAGAAAAAAATGAAAGAAAAGAGAACAGAAATGAAAGTGCATTAGACAAAAAGGGAATAGAAGTACGAAACATAAGAACGTAAAAGAAAGTAGGAAATAAAATAAATAAAAATAGAATGAAAGAAAATAAGATAGGAAATGGAAAGCAGAAACACAAGAACGAAAAGGAAAATCCAAATTACAAGGAAACGAATGAAAAAGTAAGAATCAAAGTAAGAAAATGATAGAAAGCACGAAAGAAAAAAGAAAAAAAAGGAAAACTACTTCGAAGAAAGAACTAAAATGACGAGAAAGAAAAAGAAATTACAAGATACTAGAAAAAAATGAAAGAAAAACAGAATGTAGAAAAGAAAAAAAAGGAAAAAAGAAAGTAAAAAATACAAGATACTAGAAAGAAAATGAAAGAAAAACAGAATGTAGAAAAGAAAAAAAAGGAAAAAAGAAAGTAAAAAATACAAGATACTAGAAAAAAAATGAAAGAAAAACAGAATGTAGAAAAGAAAAAAAAGGAAAAAAGAAAGGAAAAAATACAAGATAGAACATAGAATAAAACGAATGTACGAATAAAATACGAAAGAATAATAAAAGCAAGTTCAAATCAAAGAATAAGATAAGGAAAGAAGGAACCATGAAACTGTAGAACCAGTAGAAATGATGAAGAAATAGCGATGCTATTAGAACATGGCTTCCTCTTCTTTATTTTTCCTCTCCATTACCAAAAAAGTAAAAAAGAAAGTAAAAAATACAAGATAGAACATAGAATAAAACGAATGTACGAATAAAACATATACAAGATACTAGATAGAAAATGAAAGAAAAACAGAATGTAGAAAAGAAAAAAAAAGAAAAAAAAGAAAGGAAAAAATACAAGATAGAACATAGAATAAAACGAATGTACGAATAAAACATATACAAGATACTAGATAGAAAATGAAAGAAAAACAGAATGTAGAAAAGAAAAAAAGGAAAAAGAAAGGAAAACATACAAGATAGAACATAGAATAAAACGAATGTACGAATAAAACATATACAAGATACTAGATAGTAAATGAAAGAAAAACAGAATGTAGAAAAGAAAAAAAGGAAAAAAGAAAGTAAAAAATACAAGATAGAACATAGAATAAAACGAATGTACGAATAAAACATATACAAGATACTATATAGAAAATGAAAGAAAAATAGAATGTAGAAAAGAAAAAAAGGAAAAAAGAAAGTAAAAAATACAAGATAGAACATAGAATAAAACGAATGTACGAATAAAACACGAAAGAATAATCAAAGCAAGTCCAAATCAAAGAATAAGATAAGGAGAGAAGTAACCATGAAACTGTAGAACCAGTAGAAATGATGAAGAAATAGCGATGCTATTAGAACATGTCTTCCTCTTCTTTATTTTTCCTCTCCATTACCTCTCCATTTCTTAGTGATTAATTACGTTAGCAATGGCGTCGGACGGGGTTGTATAATAATAATAAATAAATCTTAAAGGGCGAGATGAATAGGCACATCTAATTGATACACCAACTTGTCACGAGGGTTCGGATGGATAATTTGAACACATGGGTTCGTGTGGTCCGACCATTCTGTCTTCGCAACCTCCCTCGTTCAAACAATAAGACGAAATCTACAACGGACTCATGGACACTAAGCAATCCCAACTCCATACAATCCTTCGTCTTTCTACTTCATTTTCCTATGTCTTGCTTCTACTCAGTTTGATACAACCATTCTGGTTAGATTACCGAAGTAAAGCGACGCTGAGCATGGGCACTACACGATGGATGACCATTTTGTAATATCAGACTCGGTATGAAAGATGATGCTGACACCTCTCCGAAAGAAACTGCAAACACTAACGACATAAAAATTATCTCACCTGAGCGGGACACACATGCGAATTATGAATTTGATATTCCCTAGAAACTTTTCCTTTCTGAGGAATCTTGCTAAACACCTCCCCCAGAGTACGTTTCACACAATGATGTAAGTTTAACGTAAATGTTGTATGTCATCGCCCCCAACTCGGGTATACATATAGCTGAGAAGCTTGTGAATTTTATATCCCCTATAAACTTCCCCCTCCAGATAAAACCGTCTGAGACTGCACAGGATACGTGATGTATCAAAAGCCAGGAGGATGGTTATCTTCCTTCTCTGTCAGAGTATACCTTGTCCATAGTTTGGCTAAGTTGTTTACGACGCGGACTGAGGACCTGGGTGTGCCGGATTCGAATCCAGTTCGTTCCACATAAACACTTTCATCAAAAACCCACACGTCTTAGAGTCATAGATATGTTTTCATATAACTCGTAATCTCTACTAACGTATTGAGCACTGTTGACGTAAATACTGAAAATCTATACACAATATATTAGATCACCTTATAATATAATACGTGTATATATATTAAATAATAATAAATTTTATATATATATATATATATATATATATATATACATAAGTAAATAAAAATGCATAGACTTAGATAGTATCTTAACTAGACAAAGAAGGAAACATTGTTTGCTTCCACCACATTTTCTACGTGTGAATCACGCTACAGCGGGAATGTTTCCCTACAGACTACAACAAGGTCGTTTTCAAGTTTAATGTTAACAAATATATGTCGAGTTGGCCTGTTAATTAACCAGAGTTCTCAATCGTTTACTAGTACTGTTCCGTTATCCAATTCAAAATCTCACTAACCTTCATCTATGAGTGGCTTTTGGCCTTGGTAAGTGATCCACCATTAGTTTAATTATATATATATATATATATATATATATATATATATATATATATATTAGAACATGAAAAAAGAAAACCAAAAAGGGATGTTTTTTATGTGTACATCAACGTTTCGTCTTGATTTATAAGACTTCATCAGGATGATAATATAAAGAAAAATGTCACGCAAGTACGTGCACATATAGGGTTGACATTATAGGAAGAAGGGAGAAAAGTAGTAGCCACTACTGGAGAAAAAAAAGTAGGGCTGACGTCCGGACTTAGTGGAGTCAGTAGTGAGGAATGAAAGAAAATGTTTATGAAACTGAGTGGAGAATACTGGAAAGGTGGGGGTGAGCAGGGATACTGTGGCTGGTTGTGAGAGAAAAAAGTTGGGGGTGGGATGAGCGGGAATAATGTGGATGGCAGTGAGTGAGGGAGTGGAGGGGTGGGGAAAAAGGAGGCTGGAATCTTTGAACATTCATCCTGATGAAGTCTTATAAATAAAGACGAAACGTTGATATACACATAAAAACATCCCTTTTTGGTTTTCTTTTTTCATTTTCCCATTACGTCGGATTACCTTCATCCTTCTTTTCCCCATATATATATATATATATATATATATATATATATATATATATATATTTCACTTAAAAAGGCGTGCAGCGCAACTGATTTAAACTTCGAAGTAATACAGTTTCATTATTTATTCACTGAGCTTGAAATTATACAAATCTTACCCTCTATCCCACCCTTCATAAGCAACAGTTTTGCATACTCTAAATCGGAATCAATTTCTCCGACAGATATAATACAGGGTGTTTCAAAAGTCTTGGGAACATAACGATTTTTAATAACTCAAAAACTATTAGGAGTTGAAAAATGAAATTGGTACCGTTGGAAAGGTTAAAGTTTCAAGTTTTGTGGGGAATCTTCAAAGTTGCTCAATATGAGCACCATTCGTCACACGGCAGACATCTAGTCGATAGTCCATTTCCTGCCAAACGCGTTCCAGCATCTTGACGTCAATGGTTCCCACAACTGCCGTTACTCGAGCCTTTAGTTCGTCAATATCTCTTGGAAGGGGCGGCACATAGACTTGTTGCTTGACAAAGCCCCAAAGGAAAAAGTCACACGGGGTAAGATCTGGAGACATAGGAGGCCAGGGCATGAGAACGTCATCACCTCGCCCAGATCTCCCAATCCATCTACCAGGCAGCCTTGTGTTAAGAAACTGCCTTACTCTAAGACTCCAGTGTGGTGGTGCACCATCTTGTTGAAAAATGAAGTCATCAGATTCTGCTTGTTCCAACTGAGCCATTAACAGTCTTCCAGCATGTTGAGATAGGATTCACCAGTGATAGTTGCCTCTTCAAAGAAGAATGGTCCATAGACACCTTTCTTGGAAATTGCACAAAACACGTTCACTTTTGGTGAATCTCGCTCGTGCTCAAGAAGTTCATGAGGATTCTCAGTACCCCATATGCGAGTGTTATACTTGTTAACTTTGCCATTCAGATGAAAGGTCGCCTCATCGCTAAAAACAAGCCGGTCATCAAATCCGTTATCTTCCAACTTCTCTTGCATTGCAATGCAAAAGTCACGGCGAAGTGGCTGATCAGTGTCCTTCAACTTTTGGACCAACTTGAGCTTGTAAGGTACCATTTGCAGTCGTTTCCTTAAGACACGCCAGACAGTTGCTGAAGCAAGCTGAAGTTCCCTGCTGGCTCTTCTCACTGATTTACGGGAGCTCCGCTGAAAGGCTGTCCGAACTTGCTCAACTGCATCTTCTGAAGTTGAAGGGCGACCTGTTCGCTTACTTGGACACAAACACCCATCTTTCACAAATTTAGCATGCCATCTGACAATGGATTTCCTTTCAGGGGCTTCTTTTTTAAATTTCCTGCGAAATGCACGCTGAACACATGTCCACGATTCAGTCTTTGCAAATTGGAGGACGCAAAATGCCTTGTCTTGTTTAGAGAACTCCATTACTGCACCTGGAAAGATAACACGAAAATCATTAGTATGACCAAAAACTTGATTAAGCAAGCTTTAAAATGGCACCAGTTTCATTTTTCTACCTGGAATAGTTCATGAGATATACGCATTTGTAATGTTCCCAGACTTTTGAAACACCCTGTACTTCATCAAACACAATGTCGTAGATGGGATAAAGGTGGGAATAAAGACGAGTCCTACTTTGTTTTCATTTGTCTTCTACACAAAATGCTGAAAATTATATATATATATATATATATATATATATATATATATATATATATATATATATATATATATATATATATACATATAAAGTCAATGTATGTATGTGTCTTATACAAAGGTATATGTAAAAAGTTAAAACATCCAAACAAGTTTCAATAAGAGTAACATTTTTCACAGAATCTAAAGACACTATTGAATGTTTCTTTCGATTCCATCTGAGATGCCTTGGGGGAATTATCGGTTAAGTCCAGAAAATAAATAAAATATATTCAAACTTAAAGTATCGAAATTCATTTTGTAAATATATTATTTTGTTTCATAAAACAAAAATAAAATTAAACAATATTAAAGAATATCTCAGTGAAGAATGCATTTACAAAAAGTTTAAACATTAAAATAATTATTTTTATTGGTATTTTAACGATTTAAAATGATTGTGTCTCTTTGTTTCCAAATAATTCGCATTCGTTTCGATTCGTTAAATCTATACCGTTTTATAGCTGTCTTCAAGAAATTCTTAAGATTTGTCTCCTGGGATAACCATAAACACTCACCATCGCGATGGTAGTAACATGCACGGAAGGTCAAAATAAAATAAGAAATGTATAGTAATTCTAGTGACTTATTGTTCATAGGACTTGGATAATCAATCGTGTGAATACACAATAACAAGTAAATCTATATATTTTGTAAATTTTATTATTTATACAAACATTATTCCCAAAATGTGTCTATGAATAAAAAGTATGTCCTATTTTTTTTATAGAAATCGCTCCAGACAAGGCATGAAGCCACTTGCTTTAATGAGCTAACAAGAATGAAAGATTACACAATTCTGAAGAACACATGCCATACGATTATTCATAGAAAAGACTGAGCCTTGCAACATAATGTATGTTAGTGAAAGAGTGCAGAGAAGAAGAAAGAGTTTGTACTAATAAGTTACGTATACGTTTCTGAACATTATCAAGTACCCCCAGATGGAAAAGAAATTCACCAGCCAAAATATGTCAACAAAACTCAATTCATGGTCTGAAAGTAAATTTATAGAAATAAAGAATATCCTTAGTTGTGAGAAAATGTTTGGAGCGATAGAGAGAACTTTACGAGAAGCAGAAAGAGCCATGGATCTAATATATGAACTCAAAGAAAGATTTGATGAGAAAGAAATACCAACAAGTTTTGGAGGCGATTTCTCCTCAAGAACGGAGCAATCCATGAGAATCCCATTAAGAAAAGGAACGCCTACGATTGAAAGAATCTATATAGTTGTCTGACTTGCTTGATCGCTTCTTCTCACCACCGACTGAAATGGTTTCGTCCGGAGGGTACAAAAGGGCGCAGTCTTTACTCGTTAATTTTGTGTTACTGTTCGGGTATATTATATTAATTTATATGAAAATATACAAATAAATATACTTTGCCATTTATTATAGAGTGGGGGATACACACTACTATATATATATATATATATATATATATATATACATATATATATATATATATATATATATATATATAGTAACGAACAATGTCCTTAATGATATAGCCTTAAACTACTTTAGCGTATATAAATTAATAGAGCGCTGTAAAATGGCGGTCAAAGTTTATATAAAACATTGCAGAAATCATTTACTAACAGCGCATGTCTGCGTCCTGACTATCGACTGCGATGGGTGTTGGTCTGATACAGCGAAATATATATATATATATATATATATATATATATATATATATATATATATATATATATATATATATATATATATATAAATATATATATTTGTGCGTATACAAAAAAAATATCAACGCCTAGTCGATTAAGAAAAAGAAATACATACATATCTATATCTCTCTTTCTCCATTTACTATACGAATAGAGAGACATGGGGGTAGAGCTAGATAATTAAGGAGAGAGAGAGAGAGAGAGAGAGAGAGAGAGGGAATGAGAGAGAGAGAGAGAGAGAGAGAGAGAGAGAGAAGGTCCCACGTTATTTTCTGATGCCAGTTTAAATAATCATACGCGCCTAAGGATGAAGATGTTCAAAGAATCAATAGTTATTTCCAAAGGAAAAAAAAATGAAAATACAATAAACCAGATATATAGAAAGGCATATTTGTAGAGAAGTAGATATCATAATTGAGAGAGACTTGTCCCAAAACTGCGAGTAGAAAAACAAGGGAATGAGAAACAGAGAGAGGGGAACAGGCAAGGAACGTTGAAATTACCATGAGCAACACCAAGACGGTGGATGGCTTAATATGCGCCGAATTACGAGTAATAATACAAAATAAAACATCAAATGCATATTGACAAATTAAAATAGACAGATAAGTTGATAGAAGCATATATTAATTTTGGCGAAACGGAGAGAGAGAGAGAGAGAGAGAGAGAGAGAGAATACTTATCATTCAAAAGCTACCACTTGTAGATGGGAAAGAGAGAGATTAAAAGGCAGTGAAAGAATGAGAATGAGTAAGACAGATAGAGAGAGAGAGAGAGATAGATAGATAGAGAGAGAGAGAGAGAGAGAGAGAGAGAGAGAGAGAGAGATACATCATGCAATGATGAAACGTAGAAATGGTAAAGGGCCATTTTGAAGAGAAAAACATAAAATATAAATAGCACAAGAAATGACACAGATAGATAATCATTTCGAAACAGTGGAAGAGAAAGCGAGACAGACCGAGAGAGAGAAAGAGAGAGAGAAAGAGAGAGATAAACACGGAGAGAAATTGATATATATTAGAAAAGATGCAGATGCTTAAACAGGTTAAAAGAGAAACAAATTGACAGACATGGTAATACAGACAACGAAAGGAACCGTAAGAGAGAGAGAGGGAAGGTCAAAGAGAGAGAGATAGAGTGAGAGAGTGAAATGCAGACAAACAGTGCAAGAGGTAGACAGATAAACAGTGAGATAGATATAGATAAACATACAGAAGTAGAGAGATAGGGGGCAACAATGACTGAGAGAGACGCGTCGTCTCCGAAACAAATTGCTTTTGTGAGACCAATATTAGACGAGGGCGTTTCCACCTGACACACGCACTTGTTTCTCAGGTGGAATCTAATCAAAGTTAGGCGAGGATGGGGAGTAGATTAAAGGGGCAATGTGGTCGGGAGAGAAAGCCAAATGGAAAAGAAGATAATAACGGACGCCAATATAACGAATGGTAATTCCATCGGAATTTCGATCCTGTTGTCTTGAGAAATTCATGAATGTAAATTGACCTTCCAAATTGGGGTTCATTTCATTAAGACAGATTTTATTTTAAGGATTTTCGTTCCTTCTCTGTCGTCTTTCATACCGGTGTATATTTTTATTTTTTATATGCGTATATCTACCTGCATATGTTTGTAATATATATATATATATATATATATATATATATATATATATATATATATATGAATTATATATATATGTATATATATAATACATATATATATATATATATATATACATATATATATATATACATATATATGTATATATACATATATATGTATGTATATACATACGTATATATATGCATATATATGTGTTCCTACGCGCCCTTAGAATCTGTAGCCCCCAATACATAGATGAAGAAATAAAATACATTTTTAATTCCTAAAAACACTGCAATACCCCACCCATTTTATATTAAATCCCAAGAAGAAAGCCTTTCAAATATTCTCCAGAAACAACACACAAAAAATCAAACTCCAAACACCATAGACAGACCCCTTCTCTTACCCACGCATTCCAATTACACATCTATATGCAACATGCTTAACAAAGTAAGCATTCCAACAGTACAAACCACATCACAATCCATAAAACAAATATTAAACACATCAAGACATTTAAAAAAAAAACCCACATCCCATGCCGGCTTATACACTGTCCCATGCACTGACTGCCATCATATATATATATATATATGTATATATATATATGCATATATATATATATAGATGTATATGTATATATATACATATGTATATATATATATATATAGGTGTATATATATATACATATATATATATATATATATATATATGTATATATATACATGTTTATATATATTCATATATATACATGTTTATATATATATGAATATATATGTTTGTTTATATATATATATATATATTTATATATATATATTTATATATATATTAATCAATATATATATATATTTATATATATATAGTAGAGAATGGTAGTTTGCTTGAAGCATTGCTGGGTATAGTAGTAGTAAGTTTTTTAAAGGCTGTTGGCAATGCAAGTTCCGGGTAAGATGCAAGTTGTAAGGAACAAAAACAATAACAATAAATCGAATATGAAATATGACTTACTATTTATTTTTCCGTTTTTTCTAAAATCTTACATAACAGCAACAGTTTTTTTAGCTGTTTGTGTGATGTCCGGGTTATTAAAAATCACTATTTGATATTTCGGGAAAAGACTTCCCTTTGTCAAAAATAATTAAACCAGAAGAAACTTTTTTTTTTTCTCCGACTGTGTAGAGAATACTACAAAACAAAATGGCGGCCAGATGTAGACCGCAGCGAAAACGAAAAAAGCCAAATTTAGTTATGCCCATAATGAAATCACCCGAATACAAAATAAATGCTCTTCTGCTACTGACATAATATTACACACTAAAAACTTCCACCAAACCTTCCAAACTAATGGCTACCCCGTCCCACTATAGCCCACCTAAATAAGCCACAACACACGTAGACACCGCACCCTCTCTAACACATGCTTCTTAAAACTCCCTTTCTTCAGCGATAAGATCACCACCTCCATCCGCAAGGCAATACATAAGGAAAACCTTAACATACAACTAACACATACTGACACCTCCTTACGCCAACATCTATCTAATAAACGTACTAACCACCCACCCGAACCCTGCTCCCTGGCCAATTGCCCTATCCCCAACACAGGTCGGTGCCATCGCACTAACAGTGTTTACAAACTACAGTGCAATAAATGCAACACTTTTTACATCGGCAACACTACAAGACCGCTACACTTGTGCATAAAGGAGCACTTGAATACCCGTATATCCTCTTTCCTCAAACACACAGAGATTTGCTCAAACACTTAGCGTGATATTCATGTCTCCATCTTAGCGTCTGTTAGAAACATTGGTGACCTTAGAACCACAGAATCAATCCTCATCTCCAGATTAAACCCCTCACTCAATCAGCGTCACGAGCTCTACTCACCATTCATTCTATAATATCTACCCCTCATCCACCGACCAACCCTCATATCTACCACTCACCAGACTCCGTTTCCACCACTTCACTCATTACTTACTTCCTATAATAAATCACCACACACACAAACAATCAAATAGGCCCCTCCCCATATGAATTTCCATCCTAACACACTTTCAACCACAAACCAAAAACCACATTCAACATACTCTTCTAACCCACCAAAATAAGTCACCCCATAACCTAGCATTATTAATTAATTAATCCAAACATATAAAATGTATACAAATAACATGCAAATATTAAATAAATAAATAATAAAATAAATTACAAAATTAAATATTAATAAAAGAAATATGTAAACAAAATGAAAATGAAGAATATATAAATAAACAATTAAACAAACAATAATACATAAATATGTATATATATATGTATATATGCATGTATGTGTATATATGTTTTATATATATATATATATATATATATATATATATACAAATATTGTTATACAGATTTCCACCAAAAAAACCCCAGAGTTATTCCCCTTTATCTTATAGTAAATATATCAAGTTAATTCGCTAAACTGATTTACGAAACTCACAATTAGTAACACTTCTTAAATAGATGATAATCGATAAGTTTGATAGATCTAGAATATTTAAAATGAGAGATTAATTACTTTACTTTATATTAAAATTCTTAAATACGAAAGAAAGATAAAAAAAGAAGAATATGAAGATAAAACACACTGAAATAAAAGTAAATAATCAAATATATACTTAATAAAAAATTTTTTTTTAAATTATAAAAAAAAAGAATATATATATATATATATTATTAAAACAAACAGTTTATCGAGCACCATACACTTAACCAACATTACACAAATATTTTTGAACACCAAATCATATATGTAACATAACCTTAAGATAAAATATAATTTACATTCCATGCGAGATTGTTTTCGTTTTCGCGTCGGTCTACATCTCACAGCCATTTTTTTTGCAGTATTCTCTACACAGTCGGAGAAAAAAATATCTTCTGGTTTAATTATTTTTGACAAAGGAAAGTCTTTTCCCGAAATATCAAATAGTGATTTCTAATCACCCGGACATCACACGAACAGCTAAAAACACTCTTGCTGTTATGTAAAATTTTAGAAAAAAAGGAAAAATAAATAGTAAGTCATATTTCGTATTCGATTTATTGTTATTGTTTTTGTTCCTTACAACTTGCATCTTACCCAGAACTTGCATTGCCCACATCCTTTCAAAAACTTACTACTATATATATATATATATATATATATATATATATATATAAAGAGGTGTACTAAAAGCGAACTTTTAGGAAAGGTAAAACCCTATTGTGAAGAGTATACAGCTCAATATCCAGGATAGAGCAGGTAGAAATGAAGGAGAATGGAAAGGAATTAGAGAAAGCAAAAGCCAAATCAAAATTCAATTCAAAAGTTCAAAGCAAGGTATATTCCGCAAAAAGGCAATTTATTCAAGTTAAATTTTCCTTAAGCCAGGCTTTTCAAAGATCAAAATCTTATCATCAGAGGAAGTCGCTGGGATAGATAAGTTGGCAATGGCCAAGATTTAAAATTTGAAAATATGAAATAAAATAAAAGTTGTAGGGAAAGAAACGTAGGGCAAAACTGTGCCAGGGTGCAAGCAAATGTCCGATTGCCAAAAAGTCCGGTGTCGAAGAGTCCAGCGGAGAGGATACGATGTAGATAGGTAGGTCGTTAGAGGCACGAGAAGTAATGAGAGAAGTTTCAAAGTTAAAATCCAAGAAGCCACAACTTCAGGTACGGCGAAAATAGAAGATCCAAGAAGAGTAAAGAGTCCAATAAAAGGTACATTCGATGATGCGGGCAGGCGTCAGAGGAGATTAAGATGTAAAATATTCGCCATTAAAGAAACTTCCCGGGCAGAGATGACAAAAGAAAGTGTTTTAAAGTGGAAAAAAGGGGCAGTGAGAATATTTAAAGTCTGCCCAGTTGAGAAAGCCGGCTATAAATGAAGAAAAGCAAAGACAGTGAAAACAGGAATATAATATGCGACCAATGGGCAAGGGAGGAAACGGGTAAGTGGTGTGTGGGAGGAGAAAGGGACGGGTACGAGGAAAGAGAGGGGGAGGAGAAAGGGAGCGATGCGGTGAAGGAATGCGGATAAAACTAAGAGTGTGAAAGTCGGGGGGGGGGGTGAAACATAAAGTTGAAATTGGAAGTTAGGATTCAAATAGAAAAGGGGAAGAAAGGAGTGGGGGTAAGTTAACGAATGTTAGGATAAAGGGTTAAAATATCAGAATATGTATAAGAACAGAGTTCGGGGGTTTAGAAGTTTAATCAAATGACCTTAGATATGAACAATGAGGCAAAATATATATGAAGGGTAGGACTAGGAAAATGAGTTAAAAATTAAAAGAGTAAAGATAAAAAATAAAGATAAAAATAGTATAAAAAGTAGAAATAAGAAAATAAAAGAATAAAGAATGAAAAATAGATAATAAGATTAGTCTTAAGCTCGCAGGGAAAATTGAGGATTGACCGAAAGAATAAAAAATAAAAAATAAAAAATAAAAAAATAAAAAAAATTAAAAATAAGATACTAATAATAGAATGAGGGAAAAGTCGATAAGATTGGAGCTCAAGAATGAAAATTAGAATAAGGAAAAAGAAAAAAGAAAAAGGAAAACAAGACCTAGAGAGGATATCCGGAATGGGAGTCTCCAAGGTTGAAAAATTATGGGTTGAAGTAAATAAGCAGTTACGGGATGCTAGTTCAAATAGATATGGGAAAATATAAACTTTGAAATTTTATTTAAAAAAAGTTATATGGAGGTTAATTAAGAAAATTGTTAAATAGGTTAGTGAAGGCCGGAAGAGGTAAGAGATATACAAGGTTAAAAAAGTAACAAAGGATTAAGCCAGAGGGAGAGTGGAGATTGCAGTTACAAGTAAATACTATAGGGGTTAAAAGATGTAGAGCTAGGGCGGGTTAGGGGTTGAGTAGTTTGAGAGAGATGTGCGAAGGGCGAGGTAAAACAAGGGGGGAATAATCGAGGCTATTAAAAAAGTGAGAAGAATTAAAAACAGGGGGGGAAGAATAATTAGAGTGCACAGTGGAAGCAGTGAGGAGTTCGATATCGAGGTGTGCAAATGGGATATGGAGTAGATAAGGCTAATCAACAAGTAAATAAAAGGGCTAGGATATAATATAAATAGAGTGGGTTAGTTATCACGTTGAAAGGGAAAAGAATGAAGAATGGAGGTGCTGCAGGGAAGCGGACGAATGCATTAAAGGAAGTTAAACGGGAAAGAAAATGGAAAGCCAAATAAAGTTATATAGTTAAGGAGGTTAAGTGGAAAGATTTAGGGGGTAAAAGAAAGGTGTTAAAACTAAGGGAAATGCGAAGCTAACGAAGTTTATGGGTAATTTATTAAGTTAAGAGAAGGTTAAAGGGATGAGGGGGATATAAGTAGAGATTAAAGAACAACAGGAATTAGAACTATCAGAAAGGGGTTTCGAGATGTAAGGAGGGAAAATCCGAGATGAAGGGAGGGTATTTAATCAAATGGGGGAGGGGTATCTGGGGGATTATTATGGTTGCTATACCTAAATTTACGTTTATGCCTGCAACTGGAGATAAGTTCATTCTTAGAATTAATAATATTTTTAGATTTAGTAGCAGTAGCTATCATAAAGGTTTCCAGAGTACAAAGTTGGCAATGGGATGCTCCAGGGGTATAAGATTTGGACTTTTTAAGTATTGACCAGTGAAGTGAATAGGGAGTATTTTTGAGATTGAGGTTTCTAATTAGATTGGAAAGTGAAGTGCCTGTGCTGTTATCGCTGCTATTTTTAAAGGAATATATATGGTTAGAGATCCGGGTCTTTATGGGGAAAGAGGACGCCCCAATATATGTGTGTATCTTGAAGGGTGGTGCTATAGTTGCATTGGGATTACTAATGGTATTAGAAGAGATTTGGGTTTGGAGATCCAAGTTATGCGAGGAAAGTTGTTTGGAGAAGTGGGGTGGAGCGGATATGGGGGAAATGTGAGTTGGCCCATGAGCACTATTTATTATTGGGGGTGCTTGGTTAGAGGTATGGCTGTATAAGCGGGAGTTTAGAGTAGAAGCGGATTGGGGTTGCGGGAAGATCCGGAGTTCGGGTGGAGAATGGGAACTGTGATTACTCACAACATTGGTGGAGCGAGGGAATTGTTTAACAGTACAAGCGTATATTACGTCCTTCTGTACACAGTTGTTGTTAAGGGGACAATCTCTAGGTTTACGGCAGTTACAAGTGGTGAGGGATGTGGTGGGTGGTTGCTGTTGGATATGATTGATTTTCCTATTTTTAGAGGTTATGATAGTTTGTTCAATATTGGGCATAGTAGAGTATGATATTTTAATAGAATTTTTGTTAAGGATAGTGCTATATCTGTGGGGATGCTTAAAAGATCTGTCTAAGATTTGGAAAAATTCTTTAGGTATATTGGTTCTAACATTACTGCTGAAAGGCGGATTAAACCAAATGTTATTCTTTCTTCTAAGTTTTT
Organism: Sepiola atlantica; assembly: GCA_963556195.1. Classification (NCBI taxonomy): domain Eukaryota; kingdom Metazoa; phylum Mollusca; class Cephalopoda; order Sepiida; family Sepiolidae; genus Sepiola; species Sepiola atlantica. The sequence goes on along the minus strand of OY744547.1, from coordinate 49,113,074 downwards.
TTCTTTGTTTATGCGAATGTGGGTCTACCCGATTATCAATATCTTTAGTTCCTATGGGCTTATTAGAGTGTGTTTTGATTATCTTAGGTGCTGATGAGTTAAACTTTTTATTTCTGTGTGTGGTCATGTTGTGAGTAATAATGCCTGAAGATTTGTTAACTTGAGTAAGGGGGTTGCAGTTATATTTAATTTTGTGATTGTAGCCTGAGTTAAGCAAAGCATTATTGTAAAAGCTAGAATTTTGATCGAAGATAGATTTATTCGCAGATAGCTTAGAGATTCTATTAGATACTGAGGGGACTATTGAGTTTATGATGGATTTAGGGTGGTTAGATAGGCTATGTACGTAGAAAAGGGTTAAGTTAGGTTTATGGTATGGGCAGAAGGTTCCCGAGTTAAGATCTAATGTAAGGTCAAGAAAGTTGGATATTCTTTTCTCAGGTTCCACTGTAATGGTCAAACCAAAGTTTTTAAAGAAGTTATGCAGGTTTTTGATAGTGTTGTTATATTGTCTCGATCTCTCCCCAAATACAAACAGGGCATCGTCCCTATACAACCCACCCTGTAAGTGTCCAAAATTAAACCCCAATTCTCTCATCAAGTACAAACCTACCAGGTCAGTGACCTGGGCAGAGTCTGAGGCCCCCATGGTAATGTCAAAGTTATTGGGGGTGTCCTTCCTAGTCCAAAGCTTATTATCAAACTCTAGTAGGGATCTTCTGGCTAATATTATTAGTTTAATCTCTATGTCAGTAATGTCAGAATTATTTTTGGCGAAGATTAATGCTTTGTTAAGTAAGATAGGGGAAATGGATTGGTAATAATTATTAATGTCGAATGTTATGAAGTTCAAGTTAGGTTTAGACTTATCAATGAGGTTAAGGAACCAGGTAGTAACCTCATCAGAGGATTGCCAAAGAGTGTAACGAATTTTTTCTTTCAAGGTAGGGATAATTCTATCCAAGATTTTCTTGCTTATGATGCCTAGGTCGGATTTAGAGGGGCATATTAGTCTGATGGTAGGGTTTTCTTGGAAATTATTTTTGTGGTCCTTCAAAGTAAATCTAGGTATTGCAGGGGTTAAAATTTCTGCGTAGTTGAGGACATTCAAAGATGTTAGTATGGATTTAGCCTCATTGTTTATACTATATATATATATTTATATATATATATACATATATATATTTATATATATGTTTTTTTTTCTCTATGGAGTTTTTTCTCGATATAAAATGTCATAACTGTTTTCTATTGTGATGTTTTAAGCATCGGGAGTACTTGTGTATCGTTGTAGCATATTGTTTTTTGCGAAACAACTGTAAGACCACCATTAAGAAATAAAATATATGCGTGAAGACTTAGTCGGTATATATATATATATATATATATATATATACATATGTATATATATATATGCACATATATACATATATATACATATATATATACATATACATATATATACACATATATATACACATATATATATACATACATATACACATATATATATATACGCACATATATACACATATATATACACAAATACATATATATATATATGTATATATATATATATATACATGATATTTAAATGTTGAATTAAATAAAAGATAATTGAAGTATAGCTTAATAACCCTGACTGTACGCTCTCATCTCAACAGAAGACTCTTTACCTTTTGCCCCATTATTTTATTTTATTTTATGTAAAATTCTCAAAGTTAAATGTTGCCGATAATATTTACAATTACATTGTCGGATTTTTACTATCCTCTGATGAACAGAGTTTATCTTTGAAAACCGATGGATTAAGGATATGAGAAAACCCATGGATGAAAGATATGAGCTCCTTGCTCTTAACTTTTCATGTTCTAATAAATTTTGTATCTTTACGTTTTTTTATTCTCATGTTTCATATATATATATATATATATATATATATATATATATATATATATATATATATATATATGATAATTTTATTTACACAGACATGTACAAAATCTGCGACACTGGCATGTCGATGTTATCGATCAACAGTTACTATAAACTGAGATCTCATCAGGAAGAGTTAGAATCCGATCTTAACCTCAGATCATATACATATACATATATAGATACATATATATATACATTACATATATACATATATATATATACATATGTATATACATATATATATACATATACATATGTATATACATATATATATATATACATATACATACATATGCATATGCATATGCATGCATATATACATACACATATATATACATATAAACATGTACATATATATATATATATATATATATATATATATATATATATACATATTCCTGAAATAGTATTTCATGTTAAACAACTGATGATCCCTTTAATAATGTAAGAAGCAAACTAAAATAATAACTGAAAAAATTAAATTTACTTACATGAGGGATTTTCCACTGAACGACTTGGGACTTAATGTTTTTTTTAATTTATTTTTATTTTTTAGATATAGCTTTAATGGTTGAGAAACTTCCAAGACTATATATATATATATATATATATATATATATATATATATATATATATATATATATATATATATATATATATACTGAAGTTAGCTACTGAAGTTGGACCGGAGGTATGCCATGCTACATCACAAATTGGCCAGCGATATGCAATTCAAGGTGAAATAAGTGGATTGAAAAATTGATACTTTCTGATGAAATGTTTTATGTGTAATGTCATTGTTTTTACTTATTGTACTATTTACACTTAGCACTGACGATATCCAAACCGAGGAATTTTTAAATGTGTTTTGAAACGTATTTTTGAAACGTATTTTTCATGTATTTTAAAACGTACTTTAAAACGTACATCTGTAAATATTTTAAAACACTTGAAAATTCTTGGAAACGATATCCTTGGTTTTAGCCGAAACAATTGTTTGCCTTGATTAAAAACGTTTTTTTTCCTATGAACATCTATCCTTCCTCATCATTTTCAGGGTTAAATAATTAAAACTGTAAAATAGATCTAGTCACGCACTATAGAGTTATAGCTGTCTTTATGTTATAAAATCATCCTACATTTGAAGAACGTTTAATGTTGAATTAGGAAAGACACACACACATATATCTATATATATATATATATATATATATATATATACATATATATACATATATATATGTACACATATATATATATACATATGTGTATATACACATATATATATACATATATATATATGCACATATATATATACATTTATATATACATTATATATATATATATATATATATATATATATATATATATATATATATATAACTGTATAATACTAATGGCTAAGAAAACAATAGTTATTCTTACAAACTGTTTAATAACTTATAATTTGCAAAAACTTTTCGTTTTTATTTTTATCATTTCCAAAGTTAGCTTAACCGTGCTCCTCGTAAAGTAACTAAGGCGTGTTCACTGAAAAGTGACGTAATGTTAGTAAGTAGCAAGCGAGGTCTGTCAGTCTGACTGTGCATAATAAATTAGAGCTTTTTAAAAAAGCATTAGAAAACTTTTAAAATTCCATTAAAAAAAGAAAGGAACACGATTCGATTCATAATGAAACTGAACTTATCTAATATTAATTAAAAAGAACACAAGAATCAATTAAAAAGAAAGTGAAGTTGTGTGCTGTAGCTGCATTAAAAAGAAAATGATGTTCATTCAGTAGACATCTACGGAACACATTTCAACTCTAATTCCTACTCCGGCCCAGGAAATTTTTGTAAAATGGCCCGATTTCTCATAATTAATTCCGATTAAGTTCGCTGAATCTACGATTTGAACTCTATTGAACACTATTGGAGTTACTTCATTTTTGAACGCTTTTCCATGCTGCCTTCCCGAAAACCATTCTTCATCTAAGTCTCCTTTCATTGGACACCTTATCAACGGAAAATTACCAACTGGACTAACCCCATATCTTTTTTACACGAGCTTTTTTTCACTCTCCATTACTTAATATTTTTCAAATGTTGAATTTTGGCTTTTCCACTGCCAACTTATCTATCTATGTAATTCCTCTGATGATAAGATTTCGATCTTTGAAAAACCTTGGCTTAAGGAAAGCATAATACACATACTTTTATTACGGAATTTACCTTGCATTAAACAATCGAAGTTGAAATAAATATGGACATTCGTACATGTGTATCACTCTTTTTTCACGTATATATATATATATATATATATATATATATATATATATATATATATATATATATATATATAGTCTCGGAAGTTTCTCAACCATTAAAACTGTATAAAGAAAAACAAACAAAAAAAAACACTTTAGTCCCAAGTCGTTTGGTGGAAAAGCACTTTTTGTAAGTCAATTTACTTTTTGCAGTTACTATATTAGTTTGCTTCCAAGAATTTACGCTAGTCTTAACATTATTTAAGGGTACATCAGTTGTTTACCATGAAGAACTGTTTCGGAGATTTAAAAATAAAACAGTATTTTATTTCATATCTATATATATATATATATATATATATATACATACTTATCTAAAAAAAGACAGTTTTGATGTATCACAGTTTTTCAGTGTGGTAAGACAGGCACGTTCTTCTATTACCCGCTTATTAGTCGGATTCTTATGTCACTGCGACACCCGCACAAGTAATGGGGAGGAGGCATCATACTGTCTATATAAACAATATAACCTGTCGAAGAAGTTTGCATTATTGCCAAAGCCAACTGGCTATCTCACTTACCACAATGCTCAACCATATATGTTTAACTTTTCATGTTATTAATATCAACACTGAAGGTAAAACCCACATCTAATTTCCTGTAAGATAGAGAAAGATAGATAGAGAGAAAGAGAGAGACAGAGAGAGAGAGAGAGAGAGAAAGAGAGATAGAGAGAGAGAGAAACAGAAAGAGAGAGATGTGCATCAAATAATAATACGTTATAATACATTTGATTAATGACCAAACCAAATCTGTCAGTAGCGGAACTAAATTATTTTCTGAAATATTCGATGAGGTTATTAGCAAGAAGCGCACCACTCGGAAAAGTCGGTAATAAATAAAAAAGGGAGATAACAAATCTGTTGCTATTTTCAATATGGCGGCCATCTCTCTCCTCTCTCTTTCCATCCGTTGTTTTGGGGCCAATTTGATCGCTTTAATTAAGAGATAACTAAATAGCGAGTCGTCGACCCTTATTTCCTGTCTTTGTTTCAAAGCAATAGTGGCAAATTCAGCTCAGCAGGGGACATGTGCGTAGAGGGTGGGATGGGCGACTGGAAATCTCGGATTTTTCTTATTTTCCTCTGAATAGAATTAGTTTTCTCCCCGGAGAGATATTTGACCAATGTGTGTATGGGGGAGCGATGAGAGTTTGAAGAGGAAGTAACAGAAAGAGAGGTAAGTTAAAAAGACAGCCAAAGACAGCGAGGAAAGAGCGAGAGAGAGAAAGAGAGAGACGTCGGCGGCTCAGAAGTAGTTGAGCGGGAGGTTGTAGAGCGAAAGAAAGGGGGAGCTGTGATTGAGTAGGAAAAAAAGAATATTTGGCCGGGGAAAAGGGTATTAAGGGGAGGGAAATTTTTGCAGAGGTTGCCTTAGGTGTTGGAGTAACACAAAATGGCGGACTTCCAAGAAATAAGTTGAGGGTATATATATATATATATATATATATATATATATATATATATATATATATATAAAGAGAGAGAGAGAGAGAGAGATAGAGGGAGAGAGAAAGATAAAGATCGATACAGATCGGCAACAACATGTTTTTTTTTGTATTTTTCCATATTAGATGCTTAGATACGACACAAGTGTTTCGGGTGCTTTTTCCACACTGCTCAGGCAAAGGAACGATAATCTGACTCGAGTGGAAAATACCCGAAACAGATGTGTCTCATCTAATGGAAAAAAATTCAAATGTTTAAAATATTCGTGTCTTCCTATTATGATATACACTTTTCTTGTTGGACCTACAATATTCTTTGCTCTCTCGCCTTATTTTGCTTCCTCTCTCTCTCCCCCACACACACGTATATATATATATATATATATATATATATATATATATATATATATATATATATATATATATATATATATATACATATATATATATATACATACATATATATATATGTATATATATACATATATATATATAAATATATATACATATATATATATGTATATATATATATATATATATATATATATATATAGAGAGAGAGAGAGAGAGAGCGAGAGAGAGAGGGGGGGAGGAGAATAACTGTCACCGGATGAATAAAATAAATTCCTCGAACAGTAATATTTGTACCACTTTTATGTCTCCATACAAAAATTAAAATGAATATATATATATTGATACTACACTTTATATCGAAATTCTTATTCCAATTTTGACAAAAAATCATTTAACGATTTCGATACTAGAAAATGTCTAAAATTTAACGCTTAATCTTAAGGAATCTTTAAACAAAATTGAATTTAAGAGAATCTTTCTTAATCGGTGTCTATTGACTATGGATCTAATTTAATCCAAATCTGCAATATATTTATTTTCAAATTGGAGATTGGCTCTATATAATGCTCCCAAAGTCTCTTCAAAATATTCAAAAGAAACCTGAATTTAGAAATATTTATTAATTTATGCCTAATACCTATTGTTAAAATTTCACAAAATTCGGAGATATCTGAATTTTAATGATATGGTTTCCTCCCCATTTTCATCCCCTTGCCTTAAATTTAATTAAACCAAATTAAACTAAATGTACCGCACATACGACTTCTTCGCAGCTGTGTTTCAATATTCATAACGATCGTTTAAGCAGTGTTTGAGTGAATCTTGTAGATAGAGACATATAAACATATACACATACCTAACTTTATAGAAATAGCGATATGTACATATTTGGGAAGAACTAGGGAGATGATAACATAGATACCAGTTCATATAAAGAAAATAATATTCATGCACTGAAAATCAAAATATTAGAAATCTTCTATTAAGAAAGAGTCAAGTAGAAAATGCAACGTGTATCACAGGGGGCGTTTGTTTAAGAAAGATCGCGAATGTCAAGGGTTTTGAAATGAGCGAATTTAATGTCTAGTCTTGTCTCTATCACTTTTCCTGGCTAGGTCAGGGAGATAAGGAGCAAGGGGCGTCACAATTCAAGATAACAAAGTCGATATGAGCCGATGGGAAAACATTGCATGGACAAAAGGGGCTAACAAATGCCCTCTGAGGGAGAGGGGAGGTGATTACTCGCCCGCCTTGGAATAGGATGACCTTGCACTGCCATAGTTTGATATTCATTCCCCTCTACCCCCAGGAACCTTTAACAGACCCCAACCGATCCTGGACATATATTCCAGCCAAAACTTTGGCTTCGTCTCTCTGTGCCTACCGCCAGTATACCCTCACTGCGCATGCATAACGTGTGTTGGCCCAATCGGCGAGTTTTTCGATTGGTCTATCCTCGGGAGAGTACCTGTCCGAACTACATATGATAAATAATATTTTGAATTCACTGAGGGAGAGCGGTAAAATTGCTGACATTAATGAAACGTCAGGCAAGCGGTAATGGATGCGAATCTTATGAAAATGGCCGCCAAGTAAAGGGAAAAAGGCGGGAAAGTGAAAGGTAAGTTCGCTGGGTGTCGGGTGAGGCGTGTAGGGCAGAGAAGAAAGCTTTTAGAGAGAATAACAGGAGACATTTTAATAGAAGGATTGAAGGAAAGGAAAAACTGAGACATAAATGATAAAAAATCATTATAAAAGAATGAAAGAGAGGCCAAACATGTGTAAGGGAGTATGACATGAAGTTGGATAGGTAGAAAGAAAGAGAAAGTAGATAAGTAAGGAATTAAAGAAATAAAGACAGAGAGGACGGTAAGAAAGAAAAAAAGAAAGAAAGAATGGAAAAAGCAAATAGCAAAATACATAAACAAAATTTAGAAAGAAAGATAGAAAAAGCAAAAGACAGAAAGAGAATAGAAAAAAGAAAGGTAAAAACAAAGTAAAAGACAAAAAGAAAGATTGAAAGAAAGAAAGGAAGAAATACATAACTTAATAAAAAAGGAAAGAAATAATACAAGAAATAAAGGAAGGATTTGTTAAGAAGACATGAAAGGAAAAAAAGTAAACTAGAAGTGAAAGAGAAAATACAGAATTAACAAAGTTCCCGTCTTTAAGTTGTATTTTCTCTTTTACTTTGAGACAACAACAAACAGACAGAGAAAATGGACGATGAAATTAGGATAGATGAAAAAAAAGAAATACTAGATAAATAAAAAAGAAAGAAAAGAAATTATGAAAGTAAAAGAAAAGAAAATGACAGAATCAAAGGCAGGCAGAAAGAAAAAAAGAAAGAAAAAAACAAATAACACTAAAAATGAAGAAAGAAAATATAAATAAGGAAGAAGAAAGGAAAATAAAACATTATCAACAAATTAAAAATATATAAAGCAAAAGAAGGAACACGAAGAAAAGAAAGACATAAACAATACATAATTTAATGGTGAAGGAAAAATAATGAAACAAACAAAAGGTGGAGCAGTAAAGTGTAGTATCTGTTCTGATGTCACACTTCATCTTTTGTGTACTCGGTCAATGAAGGAGAAATTATTTTAGACTCAGCCAATTTTTATTTTTGTCCCAATCCAGAGTGGCTCCTTTTGGGAGCGGGGTTTTCTCCACATTCAAAACCTATCCTGGGGAGGCAAATAAATAGGGGCAAGAGAGATTTAAAGGATGCAAGGAATAAAACAGATTGAAAGTGAAAGTGAAAGAGAAAATACAGAATTCAAAAGGGAAAGAACGGCAGAAAGAAAGAGAAAAAGTAGACAGTAAATAAAGGATAGCGGAAGGAATAACAGATTACAGTGAAGACAAAAGAAACATTTAAAAAACACGCAAGAGAGAGAGAAAGAAAGAGAGAGAGAGGGAGAGAGAGAAAGGGGAAGGGTAGATGAATAAAAAGAAGAAGGAAACAAAATAAAAAAGACAAAAGAGAAAGAAGGGAAACATAAGATTCACAGAAAAGAAGCGTAAAACAAATGATGAAAATAAGACAAATATTGCGCCGTAAATTTATTTTACGATAGCAATGAAAGAATTAAATAAATTCGATTGTATGAGTTGAAGTAGAAAAGCGGAAGACCTAAAACTCAACGTTCCGCCTTACTGTTGCGTTGGCCATATCAAGAGCGAAAAGCTTAAAGTAGCAAATTACGAGAAGATCTGTAATTCGAAGGAATATATAAATATATATATATATATATATATATATATATATATATATATATATATATATATATGAAAAGAAGGATGAAGGTAATCCGACATAATGGGAAAATGAGAAAGGAAAACCAAAAAGGGATGTTTTTTTATGTGTACATCAACGTTTCGTCTTTATTTATAAGACTTCATCAGGATGATAATATGATAATATAAAGAAAAATGTCATGCAAGTACGTGCACATATAGGGTTGACATTATGGGAAGAATGGATGTGCACGTACTTGCATGACATTTTTCTTTATATTATCATATTATCATCCTGATGAAGTCTTATAAATAAAGACGAAACGTTGATGTACACATAAAAAAACATCCCTTTTTGGTTTTCCTTTTTCATTTTCCCATATATATATATATATATATATATATATATATATATATATATATATATATATATATATTTATCAGCCTATAATAAATTAAATGATTTTACCAGCAACTAAGAGAAATTATCACTAATGTTCGACACAAGGACACACTTATTCTTTTGGGTGATTTAAATGCACGAATGGGTATGGATAGTACATCATCACGTGGTGTTCTGGGTCATTATGGCGTTGGTCGTATGAATGGGAATGGTCTTCGTTTGTTGTCTCTTTGTGGAGAGCTTAATCTGTGCATTACCAACACTGTATTCCAGCGGAAAAACTCTCACAAGACTACATGGATGCACCCTCGTTATTGGGATTGGCATTTGATTGACTACATCATCACCAAGAGACGTGACCTTGAGGGCTTTCGTATCACTCGTTCGTTCCATACAAGTTGCTATCTTACAGATCATGCCTTGCTTCGAAGTAAAACGTCTTTTCGTTTACAGCACAGACGAGTGAAATGCTCCTCTGTCCCTAAACAGATAAACATTCTACCATTAAAGAATACCGTTCAGCGGGCAGCACTGTCGGCCCGTCTTGATCGCTCATTGGATTCTGTTGAGATAACCGATGATATCGAATCTTCCTGGAAATCCTTGCGAGACGTAATTCACACATCTGCATTGGAGGTTTTGGGGTTACCTGTCCGTAGGCATCAGGACTGGTTCGATGACCAGAATGTTGAGGCCCAGGAGTTGATCAATTAAATGCATAAGGCTCATAAAACCTGGATTGATGATAAGAACTCAACACTAAAGAGGAAATTGCACAAGGAATGCAAAAGTAAAGTCCAGAAAGCATCACGGCAGATGAAAGAGGCATGGTAGTCCTCACATGCCAAATTAATGCAAGAAGCATTTGACAGAACAGACTTGAAAGTTTTTTATGAAGGTATTAAGAAAGTTTTTGGACCGCACGAATCTGGCGTTTCTCCCGTATCTGCAAATGATGGCACACTGATAAATGATAGAGCGGATATATTGAATCGCTGGAAGGAGCACTTCGAAGCGGTCCTAAACAATACTTCCACAACTGATGAAAAAATACTTTCATCTATCACTGAACGACCTGAGATTCCTGAACTCTCCTTCCTTCCAGCAATACATGAAGTTTTCGTTGCTATTAGGCAAATGTCGTCAGGCAAAAGGTCAGGGAAAGACACCTTACCTCCTGAGGTGTTTAAGTACGGTGGCCAGACACTAGTGAAGAAGCTGCACAGTCTCTTTGTGAAGATCTGGCAAGGTGGAAATGTCCCTCAGGATTTCAAAGATGCATTAATTCAACACTTGTATAAGAATAAAGGCAATAGAAACATCTGTGACAACCATCGAGGCATCTCACTTTTGTCAATTGCAGGGAAGGTCTTGGCAAGGCTTATTCAAAACAGAATAATTAAACACCTTGTTGATAATATCTATCCCGAATCTCAGGGCGGTTTCCGTGCTGGTCGGGGTACTGTCGATATGATCATTTTCCCTCCGCCAGGTTGCCAAGAAAGTTCGGGAAAAGAACGAGAAGTTGTATATGGTTTTCATTGACCTTACAAAGGCCTTTGACACAGTAAACCGCGAAGCCCTCTGGAAAGTGTTGGACAAGCTGGGAATACCTGACAACATGCTGAATGTAATAATTTCTTTCCATGATGGAATGAAGGCATCAGTTGTTTCAAATGGAGAGTCTTCAGAACCTTTCAATGTGACAAATGGTATCAAACAGGGCTGCGTAATGGCACCTGTGCTATTTGCTTTGTTCTTTTCAGTTATGCTGAGATATGCTTTCGCTGATATAGATACTGGGGTGAAGTTTAAATTTAGAACAAGTGGTGGTCTCTTCAACCAGCAACGTTTCAAAGCTAATACCCTTCTTCGACAAACTGTCATCAGGGATCTTTTGTTTGCAGATGACGCTGCACTTTGTGCAACATCTCGGGAGGAAGCGCAACTGCTTGTGGACAGGTTTTCGGCTGCTTGCAAGGCTTTTGGTCTGACAATCAGCATCAAGAAAACAGAAGTGATTCACCAACCTCGCCTCATGCCTAAACAAGTTCAGGGTGTGAAGCAACGGCCACCAGTAAAGCAACGACCACCAGTACACTGTTTTCCAGATATTCCAATCCAAGTGGACGGTAAAGATCTGAAATATGTGAAAAACTTCACTTATCTTGGGAGTAAGATAAATTGGAGTGCCTCCCTTGATGACGAAATCTTTAACAGAATTGCGAAAGCAACCACTGCCTTTGGAAAACTGCGTCATCGGTTATGGAAGGACAGGGGGATAAGTTTGAGAACAAAAGTACTTGTGTATAGAGCAGTTGTGCTAACATCACTGCTTTATGGATCGGAATCATGGACAGTCTATCGCAGCCACATCCAGAAGCTTGATGTCTTTCACAAAAATTGCCTTAGAACGATTTGTGGTGTCACCCTAAGAAATCGGATGTCTAATGCGGACCTATTTACATGCTGCGGTATTGGCGGAATTGCAAGCTTTTTGATGCAATCACAACTGCGTTGGGCAGGACATGTCTTACGTATGGAAGATGATAGAATACCAAAGCAACTGATGTACGGCGAGCTCAACAGTGGAAGGCAAAATGTGGGTCGACCGCTGCTTCGCTTTAAGGACAAGTTGAAGATGAATTTGACATCTATCAATATTGCTTATCGTGATTTTGAACAGTTTGCTTCTCGACGGAAGGAATGGCGATCTGACTGCTAGAGGGGCATCAGGCGGTTCTCTGTAACTGCCATTGATCAACAGCGCGAAAGACGAAAACATCTACAAGTATCCCAGTCGATTTTTCTCAAGATCTTCCTTCTTGCATCCATTGTGGGCTGGTTTGCAAATCTCTCGCAGGACTCAAATGCCATTTACGATTGAGTAAATGTAAGCATGCTACATCAATCGTAGACTAAACAAATTTAAAGTTGTCAAGACCTCATACGTCGAAATCGACGGGAGAGTCCATGATATTAATCAGCCTATAATAAATTAAATCCATGTAGGGATTTAAGAAAGGGAAATTCATGTATTTCTTTTAAATCAGATAATCCTATTGTTGATAGTGGTTTTCCTAATGTCATTTTAGTTAGAATTATTTCTAGAGAGACACCGAGTACTTACAGGAGGGATCACGTGAAGGTTGCCAACATCGTAAGTTAAAGTGTTTCTTTGGAACGAACTAGATTCGAACTTTGCAAACTCATGTTATCAGTCCGTGTCCTAAACCACTTAGCCAAGAAAAACGAATGAAAAAGAACGAAAAAAATCAGAAAGAAAACACAGTGAAAGAAATTGTAAAGAGAAAAAAAGAAACATTATTAAGCGGAGAGAACACACATAAATTAAAATAAGAGGTGAAAGAAAAGAGAGAATGCAAATACAAGTAAGCACGAGAGTAAAATAAAGAAATCAGAAGATGAATGAAAGTGGAAAATAAATAGAGAACAAATTAAAATAACGTGAATGGAAAAATAATAAATAATGAATGAAATAATGAATGAATACTTAATGAAATACTGAATGAAATAATGAATGAAGACCGAAATAAAAAAGTAAAATGTAAAAAAGACAGCCAAACAGTTTATCTCATGGAAGTTGCTCCAGACAAAGCATGAAACCACTTGATATACAGACCTAATCATGATAATAAAAAAGAAAGAAATGAAGGTCGAATTACTTCAAGACAAATAAAGCCTAAAAGAGACGCCCACTACAAGCGTTCGATCTCCTGGATTCCGGACAGACAAGCAAAATGTAAGCCTTTCAAAAGCCTAATAGGGAAAGAAAAGGTTCGAAGACTAGCTAACAAAAAAAGTTTTAAAAAGGTTGAAGACTAAAAGTTAATAAAATAAATTAAATTAACTTAGTAGGAAGGCCATGAAGTAAATATTTCTGTAGACTGATAAAAAAAAATCGTTTCACTATGATCAAGAGAGGTTGATAATGGCTTCCCAAGGTCAGCGCATGATGGCAAATTCTTTCAAGCAGATCAGTGATCTCAGCAACGACAATAAATGCAGCTTCTACCACAAAGAAGTAGAGAGTGTAAGCTATCTGATATCAAGTTGCAAGGTTTTGTTTGGAGACGGCTACAATACGATGCGAAACAATGTAGTAATGTGTAAATATCTCTACTGAACCATATGTAAAAAATGTAATATTTAGTGTAGCAGCAAGTCTTGGGATCATATACCAGAAAGAAATGTTGAGAATTAGTCATACACCATTCACTAAGAGTAAGTCATACTTAAACCAACATATCTAGAGACCAGAGCTGTTAAACCTGAGATAGTAATATGGGACAAAGGGGGGGGGGTAGTAGCAACCTTTGTTTTAGCCCGTGCTTCTGTTAATTCTGGCTTAAGCAGAGCTGAGAGGGGCAAGATAACTAAATACCACTTACTTATGTACGTCATAAAAATAAACTAGAATGTTAGGAAGATATACCTGGCGAATATACCCGGTGAACCAAGTGCATGAACAATCAAAACAATTAAGCATAATCATTCTATGCATACTGTTTTAGCTTTAATGCGGTTATTTCCCATCTCATTGTTCTGTGCAGTTGTCAGTAGCGATTCCGTTTCTCTGTTCTAGTGTCATTTTTATATCCATGTCCAGTTATTTTCGCCAGTCTCTTCTCTTGGCATTCTTACAAATCACCATGTAGATGTTTCCCTTCCCAATTATCTGTTCTTGTCTTTTTACTTCTTGTTTTATCGCTACCCCAGTTAGTCATGTTGACAGTGTCTCTTGCTGCCCTAACCAGTCTTTCTGTGCTCTGGGTTATGCGTTTTTCCAACTTTTTTGTGGCATCCAAACAGCCTTCTATACTTACCAGTCCTCATTCACCTTCTCTCCTTTTGACGTAGAATCGGTCAATATAATCTAGCAAATGAAGTGCATGGTCATTAGTTTCCACGACTTCTTGTCAAGATGCGTACGTTTTTCTCCTTTATCCAACCTATGAAAGGACCAGAATATGTTACTAGCAATACTGCCAAGGTGTTAATTATTATTATTATTATTATTATTATTATTATTATTATTATTATTATTATTATTATTATTATTATTATTATTATTATTATTATTATTATTATAGTACTAAATTTTCTGTCATTATGGCATCTGCACATTCACCGGACAATACCCTCCAAGATTGTTATGCGCCATGTTACTTACAAAATAACGTCTGCCAAAACAATAGTCACACTATTTCGCAATTTACAAGTTAGTATGTAGCTGTTCAGTCAAAGTAATCATCGATAGACACACACACACACCCACACACAGTGTGTGTGTATGTGTGTGTATGTGTCTGTATTGCTTTCCCAACACAGCCGTGTTTGTTTTTGTATTCTTTTGGAGCTTGTTTTCTGCATTTACTTATTATGTGATTTACCGTTTCGTCCCTTTGTCCACAAAGTCTGCATTTACTGTTTTCCAGGGTGTTATCTATTTTAGCTTTTAATACTTAGTTTTATATAGATATACTTCATATATATATATATATATATATATATATATATATATATATATATATATATATATATATATATATATATATATACATAAGAAAGAGAGAGAGAGAGAGAGAGAGAGAGAGAGAGAAAGTTAGAAAGCGGATAGATCCATAGAGAAACGTTCAACTCCATTCGTTCAAAACAAGCTTGTTTACTCTTTTGTTTGGCCCGCATTTCATTCGGGATCAGTTTACCCTCAACTCCTGTTTTTAGTTTAAGCAATTTTAGATTTGTTTGTCTTCCTTCACTCACCTCCGAGAAACCGGTTCAAAGTTTTGTTTTTTTTCCACTTCGTGTAAATAAACAACACTCACTTGACCGATACAGTACCATTTTCGATGTCGATAACATTTCTACTTTCACTATCTTTTTGGAAATGGTTGAGTTTCACTTTCTATTTCAATACACTTTCATTTTCGTACAGGAATTTGTGTGGCAATATTGAATTTCCTCACTCGCACGCCCTTATTCCAAATTTCTAGCCGTAAACCGCCATCAATAGACTGTGTCTCTTGTACAAACTGTCATAGATAACTTTTTAAAAGTTTAATTTAGAGTATTCAAAACTGATATAAATGATTATACACTAAAATAATTAATTAAAAAAAGGGATTCTTTCAAATTATTTGATGGTTTTTCAGTAATCAAAAAAGAATTCCATTTTTACTAGATATTTTATTTTCATATAAAAAATTGTCAAGCAAATTTAGAATTTAAAATTGTCCATGGAAAATATTTGATGTGACTTTGTAAAAAAACAAAAAAACTATGACCGTTGATGGCAGCATATGTCATTAATTCGGAATAGGGGCGTGTGAGTAAGAAACTTCAATATCGCTACTTATGTTTTCTATTTTGTAATGGAAATTGATGTTTTATTCTTCGTTGCAATATCTAAACTATGTTTACCTATCAAATATCTTTATTTAATTAGATACTAATGGACGGGACGTGAAGACTTAACAGATGATTTTATTGGTCGAGAAAGATCACGTTAGATGAGATATAGGGTACTACTGAATTATTTGAGACTGTAATCAAGACTGAGTGTGAGAAGTTGCGCTGAATCCTGAACGGCTGTATTGGGCCTCAATGTTATCTATAAATCTTATCTATCGTTATTTTTATGAACTAATTTTTGATCTCTTGTTCCTGCTTGAAAGATATTCACAACAGAAAACTGAAAATAACTTTCCTTTCTCCTTACGTGTGCCGAGTGTCAGCCAGTACAACGGAACTGTTCCCCTTCAGTCGCATATCTTTTGCAAGCTTGGGAAGATGGTATTATGCCAAACGAACATATACTGACATATCCTCTAAAAGAGGAAGAAGGAGAGGTAATTCCTGGGAGAATGGTATCATCACAACAGAACAAATAGTACACTCCTCCAAAATGGAGGTAAAAACAGGTCTTACCCTCTCCCCAAAACAAAGACATTCCTAGAAAGGTGATATCATGACCACATCAAAGATACAACATTACAACCAGCAAAAAGGAGGAAGTAATGCCTGGGAGGGTGTTATAATGACAGCAGAGCAGATACTACATTACTCCCTGAATTGAGTTTTGCAAGATAGTATATTAATATGGAATACTAAACTGAAGTAAAAATTAGAAGATAGTAATAGTATAGTTCGGTTTCAGACAGACACCAAATCAATTTTCAAAAGATAAATCGTCTTTCGTGATATTAAACGCATAAATGCATTCCATTCAGTGCAAATAAAAACTGGTGCTACTGGGGATGCAAGCTGGGGGCCGGTGAACACTCGGCAAATACAACGAACATACAGTCCTGGCCGGTGTGCTTTGCACCGACTAAATAATATCAAGCGATAACAAATCGATTTGAGATTTCAGACGAATAACGAGATCGAATATAGTGACATGCTTAATAGTTTGAAAGTTCCAGATATCTAATAAAACAAATAGGACTATCAGGAAGTAATAGAACACAAAATATAGGCGAAAAAAGTGTGAAAAAGAGAAAAAATATATAAACAGCGTCATCAGTACTTTAAAAAAATTGACCGAACAATATGAAGTCCAACGAATTTAAGACGCGACCAACCAACTTTTCTAGTAAAAGTAAATTTATATAATAAACAAAAAGTTCTTCCTGGTCTACGTAGGTGGCATTGGTAGTACATATGTGGTAGTACATATGTGGTAGTACATATGTGGTAGTACATATGTGGTAGTACATATGTGTGCGGTAGTGAACATTGTTCCGACTTCCCGTATTTATGACTAATTATTTTTAAAAAGTAGGATAAGATATAAAAACTGATGAAAGCGATTAAAAACAACACCTCTGTTTTGGAAACACAGATAAATAAGCAGTTTAAGGTATTGACGAAAACGATTTTTTATCCACGTTCTGATCAGCTCACCGTTTCAATAGAAATATAGTAAGTCTGACTTTCCTTTATATATATATAGAAGATAAGCAAAGTTGTTCATTGTGCATCGGTTCATCACAGGATAGATTTCGGCTGATAAAAAAATGTGAAATCAAAGATAACGACACAGATATGGGTTACACGTGGATTAGAGAAAAATCCACCATGACTCTCATGAATGAATATCAAACATTGCTTAATTCCGTCTATCATTTTTGGTACAAATGGAGAATTGTCAACGTTTAACGCAGGTTCCCGATTTTCACCGATAAATTACGGAATTTGCCGACACATGCAGACGATAATGTGCGGATACAAGTAATTGTAAAATCTGAGCCTTTCGCCAGTCTACTTTTATTTTTACCTGTTTTCGAATAAAGAACGTCACCTCCTTCTTCTCCTCTCTCACCCCTTCTTTTTCTTCGGGAAAACCGCTCCCTACTACTTTTTGCCTTCTTCTTTTTATGCTACTATGATTTCGTAAATATGCATTCTTCTAATTCATCGGCCTCTGTTCCTTATTTACATGTTTTCTTAACCTATAAACAGCACTGGGGCACTACCATTGCCATTAACCCTAACCTTAACCTTACGTCTTGGTTGAAACAGACTCTCCCTAAAAAAGAAGGAATAATAAACAATTTTTTTATCGGTCTCTATATCCATTGGCAGTTTTCGTTCTCCAATAAAAATAAACTGGAAAAATAAAACAAAGGAAAAACAATTAAAACCATTGCAATTTTCTGGGCGATCAAAAAAAAGGCAGAATAAATTGTTTAAAAAAAAAGAACAGTTTCCTCTGTTCGCCGAGCGTTTAGATATAAATGTACGTCACGTTAATTGCAGTAATAGAATTGGACAGAGTTTATCGTCGTTCATTGATAACACCACGAGGATACACCGTGTAAATTTTTTGTTAACTTTGAAACACCCCTTTTTTTTGGAACTGCCTGATAGACATTATCTTTGAGGTAACCCCACAACTAATATCAGATTTTCTTAAGATCGATTGAGTGTGAAACCCTATACAGGATTATACTACTTACTGATTATACTATCACCAAAGTGTCCCCGTATATCATCTTCTTTCCTTTCGTTTGCTTCACAGCATCTCACTGTTAGATCACCAGCTTGGTTGAGAAAAGCCATGTTAATGTGTTGTCGTCTAGTGCAACTATGCCAGCTTCGCCGTTGGGTGGTCAATGTTTAAGGCATGATTCGATGATGTGGTCTACTGTCTGTTCAGAGTGACCACAGTCGCAGACAGCCGAGTCCCTGAGTCCCCATCCTTTCATGGTCGTGGCGAAACGACCGACACCTGTCCTGAGGAGGTTGAGCATTGTCCACTGCCGGCGAGGAAGGTCCATGCCTGGCAGGTTATCCGGGTCCTCCACAAATCTGTGCAACCTTGATTTATCCTCGATAAGTACCTGCTCACAACAGCGAAACTAGACCGCTTCCAGCGACCCCAGCGTCCCATATATCATAGAAGGGCGATGAAACAGAAACCGTTAGACATTCATGACTGAAATTAGGTGTACGTCAGACAGGCATTTGTACCAAATATGGTTGAAGGACATGAATGCTTTTGGATTTTATTAACGATTCAATAGGTTCCATTTTTACGTGGGCACGCTGTATTATTCAACCAATCGTCTTAAACTAGTATCGCCGTACAATGATATGAGGGGCATTTTAATCATTGTCTCATGAGTAAGAGGTGTCATTCTGAATAGGCATCACACTTACCGACATTTATCCCCCTATATTATTATTTGTGGAATTATCTTAAATATTGTCTATCAAAACAACCCCAGGCTATTCATGAATCGAAGAGAACCATTACAGCCAAAATCAAAGAAGTTCCAAGAGACTAGTGTTTCAGAGTTATAAATAATTCCGCATGTCGTATTCAGGTGTATTTATCATTAAACAGAAGCAAGCGTATACTGTTGGGCATTCAAGACTGAAACATGGATGACAAGTCAGGCATAGACTGGAGTTTATTTGTACTAAACATTATCGGGCTGGTTACTTGGGGGCAATTTTAGGCGTTATACTGTATATGAGAATCCCAGTCGGGATGGATTGTATCCTGGCTTTTTATTTTTTATTTAAAAATGTAAATTTCTTTTGAGTGCAGTCATAATTTTAAAATAGTATTTTCATCGCTATTCGCGCTGATTGCGTGGCCGCATCTTAAAAATACCCTTCCTTGTTATTATTTTGATTTTCTTTTTCTTTTCTTTTCTCTTGTCAATCTTGTCATTTCTGTCTTTCGTATTCTATCAGCCATGATATTTTACATTGCTTTTGTAACACGACGGTGGACCAGTTCTTTGATACTATTGGAAAACGCTAGCCAGCGTCGTCTCATTTACTCGCTGTAAGTAGGCAGCTTAATCAGTTAAAGCGTCTAGTTGTAAGGGTGGTCGTAGTTGAGATATAGCAGCAGGAGTTGTTCTGTCTTTCTCTTATATCATTTCCTTCGTTGTTAACCGCCGTCGACTTCTTTTAATAACAACATTTGTAAAAATTATTAATAATCTCAGCACACAGTTATTTGAGTTTAACAATTCTTTAAGGGGTTCTTTTACAATATACAGTATACCTTAGTGCCTAAGAAATAATACCTGTCATGGGAAATATATCTAAAAATAACATTGGCTTCGACCGGAATCGAACCCTATACCACTCTTATGTAATTGGAAATTATCAACATTTTTTAACGATAAAATCATTGTTAAGATCAGGAACTGGTGATTGAGTACACAAAGAGATTTTCTTTTAATAAACCTCTCCCTATGGTTCATCACAAATAAAACACGTGGTCGAACACTTGTAGTTACACTGAGTGTTTCTACGTGTCTCCGACGATTGCTTTTAATAATACAAGATGGACGCGTTAAAGCGTGAAGTTTAACATCCTTTTCGCTTCCCGCGCAATCCCACAGGGGAGACGGAATGACTTTCTATTTAGTTATGCTCTAACAAACCGAAACCTTGTTCTGAAATGTCTGCTCGGGGCATTAATTCACATAATCATAATTAATCGGAACAACAGAAAGCAGAAGATTGGAAGATCATTTCCTGGGTTCGTATATGTCATCATCATCAAAAAAATAAATAAATAATAATAATCGTAGGTGAACTAAGAAAAGTCCCAAAAACCTGGGGAAAAGACTGGGAGGAATTAGAATCAAAAGGATCACTGAGACCATACAAAGGACAGCAATGATCAAAACAGCTGCAATCTTAAAGAAACACCTCGAATGCAGAAACCAACCCGAATACTCTACTAACGGTAACCAGTCACATGGATGTTATAATAAGAATAAAACAAAATCACTGGAAAAACACCACCCCACGAACGAAAGAACAGAAATGACAAAGAAATATTAATGAATAGCCCCCTCCCCCGCTCAAAAAATGATGTTACCAAACTCGGCTTCCACCACATAAAATAGTCGTGAATAGTCAAAAAGCATGGGAAGACCGAGAAGGAAGAGCATTTAGTAGACCTCCACTGGAAGAGTGCGTAGAGTACTGGGGCATTATGAAGGGTTATTGCCTCCCACATCTCAGAGGAGACCAATGGTCGTTGCTAGCGAGAAATCAATGGTAGGCGACTGTTGAAAAGAGTTGGAGAGTACTGGAAATCTGGGAGAGACTTGTTGTCACTCTGGCTCCAGGAAACACCACCGGGTGTTGTCTGTCAGCAATCACTGACGATTAGTTGTGTGATAACTCCTAGTGAGTACACATAATAATGATAATACATCATAGCCTACGTTTAGTTTCAAGAGACAATGGATACCCTCTGTAAATGTTGCTGCGCGTGTAATTGTGAAGCAAAGGAAGCGCAAACAACACCCACACCTCTCCTCAGTCGGTAGTGGCTGATTCATGTGGCTAATATAAGTTTAGGACGACTGGAAACAATGCCTAGATAAGCAGAGAGCACATACAGCACCTGATTTTCAAACATGGTCATCGATTTTAGTAATGACCAGGCTAAACGTCGCTTAACTTAATTGAATCATTAATAATAATAATAATAATAATAATAATAATAATAATAATAATAATAATAATACGGGGATATTGGCGAGACTTAATAGCAGGCGGCAGTTGCGATAACTCAAAGTCATTTGCAATGGTTATCGAAAAAGGTAGAAAGTACTAGAAATCTAGGGAGACTTGTTATCACTCAAACTCTAAGTAATATAAGTTATTATAAGTGAACATTCACTGATGATGATCGATGTAAGAACTCCTAGTGAGTAACATAATACTAATAATCTGTCTCAGCAGATCACAGAGTAATGTCTAAAGAAGCGGAAAAACGAAGTAAATAAATGGAACTTGCAAGACAACTAAAAGGAAATGGAACACGAAGAAGACCATTATAATACCTAATAGCACTTGGAACAGTCGAGAAAAGTGTAAGAGCACTGTGAACAGTCGAGAAAAATCTGCAAAAAGACTAGGAGAAATTGGAATCAAAGGGAAGATTGAGATCACGCAGAGAACGGCAACGATGAAAACAGACGAAATATGAAGGAAAATCCTTACATTCAGAAAACAATTCCTATGAATAACAAACGCTCACCGGCTAAAGGCAAATGGAAAGAAGGAAAACACACACAAACATACGGTAGCTGAGATAACACAGACTCTAGGCTAATTAACCGATCATTATGAATTTGGAAGCACAGGTGCTAGTTGTAAGGTTAGCTTACTTAAGCTATATTTATTTCAATTAAATTCTATGCAGAAGAGGTAAAGAGGAAGTCGAAACTCTTCGTGAGAATTTAGATATATTTATATTTTAACAGATATATTTATATTTTAACAGATATATTTATATCTTAACAGATATATTTATATTTTAACAGATATATTTATATTTTAACGATAAATATTAAACGTCAATCACAAATATTCCCTAGATTAAAAATTAACATTTTTTTTAAGGGTTAAACAATCAAATATTTCAGATTTGCATTAAAAGTGATGCATAGTCATTAGACATTAAGAACAATTTCCTGAATGTAACTTACTTATTTACCTCCCTTATGCCGTAGCTTGACATTTTAGACATTTTCTTGAATCAAAATTATAAATAAGTATTCTAGAACTAAGGTTTAGTAGCATTCTATATTGATTTTATGTCAAAAGTGCTGTTCTGTTCGGTGAATTAATTTTACCCATTCTGGGATAAGTATTCTTCTAGCATATATATATATATATATATATATATATATATATATATATATATATATATATATATATATATATATATATTAGTAAAATAAAATGGGTCGTTCAGTTTTAAAGGTCATTATTATATATATATATTTATATATGAATACATATCTGTACTTCGGTCCCGCCACGAAAAAGTTAGCGAGTAAAATACGTGCCTTATTCTAGCTCCCGAACGAAACCATTCAAAGTGTTGAAAGTAAGGGAAAAGCAAATAGCTGGCAATGAACTCAGAAACAAATCGTTCACTCTATTATTAAAAGCCAACGATGGGTGTTCTGTGTTAAAGGATCAGAGGAAATGACAATTTGTATATGAAAAATTAGAAAATTGAATAAATTATGTAATTCTATAAGTGAATATGACTACTTTTGTAATATATCCAGATAGATAGCAAGTTCGAACACTGCCGAAGTAGAATTTTTCCCTGTAATTTTTTCACTAGGATTCGGTTGTTCGCGAAACTGTTAGTAACCTGTGATATAAAATTCTGTTAAATTCGTAACTTAATATTACGCTCTTGTAAAAAATCGAGCATTGTCTTGAATTTCGTTGAACTAAATACAACCAGCAAATTATATATATATATATATATATATATATATATATATATATATATATATATATATATATATATATATATAATATATATATAATAAATATATATAATACATATATATATATCATATATAATATAATATATATATTTATGATATATATATAACATAAATATAATATATATATATAATGTATATATAATATATATATAATATTTATAATATATATATAATATATAATATAATTAATTTATATAATATATATATATGATATATATATAATATATATAACATAAATATAATATATATATAATATATATATAACATATATAATATATATATATAATACATATATATAATATATATAATATATAACATATATAATACATATATAATATGTATATATAATATATATATATATATATAATCTATATATATTATATAATATAATATAATATAATATATATATAATATCTATCTATATATGATGTAAATATATATCCATAATATATATATATATATATATATATATATATATATATATATATATATATATATATATATATATATATATATATATATATATATGGGGATGAAACGCGGGAGCCTCTTCGTAGCTTAATTGCCATAAATATATTTGTTCATAACTTACTATATATATATATATATATATATATATATATATAAAAACTTGTACGTTCTCACAATTCGGCTAATGATGAAGTTCGTTTTAGCTAAGCAGCGGCGAATCTGCCGGTTGTCTGTCTGTGGGGCGGGTGAGGGTGGAGAAAACCCGCCGCTCCCGACAGCGATGCGCGTTTCGTTTTAATTAATTGCGAAACTGATTTCCCCGCTAAATCCCAGGGGCCTATTTAAACGGTTGCGTCGGTTCACCACCCCACTGGGGTTCAAGGAGCAAGTCTTGATACTTTTGGGGAAAATTGCAAATATTTATCATCATGAATATATCTCCGAAAATCTTGCAGACGAAAGTCGGCGGTAAGAATAAATCGATAAATCTGCAAATCAGTGAAGCCCTCTCCCACCCTCTCTCTCTTTCTGGCTCTCGCTCTTGCCCTCTCGCCCTCTCTCCCTATCTTTTACCATTAAATCCTGGGAGTAAATTAGAATTTAAATTCTATACCCCCTCCCCTTCTCATTGCATCTCTCTTTTCCTCTTGTCTCTATGTATACTTTGTCTATTTTCTCTCTCTTTTATCTGTCTCTTTTCATCTTGCTGATTATTCATCTCCTCATCCACGTTTAATCTGCCTCCTCTCTATTTCACTCTTTCTCTCACTCACTCACTTACTACCTCACTCTCACCCTCTCTCTATATATATATTAAAGATTCAAATTATTTTCAAAGCATATTCCAAATTAAGAGTACAGCTATTTTCAGACCATGTTATTTTTTTACGTTATAAAAAATAACATAAAATTTACTTGCAACAGAGATTTTGTGTTATTTTGTAAACTTCAGCTGGACACCGTTATGTGCACTCTTTATTTGGAATATGATTTGAAAATAATTTGAATCTTTGAAAATATATACATACTAAGGTTTATCTTACTATACGATGAGAGCGGTTATTGATTCAGCAAGTTGATGATAAATCTTTGTTATGAACTCAAAAAGTTTTCTAATTGATTTTATATTTTTATTCACACACAAAAATGTATATTTATATATATGGCCTCCTCTTCCCTCTCTGTCATAAATTATGTAAGTATAGATTAAATATGCTTCAAATTACCCCCTCTCTCTAAATATGTATTAAATAGGTGTTCACTCTCTCTCTAATTATATTTGAATTGTCGAGTGTGAATTTCCCCTTTTTTCAGTTTCAATGTAATCATCTAAATTGGAAGCTTGACAATACCACAAGGTTGAAATAAATTATTGCATCGATGATTATGTAATTTCGTGTTACTACATTTTATTTTATTCTTGCTCTATTTATTACATTGAGCTCTCATACCCGGATTTCCTCCTGGAATTATTTCATTATAACACAATACATATATATACAGAGATAAAAATAGAGAGATATATAGAGAGAGAGAAAGAGAAAGAGAGAGGGAGATTTGGCGATCAAAATATTTTCAAAATCAACTTCGGAATGAAGCGCATACACTAAGCTTATGTTTGCTTACAGCTGTTTCAAAACAACATTTATTTTAAGTTATAGAACGAATCACAAAATTATAAATGCCGATCCTCCTCAGAACAAAACAATGTATTTTCAAATCAGAAATATCGTAAGTGCAATACAAAGCAAACACATTCAATATATATCTCCAACACCGTTCACAATTCCACCTAAAACAGAACGAAATCACAAGAAAAGTCTTCCCCACAAACACTTCAGATCAACTTAAAAGACAATTCTAAATATAAAATGTAAACGAAAAAGTTAAAACCTGTTTGAAAGGAAGGGTGTAAAATTCAAATTCTAATTTGTTTTCAAGTATTTAATCAGGGGTCTGAATCGTCTGACCGGCCGTACAGTTACGTCATTCATACTGACGAGTGTTTAGCTACACGAAACACATATATGTATATGGATTAAATAAAATATTTATATATTAAACATAATTATATGTATATTTATATAGATAGATATGTGTGTATAAGTACTTATCATTCTCAAATAAATATAAACTTAAATACTTAAAAGAATTATATGTTTAAAGATTTCATAACTACCTATGGGCTCATGCCCTTTGCTACCTTTAAATGGGTTAGCGCAAAGTATTTAGAGCCAAATTTTTTAAATTTTTTTATCCTCACTTCCAGTTGTTTATTCTGAATTTAATGAATTTACCTCTGGGTGTGATTACTTAGCAATTGTATGAAAGGTTGAACCAAATTATGATATCGGGTCGTATTGTGTGTCTTTGTCTCTGTGTTTTCCTACTATCATTAACAGCTATAGTAAAGTGCTCTTTCAAATACTCGAATATTGTTGGGTAGTGGGTGGTTAAAGTATTTGTTATTGTAAAAAAGTGTGCTGTTATTGTGTTTATTCTTTGTATGTTTCGTTGTTGACATATAAAATATATATAATAAGTGTTATGTCATTTCGAAGCCGAGGTATATATATATATATATATATATATATATATATATATATATATATATATATATATATATATATATATATATATAAACCTTGACTTCGAAATAGAAATAGCTATAAACATAAAATATGTGCACACGTTATATATATATATATATATATATATATATATATATATACATATATTATATAACTTATATATATATATTATATATATTTTATATATATATATATTATAACTTATATATATATATATATATTATATATTATATAACTTATATATATATTATATTATATAACTTATATATATATATTATATAACTTATATATATCATATATATATTATATATATTATATATTATATATATATTATATATATATATATATATATATTATATATACATTATATATATTTTATATATATTATATGATGTTAATCCAACAAAAGATATAAGAGGCAACTAATATCTTTTAATTAGTGAAACATCCGGATGAAGACTGAAGCTCAATATACTGGATAGAGCATTAATAGCATAATATAAAATGAAATAATAAAATAAGGTGCGAATCAAATTATATTTTAATTCAAGGTTCAAGCAAAGTATCTCAACGTCCTTAACTCATGAGTTTTTAAAGATAATTCTTCTTCTCAGAGGACCATTACCGCAGTGACGTCACTGCAGGTGATTAAATTACACTTTGAAAATATCTAAAAATATATACAAAAATACATAACACATCAAATATATCAAGCCAAAAACACACTTATTTGTTAAAGGTATAAAATCCATCCAAGTCATACAAATTAAAACATATTCAGGAAAGATATCCAAGAGGTTGATTGAAGATTGATCCAGTCATTGAGTAACAGTCCAAAAGCGAAAAAATTGAAAGAACTGAAAAACCGAAAAAGTTATCCAGTCGGGAGAAACGTTCCGATACATTTTATGTGTTATGTATTCTTATCTATTTTTGTATATATTACATGTCAATTCTAAATAATTTATTTCATACAGTGTATTTTTCCAGAATTTATCTATTGAAAAAAAAAGTTCAATACAAGTTAGTCCGAGTTGAGCGTAAGAACGTGCGTTCGCTTAGTAATAAACTAGGCATAAGTCGACACAATCAAAGAATCAAATGTAACGTGGCAAAGAAAGAGACACTATATGAAACGCGCAATACATAGATACATATAACAACGGCTTCTTATTTTACTTTCATATACTAATGCGATTTTTAAAAAATAACTTAAATTAAATAAAGGAGTTTAAGAATGAAAGAGAATTTAAAACTATAGAAGCCATGTGTCATAGATATAGCGAACAAATTACAATTGCAAGATGAGGTATGAGATTAATTAAATATATTATGCAATAATAAATTGAAGATTTTAAATAATAATTATAAATTATAAAGTATTTCATATATTTTGGATGTCTTAAATTTTCTGTGAGCCCTCCAAATCTCGTGCTCCCCATGTTTTTTTGTACGTTGACCTTGTGCCCCTTAAAAATATAGCTTCTTTTCTCAGACCGCTTGCCTTTTGAATTCCTTCCTTTCTTCCTGTTTCCTAGAAATGTTAATGTAATGTTAACAAGCATATTGCTGCTCAGCCACATTGCCCATATGAATCTCACCTTATTACTGTCGTTCTTTATGCTTCAGTTGCAATATATTTATTGGGGCGAAAAAAGGTCAAAAGGCACATATGACCCTATTGATAAACCTTGCTTTATTTTAGGTCATAATATTAGTATTCCTAGAGGTCAAATATGTGCATGTATTTCAAACACATGGGACATACGGGGTATGTTTAATTTTGTTCATGTGGAATACATTGTTGGAGGTATTCGCTATGAATTGTCGGTCGAATAGAGAGATAGAGGGGGATGGGATATAGGAACATTGGATAAGGTTCTGTCTTTCAACGGGCAAGTGTGGATCGGGTGGAGGGGTTATCAAAACGTCTAAATTGATAAAAGGACCTTTCTTTCGTCTTCTGATTAATTCGATGATCGATCAGCCATGACATTTTCAATTGATTAGATTAGTGAAAATAGGAAAAAATGATTAAAGGATTTTCGAATGTTTGTTTTAAAGGTCGAGAAGAATAGATTAGATGGGAAGGAAATCAGAGGAGAATAATAATCAATAATAATCAATAACAATAATCAATACAATAGTTATGATGATGATGGTGATGGTGATGATGATGATGATGATGATGATGATGATAACGATGATGATGATGATGATGATGATGATGATGATGATGATGATGATGATGATGATGACGCCGACGATGCCGATGACGATGATGATAATGATGATGATGATGATGACGACGACGACGACGACGACGATGACGACGATGACGATGACGATGACGATGACGATGAAAAGAGATGAGAAACCAAAAATAGAAACAGAAAAAATTATGGAAGGAGACAAATATGCAAAGAATATAGAGGGAAATTGCGAATAAGAAGAAAATGATAAGAAGGAGAATATGGCGAATAATGAGAAGAAGAATAAGAAAAAGAAGAAGAAAAATAATAATTAGAAGAAAAAGAAGAAGAAGAAGAAGAAGAAGAAGAAGAAGAAGAAGAAGAAGAAAAAGAAGAAAAAGAAAAAGTAGTAGAATAATAATAATAATAATAATAATAATAATAATAATAATAAGAAGAAGAAGAAGAAGAAGAAGAAGAAGAAGAAGAAGAAGAAGAAGAAGAAAAAAGAAAAAGAAGAAGAAGAATGAGTGCGAGTTGGGAGAGTGGAGCGAAAGTATAAAAACGAGTAAGGGAAACAGAGAAGGAAGAAAAAATAGGCGCAAATAAATTGTGTTAGTATATCTAATGTAAGTGTGGAGTTTTCGAATGAACGATCAATTTCGACAATTCTCTAGTACCAAATGGGGGAGGTAATGCTGAGCAGATGCTCTAATGACAACAAAAAAGATATTACACTTACCCCGCAAATGAGAACGTAATGCACAGGAATATAGTCTCATAACAGCAGAACAGGTACTATACTGCCATGAAAAGTAAGAGGTAATGTCTAATAGGATAATCTCATGACAACAGAACAGATACTTCACTACATCCACCACATCGGATATAAGGCCTGGTATGATGGAGTCATGATACAAAAACGGATACTATTTTGCCCCCTGAATTGAGCATAGAAATAGTACATTAATAGAAATAATGGTATAACTTCGGCTTCAAACAGTCAGATACCAAATCTCCATTAGTGATAGAAGTAAAATAGTACATTAATCGAAGTAATAGTTTAGTTACAGCTGCAGACAGATATATCAAATCTCCATCAGTAACTGATTATTCTACATGCCGAAATATTTGAATATATATATATATATATATGTATATATATATATATATATATATATATATATATATATATATATTGAAAGATGAATTGACACGATGAAAAAACAAAAATAAAATAAGTAAGAAAATAGAAAAAAATTATTAACAATTAGAAACTCTAACAAACACAGAACACGAACTGTAGTAGAAGCTATAAAAAAAATTCGCGCCAAAAAAACATTGCGGGTGAGTAACGTGTGGAATCTAAGGAGAAATGGCGTCCGCAAAACGAGATTATGTAAAGCAAAAGTTGTCTCGTTTGGTTTCCATTGTATTCGACGCGCGGCGAATCTCACGTTCTGTTTGCAATGTCAACGGCTCTCCGTGTTCTTCAGTGTTTCGGCCAATCAATTCGGGCGCATGTCGACCCATTATCCTCTGATGTCGGTCCGCCATCTTAGTTTGATTATGCCTTGCAATATCGCACGAACAAATAGCAGATCATTTTTCTTCCTTTTCTTTAATCATTTCGTTTCTCACTCCTCCTTTTATATTCACATTTACCTCTCGCTTTTCTTCATTCTCTTTTTTTTATTTTTACTATTTTTTGTGTATTTTACATAGTTTTGTTTATTATTCACATCATTACACACCATGTTCCTCTGTTTGTCTCTATCTCTCTTTTGCTTTCTCTTTCCTCTCTCTATTATACTCTTATTGCCTAGCGTTCTCGTTCAGTCTGTTTCAGTTGTATGATTTATTGTTGTTTAATAGCAAATCAACAAATATATATATATATATATATATATATATATATATATATATATATATATATATATATATATATATATATATATATATATATATATGTATATATATAAGAGGATTTAATGAATTAGAACATTACAATTGTTTCACGAATTAGAACATCAAGTCTAGTATGGCGTACAGTCGTTTCCAAAACATTCTGGAAATACTTTTTTTTAAAAAGTTAACATAGCTACTCCAAAACATCTTCATCGGCGCCTTTTACATAAATTCAACGAAAAAATAACAAGCTCGTCGTAGAGGAACATCTATTGACAGGAAGAGACAAATATTAGAAAATGGAATAAGTTACAAACATAAAATAAAATTAGAAAGATAAAATGATGATGATAATAATAATAATGATAAAACATTATAAAAATTATGAAAATCATGAAAATTAAATCAAAATCAAAATAAGAACAAAAAATAAAATAAAATATAATATAAAATATTTAAAAAATTATAAAATATAAAAAGGAAAAATAAAATGAAAGGATAAAAAATAAAAATAAAATAAAAAATAAAGTAAAATAGAGTAAAATAAAATAAAATAAAATAAAAAATAAAAGTAAGTATAATAACAACAAATATAAAAGAATTTAAAAAAAATATATTAAAAAATATTAAAAAATATATAACAATAGTTTATAAAATTATAAATAAAAAAAAGAATAAAATAGTAAACTAATAATATAGAATGAAGGTAAAATTTAAAAAATAATAAAGGTAAAATTAAGAGAGAGAGAGAGAGAAAGAGAGAGAGAGAGAGAGAGAGAGGCGTATTATGTTGCATTACCCGTTCTCTCGGGGTACCCGGTAAGATCCAACGTTAACAAAGTTAACATAACTAATAACTATTTTCTACCAAAAGCAATAATTCGTATTAAAAACCTTTTTTCTCATTTCCGTCTACTCTATTTATTTTTACCCTTTTATTCATTTTATTTTCGTGTAAGGTCACCTACATTTAATAACTTAGCAGTCCGTCAATCTAATATAAATCAACTTCTAGTAAAACCATAAAAAACTTATAGAGTAATTCGATTGAAGTATTCAGTATTACTAACTTTTATTCTATCATTCCATCCTGTTGGGTCATCCATACTTTTTATCATAAAAAATATAAATATAAATAAAATTACGTAATTTAATATTTATTCAATTATCTCTTAAAGGATAATTATATAAATATTAAATTACATAATTTTGTTGTAAAAATAGTAGTGTATTTCTGTATTTAGTCACAGTATACTATTACGATAACCATCATTTTCGATGAGTCATCTGCGGTTCCTATCGAAATAACTCAGCTTTTAACAATATTAAATTTCTTATTTTTCATTAATTTTCATTTCAACTAAAATGTAAGCCTATTAATACATCTATAATTACTTTAATCTAAAATTATAATGCAGTACGTAATCTCAAATTTATTTAGTTATTGCTGTTTAAGTAATAACTTGATCCGTACACATAAAACTTTCTGTTAACTAAATGACCCAGCAATGTTTAAAGCTGAACGAGCAATTTTATTTTACTAAACTACGAGCACGCCAATGCTTCTTCGTTCGACAACCAGAATTTGAATTTTTAACCGCCAACCACATCGGCGTAGATACATCATAACAAGGATATTTCATCAGAAAAACAGAAGAATAAGAGTTTATTTTTGTTTTTGGGTTTTTGATGAAAAAAATGACACAATACTGGTCAACTCTGATGGTGAAATTTTATTCCGAAATTAATAAGATTAAAGTAAAAAAAAAATGTAATTAATCTTGCATTGATAATGCCTTATATTTTCAATTTATAATAATGACCTTTAAAACTGAACGACTCATTTTATTTTACTTATATATATATATATATATATATATATATATATATATATATATACCCGAAACCCGAAGGATTGCTCGACGCAAAAATTCCGTGTTGTTTTACAAAGCCTGCTTTAAATAATAACTGCTGTCCAAATATATATATATATATATATATATATATATATATATATATATATATATATATATATATATGCTAGAGAAACCGTCTAGTTGTAGAGAGTATTGTAAACTAAAGACGTCATTTTTCTATCTTTTTCCCCCCCACCTTTTTCTTCTTTTTCTCCTCTTATTTACCTTCTTTTCGGTCTCTTCATCTTTTCCAGCAGCTTTTTCTACCTCGTCTACTTTTTGATCCCTTACTTACCCTATACTTTCTTTCAATTTCGCCATCATTAGTTCTTTAGTATGAATACTACATTCTTTTTCTTCTCCTCCCCCTTTCTTTTCTCTTCATCCAACAGCTTCTTCCTTTTTCGCCCTTATCTCCTTTTTTCTTTTTTTGTCCTCATTCCCAATTATTTTATATCTGTATCAGACCTTCTCTTTATTTCTTTTCTTTTATTTTTTTCCTTCTTTTCTTCTGGATCAACATTTTCTGAATCAGTTGTTTGCCCTGTTCGTCTCCTCCCTAGACTCATAATAATCCTTATTTTAAATCCCTATTTATTTTTTTCATTACCCGTCCTTCCCCTCTTCTTTGCCCAAATCCCTATTTATTATTTTCTTTTCTACCATATAACTCAAACCCTACCCACGCCCACAAAAACTACGCAACGTCTTCAATCTTTTTATGACACAGTCCGCAGCTCGCCAGTCATGCCAATAATAAATAACCAAGTTTTATCGTCTTTTAAATATTTTCATAATTATTCAAGAAGCCGTCGGGCAAGGGGCATCCCCTAAACGCTAACTGGGTCAGCGGGTAAAGAGAGACAGCCGCCATTTGCCGCGCAGACGCCATTTTCTTTTTGACATGTTCGTCTGCTCTTACCGATTCCATTTCGCGCTAACTTCCGTTCACACAAAGAAATCCCTAATTGTGTGCGGCCGCATCTTTTCAACGGATGACCCGAGCGATCAACTCCATTTTAGAAGCAATTTATTCTAGTGCCCTTCTCTTTTTTTATTTCTTTTTTTTTATTTCTTTTTGTTTAATATCTCTTCTTTTATTCTTTTTCTTTCTTTTCTATTTTTTCTTTGTTATTTTATTTATTTTTGAATTATTTTACCATAGATTTTTTTAGTTTATTAAGTTAAAAATTTATTTCTTTTTGTTACTTTATTTCAATTGGACTTCGTTGGCCTTGTAGCTGGGATCAAAGTGTAGTATCTTTTCTGATACTACACTTTATCTGTTCTGTACTCGGTCAGTGAAGGAGAACTCCTTTTTTTCTTTCAATCCAGACTACCCGTTTTGGGAGAGCTGGGTTTTCTCCACATGAAAAATTAGTCTTGTTTCTAACCCTCCCCATCCTAGGGGAGGCAAATCGATTGGGACTTTCTTTTTATTGTTTCTATTTTACTCTCTTTCTTTCCTTTTAATCTTTCTAATTTCATTCTTACTATCATGTATTCCATTAAATTCGATATATTTTACACAAATTATTTTATTGTTTTCTTTCCTTTTAATCTTTCTAATTTCATTCTTACTATCATGTATTCCATTAAATTCGATATATTTTACACAAATTAATTTATTCTTTCTTTCCTTTTAATCTTTCTAATTTCATTCTTACTATCATGTATTCCATTAAATTCGATATATTTTACAAAAATTGATTTATTCTTTCTTTCCTTTTAATCTTTCTAATTTTATTCTTACTATCATGTATTCATTAAATTCGAGATATTTTACACAA
This sequence comes from Sepiola atlantica, assembly GCA_963556195.1. Taxonomy (NCBI): domain Eukaryota; kingdom Metazoa; phylum Mollusca; class Cephalopoda; order Sepiida; family Sepiolidae; genus Sepiola; species Sepiola atlantica. The sequence goes on along the minus strand of OY744547.1, from coordinate 49,078,690 downwards.
ATTAATTTATTCTTTCTTTCCTTCTAATCTTTCTAATTTTATTCTTACTATACTGTATTCATTAAATTTGATATATTTTACACAAATTAATTTATTCTTTCTTTCCTTTCAATCTTTCTAATTTCATTCTTACTATCATGTATTCAAATAAATTCGATATATTTTACACAAATTTATTTATTCTTTCTTTCCTTTTAATCTTTCTAATTTCATTCTTACTATCATGTATTCCATTAAATTCGATATATTTTACACAAATTAATTTATTCTTTCTTGCCGTTTAATCTTTCTAATTTCATTCTTACTATCATGTATTCCATTAAATTCGATATATTTTACACAAATTAATTTATTCTTTCTTTCCTTTTAATCTTTCTAATTCCATTCTTACTATCATGTATTCCTATTAAATTCGATATATTTTACACAAATTAATTTATTCTTTCTTTCCTTTTAATCTTTCTAATTTCATTCTTACTATCATGTATTCCATTAAATTCGATATATTTTACACAAATTAATTTATTCTTTCTTTCCTTTTAATCTTTCTAATTTCATTCTTACTATCATGTATTCCATTAAATTCGATATATTTTACACAAATTAATTTATTCTTTCTTTCCTTTTAATCTTTCTAATTTCATTCTTACTATCATGTATTCAAATATAAATTCGATATATTTTACACAAATTAATTTATTGTTTCTTTCCTTTTAATCTTTCTAATTTCATTCTTACTATCATGTATTCCATTAAATTCGATATATTTTACACAAATTAATTTATTCTTTCTTTCCTTTTAATCTTTCTAATTTCATTCTTACTATCATGTATTCCATTTAATTCGATATATTTTACACAAATAAATTTATTCTTTCTTTCCTTTTAATCTTTCTAATTTCATTCTTACTATCATGTATTCCATTAAATTCGATATATTTTACACAAATGAATTTATTCTTTCTTTCCTTTCAATCTTTCTAATTTCATTCTTACTATCATGTATTCCATTAAATTCTATATATTTTACACAAATAAATGTATTCGTTTTTTCCTTTTAATCTTTCTAATTCCATTCTTACTAGCATGTATTCCTATTAAATTCGATATATTTTACACAAATTAATTTATTCTTTCTTTCCTTTTAATCTTTCTAATTTCATTCTTACTATCATGTATTCCATTAAATTCGATATATTTTACACAAATTAATTTATTCTTTCTTTCCTTTTAATCTTTCTAATTTCATTCTTACTATCATGTATTCCATTAAATTCGATATATTTTACACAAATTAATTTATTCTTTCTTTCCTTTTAATCTTTCTAATTTCATTCTTACTATCATGTATTCAAATATAAATTCGATATATTTTACACAAATTAATTTATTGTTTCTTTCCTTTTAATCTTTCTAATTTCATTCTTACTATCATGTATTCCATTAAATTCGATATATTTTACACAAATTAATTTATTCTTTCTTTCCTTTTAATCTTTCTAATTTCATTCTTACTATCATGTATTCCATTTAATTCGATATATTTTACACAAATAAATTTATTCTTTCTTTCCTTTTAATCTTTCTAATTTCATTCTTACTATCATGTATTCCATTAAATTCGATATATTTTACACAAATGAATTTATTCTTTCTTTCCTTTCAATCTTTCTAATTTCATTCTTACTATCATGTATTCCATTAAATTCTATATATTTTACACAAATAAATGTATTCGTTTTTTCCTTTTAATCTTTCTAATTCCATTCTTACTATCATGTATTCCTATTAAATTCGATATATTTTCCACAAATTAAATTATTCTTTCTTTCCGTTTAATCTTTCTTATTTCCTTCTTACTATCATGTATTCCATTACATTCTATATATTTTACACAAATTAATTTATTCTTTCTTTACTTTTAATCTTTCTTATTTAATTCTTACTATCATGTATTTCATTAAATGCGATATATTTTACAGAAATTAATTTATGCTTTCTTTCCTTTTAATCTCCCTCTTTATTTCATTTACTTTCTTTTCACTTTCTTAATTTTCTTTCGGTTTTTCTTTATTTTTCTTTATCTCAATATTTCTTTCTTATTTTTTATTTGTTTTCTTACATTCTTTTTCTTTCTTTTTATTTATTTGTTTTCTTTGTTTTCTTTATTTTCTCTCTTTTTAAGTTTCTTTACTTCGTTTTTTTTACTTTCTTTATTTCTTTCTTTTTGTATTAATGAGATTATCAAATCTACCATTCTCATCTTGCATTTTATTATGACAACTTTTTCGGTCGATGTAACCTCCAACCTTCTGCAGGTGCGTTTGTCGAACTCGGAAATCTGGTTATGAAACTCGGGATTTTGAACGGAATTCTGAACGGAAATCTTTATTTAATCCACGGAAGGTTTGAGCAACTCGTAATTGTGTTTTTATTATCGCCCGTACTAAGACTTGTTCTACCAGATCAGGCTGTCTGAAGATTCCGGCTTTCGAACCTAAAATGCACCAAACATTGATGTTATTGTTTTTTCCTTTCCCTTTGCTAATCTCAATCATGTTCGGCAAATCCAAAAATAAAACTAACAATCTCGTCTGCAAAACAACCAAACCAAACCAAACCAAACCAAACCAAACCAAACCAAACCAAACCAAACCAAACCAAACCAAACCAAACCAAACACCATGAATTAATATTTGAAGATATGAAAATCTTGAAGCATAGAATCTTTTGCTAAAAGCGACCAAATTTAGGGTTCACCCGTCACAAGTTTTGGGTCATTTATATACGATGAAATCAATGTATATTTTCTAAACTTTAGATATTATGCGTGTGAAAATTGTTGGATTCAGGAATTGTCAACTTTATGGCCTGTCGAGTATCTTGGCGTATGTTGATTTAATTCGAAAGTCGAGTCGCTGAAGAAATTGTAACCGCCATGTTGAATGATGCAAAAGTGTAAGGAACTATGTTTGTTAATTGTATTCTATAAACACCGGAATAAGTATCACTGTATACGTAATAGGTAGAACTAACGTAATCCAATATTCCTGAAAATCAGCGGAATTAGAGGGAGCGTCCATTATATATGTGCGTAATGTTTTGTATTATGTAGTAAATTAAAAGCAGACAAATAGTAAATATTAATGGACACGTTTTTGAAAAAGTAGACGTTGTTTATAAGTTCTCTGTGTTGGTGGGAGAATGTTAGTTCTAAAGTGTTAGCGGGAAAGGTTGTGCTTCCACCTATATAGAGTATGTTTTAGGGAGAGTCTAAGATAGTCGACCAAAAATAATATTTTGTGTAAGCATTAGAAAATAATCACAAATTTACTAAAACACGATCGAGTGAATAAGCGTAGTGTTGAGTTTAGTAGCATGTGATGCGTGTGATTATTTTCTAGTCTCGACAAACGTATAGAGGAAAACTCGTCTTAAATTTGTATAGAAAATTATTTTACTTTATTCCTTGATTTTTTCAATTTCTTTCTTCAGTTTTTCTATCCTCCTTTATTTATTTATTTTCTTTACTTTTTATTTTCTTGCTTTATTTATTTTATTCTTTTTCGTTTCTTTCCATGTTATCCGAAATTTTAATTTCATATCAACTCATTATATATAAGTATGTTAAATGCGTTTGTGGTTAAACTGGGTTAGAAAATTGTATTCCTTAAGATGTGTGCTTTCATGCGAAACGTCTGAGAGATTGCTGTATTGATGCTGCCACTGTAGCGGTAATAGGATGGCAAGCACTTTTCCTGTTTAAAGGCGATTATGTTTTGTTGGCTACGGGATACTGACCACTGATGGCCAAATGTCTCCAGAAGAAACTCTTTTGCAACAAATGTGTAACGCTCCACAATCCAGGCCACGCTGGGGTATTACCTGAAACAAAAAATGAATGACATTTAATATACTTCATATTATATATTTTTTCTTTTTCATAGTTTTATTTACTAACTAGTCACCGGTTATCAAGGCACAAAGACTATTCGCAGATAAGGGTAAATGAGTTTATCAGTTTGACGGTGGGATTTGAATTAGATTATTTAAGAGAACGCCTAAATAAGTATTTGCTTAATTTGGACTTGAAACGACCACATGTAGTCAGCTGGAAAGCAGTTCCGTCGTATTGTGTTTCACAGACGGACAGTTGGTGGAAAGAAAGTTGGTGGAAAGAAAGTTGGTGGAAAGAAAGTTCTATTTAGTTTTAGATTCGCAGAGGAAGAAAGGAAATTTATTTACGGTGGTTGAAGCTGGACGAGTTTTTGTTGTGAATGTTTTACAGGAGGACCATAGATTTGAGCTAAGTCAAGCACTAACAATTAAAATAACGATATATATATATATATATATATATATATATATATATATATATATTTATATATATAAATATAATTATGAATAAATATATATATAAATATATATGTATATATATATATATATATATATATATATACATATAAATATATATATGCACATATATATATATAAAACAATATATATATATATATAAATATATATATATAAATATATAACTATAAATATATGTATATATATATAAATATATATATATATATAAATATAAATATATATATTAATATATATATATAAATATATAGATATATAAATATATATAAATATATATAAATATGTATTTCATATAAATATATATATATATGTATATATATATAAATATATATGTAAATATATATATATATATATATATAAATATATAAATATTTATAAATATATAAATATATATAAATATGTGAAAGTAAGGATGAGAATAATCCGATGTAATGGGAAATGAAACAGACAAAACCAAGATATATTTTTTTATATATTCATCAACGTTTCGTCTTTATTGTAAGACTTCCTCATGATGATAATTTCAAGAAAAATGTCACGCAAGTACATCGAAATATTTGGTTGACATGATGGGTTGATAAGGAAAAGTAGTAACTGTGGCTACTAAGAGCGCTGGACGAGGGGCCAGGCTGCGAGAATGCAGTAGTGGCAAAGAGTGAAATGAATATGGAAAGCTTTGAGTGGAAGTGAAAAAGGGGATGGGTAGGAGTGTTAGTGAATTTGCTTTAGGGTGGGAGAGAGGAAAGGGGGACTGAGGTTTTCGTCGTGGTGAGGTGTGGCATGGATTGTGAGGGGCTGGGGAAATAGGAGGGAAAGGGGGAACTCTGTGTGTGTGGTGTGTAGGTGATATCATAGTTTTACAAAAAGATTTGAAGAAATGAAGATAACTTGAAAATGGGCTGGGTGGGTAAGAGTATGAAAGAAGTAGTCGAAAGGGTGAGATAGGTGGGGGGGGAAGGAGATATTTTGTTGTGGTCAGGGTGAAATTTTTGGAGAGTAGGAGTATTGACCAGCTGACTATGTTGAAAGAATTTGTTGAAGTGTGCTGTCAACATGACAATAAAGAAAGAGAAAAAGAAGAAGAAAAATGATTCAAATTTTGGAGAAAGATAAGTAAAATGTAGTTTCGTTTAGGATGTGCTGATGGTTTGAGATTAAATTGAGGGCAAAGGGGGTTTAAATAACTAAATATTTGTGAGGATTTGTAGATTGTGTTCATTGGTAAGGCTGTTATTTGTGGTCAAGTAGTTTTGATTCGTAGTAGGTTATTCATGAGTATGTGAATGGATATATATGTGAGAGGAGTTAGTACGTGAGTGTGTATGCGGGGAGTTGCATATAAGTACAATTGAGAATGATGAGAAGAAGGGTTAGCCATGATCTAGGTTTAATTTTTGTTCGGTCAGGGATATTTTGCTTATAATGGGGGGGGGGATTTTAGAAACCATTTTGTTGTCTGATGGTGTTAGAGGCTGTGATTATATATATATATATATATATATATATATATATATATGCGAATACTGCGAATCAGTGACGATTTGTAAAACCAGGTTCGTGCCCTCCGAGCGACGTGCATTAGCATCCCTACACTGAAGATTGCGTAAGCATTAAACATCGATGCATGTAGGTAAAAATAATTAATATTTACTTTTAAAACATAAATATATATGTGTATATATATATATTTTTTTTAAATATTTTTTTTTATATATTTTTAAATTTTTAATTTTTAAATTTTATTTCTCGAATCTTTATTTATTTATTTATTTATTAATTATTTATATATTGATTTTTATTTATATATTGATTTTTTATTTTTTATTTATATTTATATATTGATGATTTTTTATTTACACATGTATGTGTTTGTGTGTGTGTGAGTGTGTATATAATATATATATATATATATATGTATATATATGCATATATATATATATGTACGTGTGTGTGTGCGTATGTATGTGTGTATGTGTACATGTGTATGTGTATGTGTATATTTATTTTTTATTTTTTATTTATATATTTTTTATTTATATATTTATTTATATATTGATTGATTATTTATGGTTATATATTGATTTTTTTATTTATATATTGATTTTTTATTTATGTATATGTATATATATTTTTTTATCTATATATATATTTTTTTAATCTATATATGAATTTTGAATTTTTATTTACATATGAATTTTTTTATATATTGATATTTTATTTATATTTTGATTTTTTAATTTTTATATGATTTTTATTTATTTATATATTGATTTATTTATATTTCGATTTTTATATTTACATTTATTTTTATTTTTATTTTTATTTATTTATTTATATATATTATATTATATTATATATTTATATTTATATTTATATTTTTATTTTTATTTATATTTTTATTTACATTTTGACTTTTGATTCTTTATTTACATATTATGATTATATTTATATATTGAATTTTTTATTTATATATTGATTTTTTATTTTATTTTAATATTTTTTCTATATAGAAATTTTTTATTTTTTATTAATATATTTATTTTTTTATTTATATATATTTTATTATTTATATAATTTTTTTATTTATATTTGTTATCTATATATTGATTTATATATATATTGATTTTTCATTTATATATTAATATTTTAATTATATATTGATTGGTTTTTTTTATGTATATATTGATTTTTTATTTATGTATTTATATATTTATCTATATTTATATTTTTTATTTATATATTTATCTATATTTATGTTTTTACTTTGAATTGAGAATTATTAATTGAAATGATCGAAATTCATAAAAGCATATATATATATTTTATATAATGATAAATAGTTACCTCCCCTTTTTTAGATAATTTAATTAATTAGAGTTGCGTACCTTAATTAATTATTTTCTACATATATATATATGAAAATAATATATATAAATATAAAAGTAATATTTTATTATTATAAATTTAATTTTTTTATTTTTCCACTCCTTTCTTTCTTTCTTTCTTTCTTTCTTGCTTTACTTCTAAATATAGAATCTTTTAACGGCTTTTTCTGTCCTAAGCGTTTCTCGTCGGCTCTCCATTTCAAAATTCTGTGTACATAGCGTTTCATAACAGTTAGATGTTTTTTGAAGAAATTCCATCATTTACTATTTCAGACTATGCTGAAGACGACGGAATCGGGAATTCAACTCGTTTCTTGTCAAAAACCACTGGTCCATGTCTGATTAAAATCTGTATTTAAAAATAAAAATATTACGCTCTTAATTTAATTTAATTGAGCACTCTACTGGTATTTCCCTTTTATTCTTTATTGAGTATATCTTTATTGAGTATACCTTTATACTTTATATATATATATATATATATATATATATATATATATATATATATGTCTGTGTGTGTATCAATCGCAAGGCTTTGCTGCCAGCCGAAGAGCTAACGACGTTTGGTTACAAGACCCAGGGCTGTAAGTTCGAACCCGACGGTAGGTAGTTTTTCTAATCTATACTGATGAATCTTCAAAAAGCTGAACTAGCTGGTCTATAGATAAACATAATATTTCATTATTTAATGATAATTGTTATCATTATATATGTTTATCATTCATTTTAAATTCATTTTGTTTTATTGAACATTCAATAACGACGTGTGCCCTAAACTGTAACTTTGTATGACCCGTTCTTCATATCCATCTCTAAAATATTTTGTGTTCGCATGCGAAGATTGTGTGTGTGTGTTTTAATGCATTGTGGTTGTAAAATCAACGAAAAGCCCTGCAACTAAATCCGTTTTTTTATTGGCCCTGGGGAAAGGGCGACTTCGGACCACAGTCGCCATGTCACGTTCGTACGCTGTCAGGACTTGAAGACGGATTACCGAAGAGAGCCCATTTAATACAAAATGTAAAAAAAATCAAATAAAATTATTACTACTATGAATCATGGCTGGACTTCAATGAGGTCGTCTTATATTTATTCTTTGTTTGTTTGATATTAATTTTTTTTTGTGAATTTTGGGGCTTTTGGACATTTTTTCTTTTTTATTTATCTTTCGTCTTCGTTTTCGAAAGATTATGACTGACGGTTCAGGGTCTTCAGCCATGAATGCGACTCATAAAATAAATAGATAAATAAATCCCCCTATCAAAAACGAAGAAGGGCATTCACATGATGAGACTATCTGATACTCACGCTTAGCGATGAAAAATTCTATTTCATTTTTGAGCGTTACACATCAAAGGACATGCTACGTAAAACATATGCAGGGCAGACAACGGTACGGTATATATAATTAACCAAGATGTATTTCTTAAATTAACTTACACTCAGATTTTTTTAAAATAGCTTTATAAATGTTTATTATATAAATATCTATATGCCTTACACAACGTCAACCGGTTTAAGTTGTGTAAGATACACGAATGTTTATATAATAAATATATAGTTTATATATAAGGTGTTAAAAAGGCTTAAGGCAATGCAGGGAATCGGATTGATGATAAGCTGAAAAGAACAAAAATAAACAATCAAAGGTGATCTCTAAAAATTATCTATTGATTTTTCTTTTCAATCTTACATAATAAACATCAAGTATGGTATTAACTGTGTATAGAGTACGGATGATTGGAAATAATTTGATATTTCGGAAGACGTCAAAAATAGACACAAAAGAAAAGTGCGACTGTTAGAAATCGGCGAGTTTGATGGCATTGCTGCATTCTCGACGGTCAAACTTTTCTTTTGTGTCTATTTTTGAAAAGGGTATGCGTCTCCCGCAATATAAACTGATTTCCAATCACCCGAACATGTTTATTATTGAAAAATTACCACTCTTCAAAAAGAACAAACACAATAAATTAACATGCGCGTTTATGTCAAACGATAAACCGGACGGAGACTAATGAAAAAAACAAAACATTTTCTAGTCCTAATTAATTATTATTTTGTATTTTATTTCTCAAAGTCTCATATATATATATATTTAAATTCCCGAAACAGTTTTTCATGGTAAACAACTGATGATCCCTTAAAATAGTGTTAGAAACTAACTAATATAATAACTGTAAAAAATAAATTGACTTACATGAGTGATTTTCCACTGGAAGACTTGAGACTATAAGTTTTTAAAAAATTTTTTTATATAGTTTTAATGGTTGAGAAACTTCCGATACTATATATATATATGTGTATGTATATATATATATATATATATATATATGTATATATATATATATATATATATATATATATATATATATATATATATATATATATATATATATATATATATATATATATATATAAATATGGGGGTTATATAACCCTTGGAGAAACAAGTAAGTTCGTTGAGTTATCTAGTTTGTCTTGATGTTTGCCCTGTAATTGCAATAAATATAACTTAAATTGTCCGTATTACGTGGTAGTTTCCAATGGCCGTTGGGATAGCGTGAGAGCGTGCAGAGTCAGAGGTGACTCTGTAAACTTGGTCCGCGCCTTATGCCCGTCTGCAATTATCACTCCCCTCCACTGATGACAGCAAAAAGCTCGAAACGACGTCGTCTGTAGGAAATATAATTTAATATTCATTTACAAATATTATATGTATATAATTTAATATTTATTTATTGATATTATATATATATATATTTAATATTTATTACTACATATTATATATATATATATATATATATATATATATATATATATACTTGTCATTACAATATTTGTATGCTTTGACAGTGTGCGATCATTGTGTTAAAGTTTATTATTATTAATATAGTTGATGTGTAATATTTCCAAAAAATCTCTTTCAAAGAAGAATTAATAACTTTGTTATTGTTTTTTCGTTTTGTGTATCTGATTTGATTGCATATATCATTTTTATTTAACTGAAGTTTTTTAATGGAAATACAATTACCTGTTGGTTGCAAGAATTCTTAGAAGGTATGCACTGAATTTTTGGAATTCTATTTTTTATAAACCGCATAGTTTATTAGAAATGTTTAACTTTTTATATATATATTATATCTCTATTTATATCAGGTTAGCCATCTGTATGTATTTATATATTTGTATATACAGGATTCACTCTTAAACTAATTTACCGATCATCATGAATTAAGGAACACAGATGGTTATAATTTTGGGTCGTAATTTTAGATATATTTTTTTATTCAATTTTATGTAACAGGGAAAACCGAACGTGAAAGCTGAATATTCGATATCTCCGATATTTTGTGAAATTTTACCAACATATATAAGCCATCAATTAATAAATTTTAACAACAGATATTAGCCATCAATTAATAAATATTCCCAAATGTTTAATTTCTTTGGAGTATTTTGAATGGTTTTAGGGGGAATAAGCAGGGATTGAAAATTCAACTACTTCAGATTTGCATCAGATTTGAACCATAGACATTAGACATAAATTAAATCTGATTCCATGAATTCTAGTTACGTAAGAGTTATATTTGAGCATGTTTTAGAATACAAATAATGTAATGAATTTTCATCAAGATTCAAATAAAGATTCTAATCATAAGGCATAGTAACGTTATATCTTAATTTTAAGCTTCATGAGCGGACATAAAATTGTTCAAAACTGTTCCGTATGAGGAATTACTTTCACCTAATGGGAGAGGAATTCTTTACGTTATATCTATCTATCTATCTCTCTCCCCCTCTCCCTCTCCCCCCTCTCTCTCTCTCTCTCTCTCTCTCTCTCTATATATATATATATATATATATATGTTTAAATGTATATATATATATATATATATATATATATATATATATATATTATAATATAATATAAAGTGAAGTAATAAAATAAGGTGTCAATCAAATTTTATTAGAATTTTATTAGTATTTTTATGTATATGTTATTTTTATGTATTTGTGTATATAATTTTATATATTTTCAAAGCGTAATTTTTATTACCTGTAGTAGTATAACTGCGGTAATGGTCCTCTGAAGAGAAGAATTATCTTTGAAAACTCATGAGCTAAGGACTTAAGGATGCTTTGCATGAACTTTGAATTCTAATAAAATTTGATTGACACCTTATTTTATTACTTCACTTTATATTATAATATTAATGCTCTATCCAGTATATTGAGCTTCAGTTTTTTATCCGGATGTTTCACTAATTATAAGATATTAGTTGACGATTATATCTTTTGTTGGATTGCTTCATATATATATATATATATATATATATATATATATATATATATATATATATATATATATATATATATATATATATATATATATATTTACAGACTAAAGTAATATCATAGTCTGATTTTATGTCAGTATCGAAGCAAAGAAAAACTGACACGTGTTTCCCGGAGAATTCAGAACACCCTTGATAAAATTTCAAGCAGTAGCAGAAAAACCGTTAGCAGAGTTTTTTTTGCTGAATTAAAACCTTACACGATCAACTCGAAAATGTATGCGAAAAGTCTTAAAATGTCTATCAAACAACAACAAAGGACAATGGCGAAATAAGATTGACACAAGTCCAAAAGAGTTTAAATCACAGAAAATTAGATTCGAATGTTAAGAAAAACTCGTCTACACATCGAAATGCTCATTTTATAAACTCTTAAAAGTCAATACAAAACGCAACTAGAAAACATAAAAAAACAATAAATTCCAAGAGTTGGCGGCTCATGAACGATCCTTTCTTCAATTTCGTAGCATTTCAAAGTAAAGTTTAAATACTTCAACAAATGACAATAGAAGAAAGCAACCAACATTAATATCATTAAAATATGTAAAAATTAGAAAACTTCAGAAATTAATGTTTTTTTACAGAGAAATAAATGAAAAATAAAATAAATGAAAACAAAGACAAAATAAACTATAAATACATTGAATTAAAATCTTTAAATAATGGTTATTATTTAGAAAAAATATCGATTGAGACAATGTATTGTAAATTAATCATCATTTTTTTAATTCACGAAAAGGAGATATTGCGTCAATATACGACAATGGATGAAACATGGACCCATCACTTCATGTCGGAGTCAAATCAGCAGTGAATGGAGCGGACAACAGCGAGTGAAAACCGCCAAAACCAATAAAGACGCAAACATCAACAGGCAAAGTTTTGGAGTCCATATCTTGGGTTGTGCATGATACTTTTTCCATCGATTATATTGAACAAGCAGTAAACATCAATAGCTAATATTATGTAGTATTATTGCTGTGCTTGAAGGGAAACATCAAGTGAAGAAGAAAATGTTCCCTTTCACGAAGACAATGCACCGTTCCACAAATCGATGGTAAAACTACATGAATTGAACTTCGAATTTCTTCCGCGCGCACCATCTTCTCCAGTTTGGTCTCCAGCGACTACTTGTTGTTTGAATGAAAAGAGATTTTGTTCCAGTGAAGAAGTAATATGGGAACTGACGCGTATTTTGAGGCCTAACAAAGCGTTCTACGAAAATGATCGAGAAACGGCGAAATCAGTGAATCACTCTAGAAGGAGACTATTTTGATAAATAACAGCGAATTTTGCATAAAAGTTCCAGCAGGACCTTTTGAGTGATGTTATATATATATATATATATATATATATATATATATATATATATATATATATATATATATATATATATAAAGAGTTCGAATGCAAAACGCGATAAACGCCATTTTCAAAATTACGAAACTATCAGTACAGAGAGTATTACACTACAACACTCATCCACCGCCCAAAGTCAATTTTCATATAATATAATCCCGGCATTATTTCATTTTTATTTCAATTAAAATAAACTCTTAGTCAAAGTCTAGATTTTATATATTTGTCCTTTTATGGTTTAAGGTCTCAATTTAAAAGAATTGGATTTATCGCGTTTTGCATTCGAACTCTTCATATATATAGTTGATAATAAAATGTGTCTTTTAAATATTGTGTTAAACTATGTAAGTGCGTGTTTATATATCGAATAATAATTTTGTTTGAATCTTTATTTCCATAACAAACTGAGCGTGACGAAATCCGACGCCGTTCATTTACTCAATTAACGCATCATACATCGTTCGTTTATTTCCTCCGCGAGACTGGCGCGAGTTTCATTTCTGCCGGCGTTTGTTGCGTCGTCAGACCGCTGATATCAAATCTTTTAGAAAATATCATTTTGTAATGGCAGACAAAATAATTCGACCAAACACCAGAAAATGAACACTAGTAGTTTATTGAGTCGCATTTCTTTTCATAATATCATAGATGGGTTATTAACACGACGTTAGTTAACTCTATCATTACTCGTTAATGGTATTACAGCTGTGATCTTATGGACAGAAATAGATAGATAGATAGATAGATAGATAGATTACAAGATTAATACCAAGAGAGGGAAGGAAGAAACACATAGATAATTGATAAGTTATAATACGTTCTTTAATTCTCGACCGCCACTCTGAGACTATTGCATTAACTCTCCACCCGAATTCTGCTTTACCTACGACGTCACTTCCCACTTTCGTTCCCACACTTTTAATTGTTGCTCTTTGGATCTCTGTAACATTCTCTGTCCTTAAAACCGCTAGCTTATTTCTTATTCATATTTAACCCTCCGATGTATGTACTACCTTATTCCCCTACCCGAATATTTTACATTGGTTTTTAAATATATGGTAAGTTATAATCTGTTATTAATTTGTTAATTGATACTTTGATACAAATAAGATAACTTTTATTTAAAACTTTCCTATGTTTATTTCCATAGCTTTAATACTAACTATTATGCATGTAGTAATAGTTCTACGTGTTGTAAGATGTTTATAAACGGATAATGCTTTATGAAGCCTTATAACCGTACAATGTATATACAATCGGTTGCATATGGTGCATTGTATACATAATACTATATATATATGGTATTGCACATGTCACATATTTGTGTCGCGAATAGGATAGATTGTTAGTCAGCATTGTGTATTATGGTTCCGGTGTTTCTATTTTGTAAATTGTCCTCTTAGTGATGGGCCGGTGTAAGTCAGTTGTATAACTAGTCTCTGTGTGTGTGTGTGTGTGTGTATCACCTATATCCACTCTCATTTTCGCTCTGTATGAATATGGTATGTGAGTTGTATTAGATTACGTTAACAAGGGAAATTTCTTGGCTGAAATTAGAATTAGGAAGAAGAACATTTCCGCTAGGAATTAAGATTAGAATATCAATTAACGTGTCAGAGGTAGTGACGTAATAAACAGGAGTCGACGAGGCAGATTAAGCTCGTCTAGCCTGTCTCTGTGTTTTACAAGGTAGTCTCATTAATTAAGTATAATCCTATGCATAGGAATTTTAAGAGAAACTAAACAAAGAATATCAAGGTTCCAAATTGAATTGGTTATTGTGCTGTGACTAACAGGAACACGATTGCTACTGTTGTAATTGCAACGAAAGAGAGAGAAGGGCCGCTGCTGTCAATACCACAAGTGAATGAGAGAGACACATCAACTTTACTATTGACCACTATGACAAATGCTGCTACGACGTGTCATCAACACAAGGCAGTTGTTTAATTGTTTCTGATCCGAAGAAGGTTATCTCAAAGATAATGTATATCAAAATGATCCCCAGATGATTCCCAGACCGAAGAGGGCAATCACAACCCAAATTAGGGGATTCCCAAGTGAGGAGTATGTCAGAGTCATTAACAATTGTTCACGTCGAGGAGGAGGTGAGCATTTGTTTTATCCATGATCCTACGTTCATCGTCTTCTCGTAGGCTATTCCTGAATTGAAGATAGCCATCAAACAAAAAGTTAAAAAGGTGCAAAGAGAGTAGTGTGTCAGAGCTATTGATAATTTTGCACGTTGTATCAAGATGTGCTTATCATTGGACGGCGATTAAGGAAATAATGATGGCTTTCTTGACTGAAACTTGGTGGATAAGTCAGGGTGAAATTTATTTGTACTATATATTGTGCAAGTGCACAAAGGATTGTGAATTCGATTTGCAATTCTATAGGTGGAAGTCGCCCTGTACTATATGAATGATTCCACTGGTTTGTATTTTTGGGGAGTCGCCCTGTACTGTATAAATGCTTCTACTGGGTGGTACTTTAGGGGAACCGTCCTGAACTATATAAATGATACCACTGGGTAGCATTTTGGGGGAGTCGCCCTGTACTTTATAAATTATTCTACTGGGTAGTACTTTGGGGGAGTTGCCCTGTACTATATAAATGATTCCACTGGGTACCATTTTGGGAGAGTCGCCCTGTACTATATAAATGATTCAACTGTGTGGCATTTTAGGGAAGTCGCCCTGTACTATATGCTTAGACTTCTCCTGAATCACAGAAAGCGGTTTAACAAAAAATTATGGCAGTGCCAAGAAAAGAGTGTTTCAAAGTTATTGAATATTTTGCATATCGTACCCAGATGTGCTCATCATTGAACAAGGATAGAACAAGGAATGTTGGAGATTTATGACTGAAACTTAGTGGGCAAGTCAGGCATTTGAACCAAATAAGGTTGGATTGTAGATAGGGTTGAGAATTTTATTAAACAATCTATGGTGGGATACATTTTTAGAGAAATCACTTCATGTATATAGCGCACTCTTGAAGGCCGTTCCAGAACTAAAGAGAGCAATTAACCTGAAATCAGGTTAACACTGTTGTACCTCGTATCAATATGTTCACGTCAGTGATAAAACAAAGAAGGTTGGACATTCATAACTGTAACTTGGTGGACAAGTAAGGCATTGAGTAATGTATATCCATACCGAATAAGGTTGGATTGCAAAAAGGATTGTACATTTTCCCAAGAATTCTATGATATAATTTTCGGGGGCCACCCAAAAGGTTATTTCACGTGTATCGCCTGCTTGTAGTCGTAGTAACTTATGCGTGAATAGCATTTCGTAAACGAATAATGGATAATAAGTTTAATTCCAGCTAATATCTGTGAGTGCATACCAGATTTGAAAGGCTCTCCATTTAATTACAAAGTCAAAAGGTTAGTCTTACGTTCAACCGTCTATACTGATTGTTCTGCTTTCGTTAATTAAATTATGACCTTTGTCTTTTTAAGACGGATCGAATGAAAATAAAATCAGACAGCGTTTTAGCAGGGATCCTTTACATACAATACAGAAGTTTGAGGCCCGCCATGGCCGCCGCCTCACAAAATGGCGGATTAGATTTAATACACTGCACCCCCTCGCACCCTACTCCCAATTAGCTAGGATTTCTTGTGTCCGCGTTACACTCTTCTTTATTGCAACACATGATGTTTGAGACGGTGGGATTAGGAGTCTGAGGCGGTCGAATCCCCTGATGATCCGACCCGAAGCAGTGGGATTACATCCGCTTTTTGCTAGATTATGACGTCTAATATACCAGTTTGTTATGCGCTGGTAGGCAACTCGATCTTTCTCCCCAAGCATCGGACGGCTCAGAGCCAACCCTAAGGGCGCATAGATATTACCAATACAGGTTGTTCGAAACAAAAATGATAATTGTTTTTATATCATTTTATTTTAGATGCATTAAATTATTTAATAGCAGTAACGTGCAACGGATCTCTGTTTCTGTGTACTAATAGTAGGTTTGAAAGTTGCAGACCAGCACGTGAATATTGGAAATAATTGACCTGCTTGATGATTCGCGTCGTCAAATTTCTTCTGAAGACTGATTTGATCTCAGATTCGGAGAAAAATATCTTACACGTGTTTTGGTGAAGAATTGAAAGCACACTTTAGTAAAATCCAAGCAACCATATGTCATCTTATCTTCAGAGATAATTATAGTAAGATGGAACTTCACAAAACCAAACTCAGAAATCCAAGTCAAAATTTTTTTAGATCGGTATCAGACTCGTCAGGAGCGATATAGAAGTAATGATCTGTCATTTTATTTATCTTTCTAGATTTTATAACTATTTGATGTCCCGTAAAATTGAAGTAAAGTCTAAAAATATGCCACATGTAAATGTACTACTACTACTACTACGACTACTACGACTACTACTACTACTACTACTACTACTACTACTACGACGCACGTTTAAAATTACAAGTACGCCTTTCAACTTGGATAAAAAATATATAAACGCGTAAAATCACTTGAACAGAAAAGAGCTTACATCGCTGAAATTTTCAATCCTCAATAAAATAAAATAGAATATATTGATAGATTTTGTTGGGGATGTTAAATCAAGAGCCGGACCAAGAATACTCAACAAAACAGTGAGTCAACTATCTCTGTATTTTAGTATTTTCCATTGACGGAGTCTACATATAAACACACACTCACACACAGAGACACAAACACACACACACAAACACAAACACACACACACACACATACACACACACATATATATATATATATATATATATATATATATATATATATATATATATATGTATGTATGTAAGGGAAGTGGGGTCTATCAAGTCTGCTGAGAAGCCATGAGATAAAATACTGTTTTTTTTTTTAAATTCCCGAAACAGTTTTTCATGGTTAACAACTGATGACCTTTAAATAATGTGAAGACTAGTGTAAATTCTTGGAAGTGATTGTAAAAAGTAAATTGACTTAAAAGAAATGTAGTTTTCCACCGAAGCACTTCGGACAATTTTTTTTTCCATACGATTTTAAGGGTTGAAAAACTTCCGAGATTATTTATCATAGCCCGTCCCCCACATTATCGCTCAATCGAATTGCATTCTTTGTTTTATCCATTTCTTTCTCATGTAAAAGATGAATAAATTTGTATCGAAATTACCAAAATATTAATATTTATTTATTTATTTGTATAAATGCTAATGTTTATCTATTTATATGAATAAATGCGAAAGTTTTAACTTCGTGTTTACAACACACGACAGTCATACATTTGGCGAAAATACCTTGGAATTACTCTATGTTATACTCTCACCAAAATACCGCATTCACTCTATGACTGAATGCTTACTTATCTTGTGAAGCGATAGCGATCTGCAACCATTTTTTTCTATTGGAGATATATTCTGTACGTTTTTGAAAGGGCGTTTACTGACCTTATACGTAAGAATGACCCGAGAATCTTATTTCTAATTGGGTGCACACTTAAGCTAAGCCTATTAATCTACACATTTACTAGTTTGATCTTAAAGTTATGGAATTCATTGAGTAACACATTTTTTTTAACTTTACGGCCACCTTCACTTAGATTTTTACATAACAAAAAATACATAGATTCATATTTTTTAAAAGTCATCGTAAAGTTTTTATTTTTATTTTTCTGTCTTTAATAATCAAAGCGACGAAAAACACAAAGTAACCATTTTCAATTACTCAGAAATATATAATTTTTTTATTTGGCCAATTGACGTTGCGCTTTTGGCGATTGTCAAGAGTAATCAACACAAAGAAGAAAGGCGAAAAAAACAAATAGTCAACAAATAATTGTTACTACAGGCAATAAAACTTACTTTACTACCTACCTGCCTAATATTTTGGTCTTTTAAAGTATTTTAAAGCGTATTTTTATTTTAATTAAAACGTTTTGTAAAATATATTATGTTAGACTAAAAACAAAGATGGCTGCCAGTCGATCGTCGACTGTCTAGAAAGTATGATGTTTTTTTTGTATATTTCTCCTTGCAATTAGGTAGAAATTAAATTTTACGGCGTTTTAAACAGTTATTTGTTTATTTGGTTTCTTTTTTTCACCCCATAAGATTGAAAACTCATGAAACAAACTTCGGGGATGCCCGCTTACGTCATCTTGAAAATATAACTGCAACGCAATCGGATTTAGACGAATTATTAAAATGCAATAAAAAGGCTGTTATATACTTTAAAACACAAAAAAACAAGTAGGTAAAAAAATAAGTTCATTGCTTTCGTTGATTATTTGTGTTTTCACCCTTTTTTTCTGTTGGTTATTCTTGACAATCGCCACGATTTTTCGTTTATTCCTTTCATTATAGAGAATTCATTTTTATGCTTATATAAAATCAAATCTCAACATTGGAATATATCAAATAACACCATGACAATCGTCTTTTTGTTGTTTTTCTTCAATGTACCAAAATGTGAAATAAAAATGGTTTGTTTGTTTTTTCTGTAGATAAGACAACAGATGGATTAATAACTGCAGGTCGCGTAGTTTGTTGCTAGTATATATATATATATATATATATATATATATATATATATACACATATATACACACAATGAATACATTCGATTTTTATTCCTATTTAACATTCAAAGAAAGTTACTCTAATTTAAATCATTAATACACTATATTATTTTGAAATACTTTAGTTGCAAATACAATCTTTTAAACAAAAGGTGGACACCTAAGTTGCATAATTATATTTTCAAACAGTTCAAAATAAATAATTGTTTCCTGTTATTCGATTATAATTTGATGCCATATTTGCTTATATATATATGGAATAGTTTTGTTGATATCACCCGTGATTAATTAAAGTGATAATAACAAAACATGAAATCATTTTCATTACTTTTCAAAGGACGTACGCCCCCTCCTACATGGGGAATACTTTCTTTTAACAAATTATTAATGCCTAAGTCTACTCCGCTGCCCCTACAACAATGGACAAGTAAAACAATTTTTTTAAAATTTAGCTAATTATTTTTATATACCTCATTTTAAAAGTGTAGTTGTCTTTTAAAGCAGCATTCATTATTCCTGGTATAGAATTTCAAACAAAATTTAATAACTGAACGCTTTAAAATGCTTTTTTCTTCATACTAGCATTTAATTTTCGTAGATTTTACATTTTCCATGAAAAATGTTTTGTTTACAAAATTACGAAAAAAAAAGATTCATAGTATAATTTTTCATTCACATCTTCTGATAAATCACCCTACTTTCCACAAAACACAAAAATAGATGTTTCTTTTTTAGGTGATTACGTATAAACACCCTTAAAACTTGACGGAAACAAAAAAAAACAACGATTATTTTAGAGTTTAGAGTAGGGATCAGTTTCGTATATACATTTAATTTACAATAGTCTCCTTATTCTCAGACCATCATAGTGTTTTAGGTCACTTAACTACATACGTTATTTTTTCTATGTGAGCTAAATCCGTTACGTTTATTTTGGACGGGATGGGTCTATTTTACGTGTGGTTTTGCGACCTTGCCACTGGGACCTTGGGTTAATGATTAAACATTTGATTAATTCCCCTAAAAAAGTTAGAATGGCACAGAGATGAGGGATCATTTTACGTTAAATATATATCAAACTGATCGCACCTCTAAATTCTAAAATAATTGTTTTTTTTTGTCTTTCCGTTTTCCACATTGTTCACTCTTCACAGTAAATTGCCTAAACACAAGAATTATATGTTTTTTGGATAGTAGCGGCTGTTAATATACAAATTTACCCATATTTTATTTCTTTAAACTTATATTTTTCAACTATACATCCCGTTTTACAATTTTAATTTTTAGAAATTGATTTGCTTAGTTGTGTTAACTTTCCCAATAAAAGTAAATAAATAACCTCTTTCAAAATGGCTAATTAAATATCTTATTTCGAAGGCGTGAATAAAGATATTAAAAGTGTGTGTATTATTGTAGATTGACACCCTTATCCCCCAAAATGAGATTCTATATTTTAGGCGATTACGTGTGAATACCCTGAAAAACCTGATGATAATTGTGATGATGATAACTTTTACATTTGTGATGAAAAAAAATAAAGACCTCCTCTAATCTTTCTAAATTACAAATAAAAGTCATTTTTGTTACTATTCATTAAGTCTTTTTTCTGTCTATAATAAAAAATATATATATATTTATATATATATATATATATATATATATATATATATATATATATTGCGTTTGCGTTTCGATCACGGCTTGAGACACTAACTGATCTAGCCGCACTGATGAGCTGTGAAACAGTATGTAAGTGGATGACTATATATATATATATATATATGTCTGTGTGATTTTTTGAAAGCTTACCAAAGCTTTCAAAAAATTCCATATAAATGCTCTGTACCCTGTAATCGAGTATTATCGAGCTTGTTTTTATTGGACTAATCCCGGTCTTCACTGAATAATCTTTTTCAAAGTGAAAAATCCATATATATATATATATATATATATATATATATATATATATATATATATATAGAGAGAGAGAGAGAGAGAGAGAGAGAGACAGGGTGAGAGAGTTTGAATTACCTATTAAAGAGTGTGAATTACCAACTAGACACACTCCTTGAGTATCTTTGGTTTCTCTGTACAAGGGTTTGTCAGACCAATCTGACATGAGGATACTTCACTTTAGTAAAAACGTGAAGAAACTTAATTTTTCTATCCCCAATTGACCATTTTACTATGTTATAGTATATCTTTCTTCTGGTATATCGGTCCTACCGAATTCCCGAACGAGATTTCATCTTGTCTCGTGGAATATCCAGCCAAGTGCTGTTACTTAAGGTAACATTACTTGGAGAAGATGCACTATTCCTCGTATGAGCTCGTATATAGCCGTGTCGAGCGGATCTTATTTGGGCTTTGAATACAATATTATTTTGAATATTTTATCTGGGCTTAATTATAGGGTAAAGTATCCTCATATAAGGTTTTGTTGATAAACTCTTGTACAGAGAGATGTTAGACACTCGGGATGGTGTCTACTTGGTAATTCACACTACCTATATATATATATATATATATATATATATATATATATATATATATATATGTATATATATTAGGTACGTGCAAAATCAATGGCCGATTCCTAAAATGTAAAAACATTTTAACCCTCCCTTCACCTTAAAATTCACCATAATTTAAAAAATCAACAAATTTTAATGAAATTTTCAGTATTTATTAATCAACGATCACGTAATATAATGAAACCATTATGTTTGTTTAAATCTGGAAAAACAATACACCTTTACTAAAGTTATATTTTTATGGATTAGTAAAAAGAATGTATAAATTAAAAGTAATATATGAAAATATTTTAAACATATACTGTGTTTTAATGTTTTTTAAAAATGATTTCGTATATATGATGAAAAAGGACCCTAAATTCCGTGTTAATTTAGTTACTATAAATCAAAGAAAAATAGTTTTTTGAATTGGCAATGTTATCATTGAATAAAGCATTGTTTAATCAATATTTTCATCAAAAAATAATATAATTGCAAAAAAGGTTATGTTATTTTAATGATTAGAGTTTCTGGTAAAATATAAAATGCGACATAATATTTCCCTTCCATACATGAACGTGTCATCATCAGCGCAAGAATTTTTTCTTATAATCTTGAAAATAAACCAAACATTTAAAATTTAAAACCTAGGAACGTAACGAAAAAAAGAATTTAAAAAATTGGATAATTTCTACTAACGATTGACTTAGGGGCGTATGGTAAGCCTGCTCAGTAATAAACAGGCGGGATTAGCTCACCAACCACCACTCACTCCTCCAATACCATCATCAAAATTTTATTTTCAGAGATTCAACAGTTTCGTTAATTTCACCATTTCGTCAATTATTTGGAACGATAAAACGTAAGTTTTTTTTATTTGTTTTGTCATTTTTTCATTGATACATATGATTTAACAAGTTAAAACAATTATTTAAAAATGAATAAATAGAATTCAAATATGACATTTTTTTTCAAAATTGAATTCTATTTGGTTATAAATATTGGGTTGGTGCAAAAACAATGGCGTTATTTACGACAACTTCAAGATACCATAACTTCTTTAATACGAAGGTTTATTAATCAAAATAAGAACCATTAGAATCAACACATTCTTGCCAACGGAAAACATGATTTACTTATTTAAAATCCGGAGTTCTGAAAGCGATGATGTCATTGAAAGCCGATTCAGCATTATCTCAACTTTTGAAGCATTTCTTGTGCAGAAAGTTGTCGAGATGAATGAAAAAGTGATAATCGGTGGGCGAGAGGTCCGGTGAATATGACGAATGAGGCAGAGTCTCGTAGTCCAATTCGTTTAGCTTCTGCAGGGTCAGTTGTGCAACATGCGGCGAGCGTTGTCATGGAAGAGAATTGGTCCCTGCATATTGACCAATCTCAGACGCATACGTTGGAGCTTCTGGTGCATTTCGACAATTTGTTCGCAGTACTTCGTCGTAATCGTTTCGCCTGGATTCAAGAAGCTGTGATAGATGAGACCGGTCGCAGACCACAAAACAGTCACCATAATATGTTTTGGTGCAATTTCGGCATCCAACCACTGTGCCGAATGTCGCCGATTGTCATCACACGTCACAATTTGCTTGAGAAATGGGCAGTTTCTGTTGCACAGCACTAGCGTAGAAGATACCTCAAAACGACGATTTTTTTGATTATCGTTCAATTCGTGCGGCACCCATTTATCCAGCTATTTTGACTTCCCTATTTGCTTCAAATGGCGAACGACTGTTGAGTGGTCGACCTCGAGTTCATCAGCAACTACTCGTGTGGTTTTACGAGGATCGGCTTCAATTAATCGCAGTCAGCCGGCCATGACCGTCTTCATCTTCGAGGCTCTCGTTACCATTGCGAAATTTCTTTAACCACCTTTGTGCCGTACGTTTGTTAGTGGATCCTGGGCAAAACGCATCATTGATGTCACGAGCTGTCTCGACAGTTTTTCGGCCTAGTTTGAATTGGAACAAGAATATCCTGCGGATTTCAATTTTGCCCATGCTGTCGAAAAGCCTGCTGAACCAATAAATAAAGAGATTAAAAGTGGAAACGAATAACACGATTCGATAAAGCGAAAACCGCGCTTTAAAATCACCTATAACAACGCTATATTTATCAATAAATAGATTCAGAAAACATATATAAATATAACATATGTGAGAAAACGCCATTGTTTTTGCACCAACCTAATAAATAATTTGTAATGTTTTAACTTTTTTTCAATGAATATTGTGCGTGTAGTATTTGAGTTTAATTTACTTTTTCTCCTTTAAAATAAAAAAAAATACTCTTAGCTTTATTTTAACAGAATTAATGTAATTTATCGTTACGCCACATGTAAGAATTCCTTACAGGTGTCGTAACAATAAATTAGTTATTTATTCTTTAAAAATTAATGTAATTGAAATTACATTAATTCTTAAAGAATAAATCGAGTAATGTAATTGTTCAAGATTTTAATCAATCATCATGTAAACATAATTAATAAAATTGACGCAGTTCGTAACGTAAAAATTATAAATAAATAACTATTACGGCAGTTTGAGCCGTCCATACTTTGAGATTTTGTAATTGTATTTTTTGATTACAATTACGAGACGGGTTCCGGACATGTTTTAGCTACGTTTCACATTTTTTTGATAATTGAGCAATTACTAGTAAACATAGAGGTACATTTTTTTGTAATTCACTCTCTTAAGACTTTAATTTAATAATTATCTTTGAAAAAGTTCCAGAAAACTGATATTTACTTTTCCAGCGATTTTTAAACATGTTTTATTGAATCTTCAGTTTTAACGCATTTTTCGATGTTTTGATAACATTTTTAATTCTATATATTTTGTTCACACGTAAATATACATTTGTTTACTTTTATATATGAACGTACTGATTTTATCTTTACAAACACAATTAAAAGTTAAACGAAAAGTACTTTTAAAATTAAGAAAATACACTTTTAATAAGCATAGTCCGTACAAGCGACGACGACCATTTTTGCACGTACCTAATATATATATATATATATATATATATATATATATATATTTGTGTGTGTAAACCATTCATTAAATTACAAAATACATAGGTATACTATGAACATCATATATTTTATTTTTTAAAGAAATTAAATTTTACTTATTAGAAAAAATAAATAACCTGCTTTAAAAGGAATTGTTTCTCTTTAAATTGATCCCATCCTGAAATGTCTTTTTAATGTTAATGTTTATTTCTTGCATACTACACATTTTTATAATTGAAAATAAATGTCGTATTTAGTCCCCCTACTCACACACTGTTTAGTTCTTGCATACTCCACATTTTCATAATTGAAAATAAATGTCGTATTTAGTCCCCCTACTCACACACTGTTTAGTTCTTGCATACTCCACATTTTCATAATTGAAAATAAATGTCGTATTTAGTCCCCCTACTCACACACTGTTTAGTTCTTGCATACTCCACATTTTTATAATTGAAAATAAATGTCGTATTTAGTCCCCCTACTCACACACTGTTTAGTTCTTGCATACTCCACATTTTCATAATTGAAAATAAATGTCGTATTTAATCCCCCTACTCACACACTGTTTAGTTCTTGCATACTCCACATTTTTATAATTGAAAATAAATGTCGTATTTAGTCCCCCTACTCACACACTGTTTAGTTCTTGCATACTCCACATTTTCATAATTGAAAATAAATGTCGTATTTAGTCCCCCTACTCACACACTGTTTAGTTCTTGCATACTCCACATTTTTATAATTGAAAATAAATGTCGTATTTAGTCCCCCTACTCACACACTGTTTAGTTCTTGCATACTCCACATTTTCATAATTGAAAATAAATGTCGTATTTAGTCCCCCTACTCACACACTGTTTAGTTCTTGCATACTCCACATTTTTATAATTGAAAATAAATGTCGTATTTAGTCCCCCTACTCACACACTGTTTACTTCTTGCATACTCTACATTTTCATAATTGAAAATAAATGTCGTATTTAGTCCCCCTACTCACACACTGTTTAGTTCTTGCATACTCCACATTTTTATAATTGAAAATAAATGTCGTATTTAGTCCCCCTACTCACACACTGTTTAGTTCTTGCATACTCCACATTTTCATAATTGAAAATAAATGTCGTATTTAGTCCCCCTACTCACACACTGTTTAGTTCTTGCATACTCCACATTTTTATAATTGAAAATAAATGTCGTATTTAGTCCCCCTACTCACACACTGTTTAGTTCTTGCATACTCCACATTTTTATAATTGAAAATAAATGTCGTATTTAGTCCCCCTACTCACACACTGTTTAGTTCTTGCATACTCCACATTTTTATAATTGAAAATAAATGTCGTATTTA
>OY744547.1:49024751-49047251 GCA_963556195.1 Sepiola atlantica | reverse complement strand
GTAAATAGTTCGAGATAAATGTTTACTTATTCATTATTTATTTTTTGTTTATCATTTATTTGTCATTATCTTGAATTAATTACACATATACATCTATTGCATTTTCCGTTCTTTCAGGGTACCCGGTAAGGTCCACCAAGAATGACAAAGAACAGAACGTATATGAAAAAAACTTTGGTTTTCTTTATTTGTCATTACCGGATGGTTTACGTCGGCTACGCACACATATTAAACAATCTTTCGACATACTTTTGTCTCATGCAAGTCTTTTTCTTGCTGAGATCACAGACTTGGTTTCCGCTAGAAACTCGTTCGTATATACATCCGATTGGACAGCAATTGGCTCTGCATTGTCTATCCGAGCGTGAACTGAATCAATTGTTCTACAAGCACTTTGGTGAAGTACAAGTCAGGGGATTTTTTCATGGTACCAACTTGCGTTTTTAGTTAGCGGGCACAAAAGTCTAACAGCAAGACGGGCTTGGGTACCATAGCCAATAAAGCTTCATCGGTGCCATAAATATCGGTAAACTCGCATTCAACCGGTACATCGATACTCCGATCACCAAGCGTTTCGGCTCTTCGCATATTAGAAAACGTCGTTGTTCAAGTCCCTTTTGCACTGCGGAACCTTCTCCTTTTTAACAGTTATCAAGGCGCCTTTATTTATTTCTCGACGTCCTACCCACAATGGACTCGTCCACGATTCATTTTTGCCACTCTTCATTATCTTACACATACGTATTTAGAAAAAAGCTAGAAAAATTGGTGATATCTTTTTTAGATCTTTATTTCAACAGAAGTAAATGGCTTCATCAGATCAACTATCATTTCATATTCCTTAGAGCGTGTGATAATTATTAGCGGAATTGAGTTGGAACCATAGATTCATATGGTGGCCTATTGGCTTTTAAACTGGGACAATACAAAGCAATAATTAAATTCCTGCTCTAATCTTTATTTCATATTAATTTTTATTTTTCCTTCTTTATTTCTTGTATCTACTATCATTTTCATTGACTCCTCTTCTTCTTGCCTTTAGAATAGGTGGTTAACACTAGACAAGTACATATAAAATTAGGGGTGTTAACAATCGCCGATCTCATGGCTACACACAGTGATGATGCTAACATATTTTGACTGATAGATTAAGGGAAAAGACTCACATGTATGACCCAACGCCAACTCATCTTAAATGATACAAATTATCAGTTAAGTCGAAATATTTCCTTACAGAATCATAAAAGTTTTCTAAGATGTTACTATTTAAGATAATAAATAAATATATATATATATAAATAAATACATATATATATACATATGAATTCATACATAATACATATTAAAATAACATTATCTTTAAAGTATATCTTGAAAAGTCAATCCGCAATATATATATATATATATATTTCCCCATTAAATACTGATTTCCACTCCGGAAAATTTTCCCAACTATCACCCCTCATAAATATAAATAAAATTAAAGAATACGCACAAATACCTTAATCAACCCATATCTACACTACTTTTCAAGAGCAATAATTATAACAGTCATTAAGAGGGTAATACTCCCATTTAACATTATTATTACTCCTGCCATTTCTCGGTCATAATGCTAAACTCCCATATCTCCCAAACAGATCCAATATTGCCAACCCAATCCTTACTCTTATCTCTATACCAGTTGTAATCAGCATACCAATTTTATCCCCCCCCCCCAGAAGCATTCAGTATACCTTAGTTAATAATGTTAAATTCCGAATGCAAATCATTCAAAACCGCTGCAGAGTTAATGCCATTAGACCGCACGGATTTTATCTTTATTAAAATTCCTTTGGGATTGATTTAAAGTCCTTTATCTATGCTTTAAACTTGAATGTAATTAATGTTGTTTCTTGTTAACCTTTTAATCTCTTCATAAGAATAATTCTTAAACACATTTTCTCTCCCTAATTCCTTTAGAAGACACATCATTAAACCCCAAAACAGTAACGGCCAAATATACGATATTCATAATATTGACTCACGGGATTCATACAGACATTTTTAAAAAAAAATTTATGTTTATTTTAAAGTTTTTTTATACCTCTTTAAATATTCTTCGGTTCAAATCTCAACTGTTACTTTTCTCCCCCACCTTTTTTCCAAACCGTTTTAAACCTGCCTTACACTAAATTTAAACAAACATACATAACACTCTAAGCAAATAACGCGTCCAAACGAGAGTGACACGTGACTTCACATTTCCGAAACAGATGACAACAGGTGCTGAAGAGAGTCGGATGGCTAAGTCCTTCTGTGCTTGAAACCGACGGTACAAATGTTGAGTCGGATGGCTAAGTCCTTCTGTGCTTGAAACCGACGGTACAAATGTTGTACTAATTTTTCTTTACCAAAATTAATAAATATTACGCTCTTAATTCTTAATTTTTAACTTTAACTCTCAATTAATCGAGCACTCTGCTGGGATTTTTCCTGCTATATAACAAAGAAGTTATATATATATATATATATATATATATATATATATATATATATATATATATATATATATATATGTGTGTGTGTGTGTGTGTGTGTGTGTATGTTCTCTACGGTCAGGGAAAATCAAATGGTCAAAACTTGTCAGGTAATGGACACGTGATCGATTCCAAAAATATTAATTCAAACTGCATAAAAAATTAAAAACTAGTTAAAGTATATTTCTTTATTTCAATTATTGCATTTGCTCCATAGATTTATTAGTGTATAATATATATTTTATTTCAGTCTAAAGAAAGTTAGTCTGACTTCCTGCCCAAATTTATTAAGTGAGTCTAGACATGCGAGCACGCGATGATTCTAACGTATATTGACTGACAGATTAATGGTATACACGCACATATATACACCAACGCCAACGCATACACGAACATGAAAATGTAGCCTACACAACTATAATTATCAGTTAAGTGATACCATTTCATTAGAGACTCATAAAAGATTTTAAATGTTACTATTTTAGGTAATATATATATATATATATATATATATATATATATATATATATATATATATATATAATTTTATGTATCCACATATAATATTATGAGATATTATATATTATGTATTAATTTTTCAGTATTTACTTCAACAGTGCTCAATACATAAGTAGAGCTAAGTTGTAAGTTATGAAAATAGACCGACGATTTCCTACGAGAATGCAACACTGACGTATTGGTGTGGCTTAATGCACATAAATACATTTTCATAACTTACTAATATACATAATATATATATATATATATATATATATAAATATTTCTGTTTGTTTAATTTTACTTCAGTTGAAGTTCTCAGAAAGCAAGGGAGCCCTTTCTGACGCGAACACTTGATCTCTATATGAGATATATAGATATTCGAATATTCCATTAAAGTTCTCTTTTACTTGTCAACCGTTGAGTTTGTGAAGATGTTAAGAACATTAGTTTTCCGCTACAGAATTCGCCAGTTAACTATGTTATAGTATATATTTCTTGTTAGCTCTTGGTCTCACCGGATTCCAGGATAAGAATTCATCTAGTCTGGTAGAGTATCTAGCTAAGTGTTGTTACTTCAGGTAACATTACTAAGAGAAAGTGCACTATTTCTAGTATAAACCAGTGTATAACCATACCGAAAAGTTCTTATATGTGATGTGAATACTATGTTATTTTGAATATTTGGTCAGGGTTCACTTGTAGGGGGAAGTATCTTCATGTGAGGTTGTCCTGCTAAACCCTTATACAGCGAGACATAAAGACAATCGAGGATCGTGTCTATTAGGTAATCCAAACTCCCTAGTAGGTAATTCAAACTTCAAATATATGTGTGTGTGAGGTATAAAACTTTTTATTTACACAAACATTATTTGGCTCCACATTTGCAGACATATGGCACTCTTCGGGCTGTTATGTACTCTAAGGTCGTGGAACGTAAAATAAACAAAATTTCTCATGTAATAGAGAAATGATCAATTGGCAAAATATCAATTAAAACTTTTAAAAAATTTTAAAACAAATGCATGTATGTTTATTAATTTGAATCACTTCATTTTTCCATACATTAAAAAAAATGTATATATATTTTTTCAGTCTAAAAGAAGATAGTCAGACTTTTTGCCATATATATATATATATATATATATATATATATATATATATATATATATATAATAAAAAGGAGTGAGGTAAATAAATTACCACCAAAGCATGTTATAGATGCGATATTTATTTTATTTTAAAAGAAAAGAAAAATCGAAACCGATTTTAAAAATGTTTTCTATAAACTTCCATTTTTTTTTAAACTAAAAACAATAAATGAAAGTTTATCATTTTTTTTTTAAATCGGTTTCGAGTTTTCTTTTCTTTTAAAATACAATAGATACCACATCTATAACATGCTTTGATGGTAATTTATTTACCTCACTCCTTTTTACTGAATTTTATTCGGATACTTAAAAAAAAGAAAGTATGAACTTTAAAAACTATAACCGTCCCACGTGCATGCGTGATTTCATACGAGAAAAAAAACTCATTTGCCGGCTCACACCAACAGAAGCTGACATTCCAATAACATTGGATCTTCATACACACTTATGAGGCCAATTTTATTGGCGAAATTATTTGTATAACTATAAACCAAAAAAAAAAATGAAAGTTTATAAAAAGAAGAAAAAAAATCGGTTTCGATTTTTCTTTTCTTTTAAAATAAAATCAATATCGCATGTATAACATGCTTTGATGGTAATTTATTTACCTCACTCCTTTTTACTAAATTTCATTCCGATGCTTCAAAAAAATAAAGTATGAACTTTTAAAACTATATATATATATGTGTGTATAGATAGATAGATAGATATGAAAAGACTAAGATAGATAGATAGATAGATAATTAATTTTTATAAATAAATATTAATTATCAACAGACATATATTCTTTATTTTCTCAAACCATCATTAGTGTGCCTATATAACTGCACCGCCGGTCGAAGGACTTGAACTCTGCACCCAGATAATTTCAATTCCAATTTCTTTCGCGCTATCATATTGATATGCAAAAGAAAAACACTCTATATTTTATTTACGAATATAATATGTCTTAAAAAAGGTTTCGACCTTACAAGGGAGGGAAATCGCAATATATATATATATATATATATATATATATATATATATAAAGATAGATAGATAAATAAACAGATAGCTTGATATATTTATTGATATATATATATATATATATATATATATATATATATATAGTCTAAAGAAGCTTTGAGTTATTTTAAACAAAAAGACAAAAAAAAAAGAAAAATGCAGTTTAAATTCCCAAAGAAACTAACTAAATCCAAAATAGTGTAGACTTAACATTTGTTGGAAAATTCATAAATAAATAATATATAATAGTAAGTAAATAAAATAAAAAGGGGGATTAAGTATCTAACAGTGAAACAAAAGCAGGAGACCTTAACGTAAGCATCTAATATTAACACGGGGATCTTAAGCTGTTTACCATGAAACTGTTTCGGAGATTTAAAAACAGGACAGTTATATGCATGGCTCTCCAATGGTACAGATAAAACTACCATTTCCCCAATAATCAAGTGTCGAAATAATTCAGCTTAAAATGTTACTTATATATACATAAATAAATAATAATAATAATAATAATAATAATAATAATAATAATAATAACAATATACTACCCTTAAGACTACCGTATGATATGGTAATTTGCATATCAAATAAAATTCTTTATAACAATAGTAATACTAGTAATAATAATAATAATAATAATAATAATAATAATAATAATAATAATAATAATAATAATAATAATAATAATAATAATAATAATAATAATAATAATAAAATACTATCTAAACACTAAACCTACGAACCATTCTGCGATATGGTAGCTAGAAATAAAATTATATAGGAATTAAGGTTGCATTAAAAAAAAAAAAAAAAAAAAAAAAAAAGCTTTAGTACCTTTGGTACCAGAAAGGCAAATAGATAAGAGGAAGGAAACCTAGCCATACAGATCTAAATACCCAATATATAGTCTAAAGAAGCTTTGAGTTATTTTAAACAAAAAGACAAAAAAAAAGAAAAATGCAGTTTAAATTCCCAAAGAAACTAACTAAATCCAAAATAGTGTAGACTTAACATTGTTGGAAAATTCATAAATAAATAATATATAATAGTAAGTAAATAAAATAAAAAGGGGGATTAAGTATCTAACAGTGAAACAAAAGCAGGAGACCTTAACGTAAGCATCTAATATTAACACGGGGATCTTCAGCTATATATATATAGATTGATAGATAGATAGGTAGATAGATAGATAGATAGAGGGGGAGAGGGAGAGATTCTCAATTCTTAAAGGAAGACTCGTCGAAAATTGCTCTGTGGATGTTCCTTCTGTAAGCTGTTTTCTATTCTTTCATTTCAGTAGCTGTAATAATGAGAGGAATTAAAAAAAAGCAGACAAATAATAAACCATTATTTACTTCTGTGGTTCAGTTCGTAATTCTACAGTAATTGACAGCAATGTACATCTGGATGAATTATTTCCCCACCCACCCCTTTAGGAATGATGGACCTTAAAAGAGACTTATGCTTAATTTACTGTTGTAAAAACCAAAAGGTAGAATTTATCTCCTTTCTCTGTCACGTACTTCCTCCCATTACGTAATATCCTGCAACGTAATAACAACTATAGTTATACATTCTAATGGAATTCCCCACTACTATTATCTTATGATTAATATCGCCTTATGTGGAAAACTACTATTCTTAAATTTAGTTTTTTACACCAACCGCTCATCTTGCTACACTGCTGCTGTGTGGTTAAGTTGGAACTTGTAAACAATTAGTTACTGAATTAGAAAGCGTTTTCAGATCGTCCGTCCGCCTCTCAAATCACACACAGAGCGAAGCGAGAAACAACGTGTCAGGTCACCAATGATCACGCTACTAGAATAAGGTAAAGTGGACCTTGAGTTGACTTTCGGCAGCCTCGTAACTCTCGCTGTTCTTCCCCCCCCCCGCTAGTACTCACGTTCCATGTCCGATGTATATGACAAAGGGGGAAGAATTGCTGTTTTCTGAGTCGGAATCTATCTATCTAGCAGTTATCATTGGATATTTTTTTTACCTTTATTCTTTCATTATGTGTGAATCAGATAATTCTAGCGTTGGCATTGGTTTCCTCGATATCTTGTCTCTAGTTAGAATTATTACAGACATCGCGTACTTACGGGAAAGACTAGGTGAAGGTTGCCAACATTTACAAGTGAAAGTGGTACTGTGGAACTGACTGGACTCGAACTTGGAAAACCCAGGTCGTCAGTCCGTGTCGTTATTCACTAACCCCCCCCCCCCCACAATTTGTGATGTTGAAGTTGTATTTAAAAAACAATTTTAGCTCTCACATCAAGTGTCTTCATGCGTTGTCTGGAGCGATTTCCATAAAAATAGAACTGGCTCAGACACGTGAGATAAGCGAAGTAAACGATCACGCATGTAAATATTACTAAAACCATTGACTAACCTTCGAAAAAGTTCGCCCCATAGATAAGTTCATAGGAGAGTACAGAATCCACACTACTACTTAATGGGGGCGGGGGTATCCCTCACGGAATAGACGTCGCTAGTCTTTCTCTACTCTATCGTTATTCACATGGTAGATGATCGGCTGAGCTAAAATCCTTTTTCCACCTGTAAAACATTTTTCGAAGCAAAGAACCCGTCTTAATACCCCCGATGCAAAGGATACTCCTTTACTTTCTCCATGTGCTTAAAACAAAACGAAACTTTCATGAACAGAGTTTCCTTCCAACAACTTCTCATCTGTAGAAAACGTGATCACGCGACTGCGCCCATGAAGTCTACAACATGGTCGTTTTAAAATGTAATGTCAACAAATACGTGTCATAAATCTTCCCCATGAGTAATCGAATTTTGTTATTTAAGTTCCTCATTTCATCCATTTTGTTTATCGTTGTCATCAAACTACAGGTTTAATTAAACATAATCCTCGAATGGTTTTTGGTCTTGTTAAATGTGACTCAATCGTATAAAAATTAAAAACAAATAAAATCTAACAACCACAGTAAAGTAACTTCACGGCATGCACTGTTTCGGACAAGTGATATACGCGACACAAACGAGCCCATATATTACAAGATCATGAGTCTGTCGTGAGACAGCATACCACCGCCTGACATAGTAACGATGGGCCAAATTATTATACGTGGATTACTTCTCCATGTTGTTTGAAGTATTCCTGAGGTTATGCCATGGAAACGTTGATAACTCAGAAACTATTAGATCAGGATAAAATTTTCATAGTCGTTACTAGAATAAGAGAGCATCAGATTCAGAAATAACATTTTGAAAAATCGAAAGTTAAGATTTCGTCAAAACATAATATATGGGATTTTATTGGCTACAATATGAGACAAGTAGCGAGTCTGTACTATAAACAATCACTATAGTTATCAGCAAAAGTTTAAGCTTCAACTTTTTTTCGTGAACTTGACCTTGACGTTTCACATATATATCCAGAAATTAAATTCCTTTCTAAGTTCGACAATCAAGTTTGGTAACAATTAGTCAAGCGATGTGGACGCTAGGCTCTACACAAACAAACTATGTGACAAGCCAAAAAACAACCTTGACCGAAAACATAACCTCCTTGCCGAGGGTAAATATTACAAAAACCCTTTGACACATCTTCTACAAATATCCGTCTATGTTATTATTTTCCCGCCGCTTAAATAGGAAAACCCTAATAAAGCCACTTAGTGAACGGATCATTTTTCTCTTCTTTTTTATGCCAGGAACGAGACAAACAATTATGATCAATTGTTACTAATTAAAAGGAAAGGCAAGAAGATGCCTTATGAATGTTTCTGATGGAATCGGCAACCCTACCCCATCCCTACGCCATATTCATATAATGGAATCGTTAAGCCCACCCCATCTCTACGCCATATTCATATCAGTGTTGATCGATTCGTATCAATTCGTCGTGTCTCTGCAGGCACTACACAACAACAAATATGGATTTAGTTGTGGTTTTTTTCTCATGCGCATAAACATTTTAAACATAATCATATTGCTTCCGGACTCAGTGTCAACCATTTTGGTTCTATTAAGTGGGAAGGAATGATCGTATGATAAAATAGTAGTGACATTTTTAGCGTTAATCGGCTCGTTGTGCACGGAGTATCTTGATTATAATAGTGTGATAGTGAATGATTGGGTGATATAAGTGAGTATATGTGAGAGAGAGAGATAAGGCGAGAGAAGGGAAGAGATAGAGAATAAGAGAAAGAGAGGAGTCACTCGTTATTTCCCTCTCTCCCTCTCTCTCTCTCTCCCCCTCTCTCTCTCTCTTGCGGATGGTGCAGATAGTCTATCAGAAGTCTGACTTTAACAAACGGTCCGTCCGTGGGAGAACGGTGTAACCCTCTGCTCCCCCCTCCCCCCCCCAAAAAAAATAGCATAGCCCTGAAGAGTTCTTTAACTAGAACTTATGTATAACCTTCTTATCCACACATCTATAAACAAAGGAATAATCGCCACAAGTTCTGTACTCAATCATGTTGCGAAGCTCTCCAGAGAGAGTATAACATTGTTTCAAAATTATGTAGTGAATTCGAATAAGGTTACTAAACATATGGTTTAGTATAATTATGTCTTATGTAAATCATCGGAATCTTAGGACAAACCTTTCAAATAATCGACTTTGGAAATATAAATGAGCCAACAAAGCACGTGAACAATAAAAGGAAATTAATATATATATATACATATATATATATATATATATATATATATATATATATATATATATATATATATATATATATATATATATCATATTTGTTGTTGTTTATTATCTATGTACGTATACGTTTCGTCTTTAATAATCGGCACTCATAAGCATAGAGATATGCCTATTCACTACCTGTCATGCGATTCAAAACCCCGGATACGAGTATTTTGCAATTCAAATCAGACGCCTTAACCACTCGGCCAATGTTGAACAGCGAATAAACGGTGATAATTTTAACAGTTTATACGGCGACTTGACGTCATAGAGCGTTCGACTTTTAATGAAAGGAACGATGCATTTAACGCTAGCGACGTCATGCTGTGTTAATTCTACACTTACAGTGCTCAACTAGACGGGTTTTTGTAGGAGCTACAAATAATATATATATATATATATATATATATATATATATATATATATATATATATATATATATATATATATATCAGGACATTTATTATTTAGCTATCTCGTGTACACTTGCTTAGAACTGCTGTGTCTGAGTTAGCCATCTCGTTCACACTTGTATGGACTGTCATCGTTGAGGATGTAATGCAGGCCAATGAAGAAGCTGACTCAACCAGGCCATGGTCAACGCTATTGTAACAACAGTAGTTGCGGAGCAGCGCCATTCAAGATAAATTAATTTAACATGCAGCGGTACTAGTGCCACATTCCGGCTAAAAAGGCTAAAAGGGCTTAAGGGACTGAAGGGGCTGAAGGGGCTGAAAGGGCTAACGGTTTTCTGGTAAAATCTAAAAAGCGTCTGCATCATGATTTGGCGGCTTCTAGTCGTTTTTTGCCAATGCGTCTGTTTAACATCTATATCCAGCAAGGACGTTAAGTCTTCTATCGCGATTGAAGGAAAGTGATGCCTCCAGATGACGACTTTCTTCGACAACTAACAGTAAGCCCTGGCCGCTGTTAACCTCGGTGTGGGGGGGGAAGGGGAGGTAACCTGAAATCCCCCATGAACACCAAGTGCTCCAAATCTACTAGGAGGATTTCGATCAAAAGCAGACGATATCATAGTGAAGTGTATAGCAACGGGGATTGACAACTAGGGCGTGACAATTACGAATCTTGTCAGTTTTGTAGCACCTCTTTCAATATTGCTGTTGGCAAGCTTAATTTTAAAACAAACGTTTGGGAGGAAGTGGGTGTGTCTATACGCATGCGTAGAAGCATTGTCACATTACACTTTCGGAATGATAATGAGACTTTTCATAAATTTTCACGTTTGATTCTACCGGTCGCCTTGGACTCTAATTAGTTTTAGGTAGCTTACGTTTCGTGATACTTTCTGACAATTATGATTGGATGTTAAAATGACAACATAGGCTTATTCTTAGTTTTTAAGCATAGATGGAGCGAAAACAGGAAAGAATGTTACGCTGTTTCCCTTTCTTTCTCGCTGTAATCTTTTTATAGACAAAGGGAGATTAGAGTAGGAATAGGTAGGATTTGTTATCGTACATCTAGAAAAAACTGGTGGAGATTGATGCCAATAGACGAATCGAACTGGTCTAGAGTTGTCACATGTTAGCTGTCAAACCGAACATTGTCATATGGAACAAGCGATAGAGAGTGGCAACTTTGGTTGAGGTCAGTGTCCCTAATGATGGGGGCCTAAACAGAACTGAAAGGGAGAAAATAACAAGATATCAAGGTCTGATGTATGATATGAAAAAAATAGAACCTCAAAGAGATCTCCATCATTCCAGTTATCATAGAAGCTACTGGACTAATGAAGTAGAATTTGAACAAAGTATTTAGTAAGTATACCTGGTAAACCAAGTGCAAAGGAAATCCAAACAATTGCACTCAAGGGAACAGCCAGAATCCTGAAAAAAGCTCTCGGTTGGAGTCTGTAAATAGCGGGTTATCGTATGGCATTCGTAAGAATGCCCCGTCCCCAGCAAATGAATGAAAATAAAAATAAAAAAAGAGAGAGAAATTTACATTTTTCAGAAAAATGCCAGAAACACTCTCAATAAAATTTTGGTTCCTATACAGTAAGGCAAATCTGCAAAAGAACTCTGAGAGCAGAAAAAAAGAAAAAAGGCAAATAGAGGAGAAACTAGGCAGTGTGAGATGATTTGATTAAAGTTCTATTTAGTGGTTTAGTGATAGATCATGAACTTGCATTTGGCCACGATGATGAGGCTGATCCATCTTTTCCCAAGTTTCTGTTCATCATGTTTACACTCTATCACTGCAAATTCTTTGACCCTAACTCGTATTTTATACGTTGTCTATAACTCTCGCTTCTGTCAGACTTTTCCTTTTTTCCTCTCTTTCTCTTTCTCTCTCTATTCATTAACAAACAATTGTAAGCATTTTCCTTCTAGATCTGCTATATTAAAACTTATTCTCTCTCTTCTTATCGTGTTATATTGACAAAGAAAGACAGCGTGAACACCGTAGTAAAATTATTAAACCCGTATTTAGAAAGTGAAAGGCAGAAAGGCAGAGAATAAGTAAGTAACAGAGAGATAGAACGCACACAGAAAGGAAATATTCAATGAGTAACTTGAGGAGCAACAGTCTTTCTAATATATATATATATATATATATATATATATATATATATATATATATATATATATATAAATGCAATAAAATGCAAAAGTAGCAATTAATACCCTAAATTAAAATTATCAAACATTTTTATCCACATGATAATTACTTATTAGAATTAAAATAAAATAGAAATGACGGTTATAATCATAATTTTATTCTCATTTTAAATTTAACTCACTCTGGCCGTCGCTCCATATCCCTTCCTCCCACCCCGTCCGAAATTGAGATCATCACAGCACAGACACGTGAAAAACCTCCCACGTAATAATTTGAAACACGACTTGTTGGGGTCCTCCCCCCTCCCCTCTCATGTCCCATGTCACCGTTATAGACAAAGCCCCAACTCTGTCCCCCTCCCCCTCCAATGTATTTTCAATTTTCAATCTCCCGTTAAAGTTGAAGTTAAAATTTATGCCATTTGAATTCCTTCGCCCGCCCGATGAGTTGGTCGCTATTTGCACCAATGAAACAAAACTTGTTTTGTCGCAACTAATGGAATAAAATCAATATATATATATATATATATATATATATATATATATATATATATATATATATATACATCTTTGGTTCAGTTGGTAGAAAATAGATCTAACAAAATGCTTAATTACTCAATAATGAATACATACTATTTATTTATAAATGGTGCTACAGAAGATAAGGTCAAATGAACATGCTCTCATCGGTTTCAAGACAAATGAGGTCCCAAAAAATAAAACTTTGCTCATAATCAGTCAGGGTTGGTTGTTTATCATCATAAGCAACATTTAACAGTGACGGTTTGTTGTGTATTATTACATGAAAACTTAGCAAAACTTTAGTTTTCGTATGTTGGAGAAGACACCAAGATTGAAACCGATGGTAGCATGTTTTACCTGCCATTCTATAACATTATATATATATATATATATATATATATATATATATATATATATATATATATATATATATATTGATCGTGTTACAATAATTATAATAAGCCTCTTTAAGAAATTAAGTTCGAGCACTCCCGGGGATGTTTAAAATAGACTATAAAAGCTCTTATGCAAAGTTCCAAATACGTTCGTCGAACACTCTCAATTAGTATTATGTCATTGCCCGCTTCTAGGTACATATATATCGAAATTACCCTCAATCACGTTACAGTTTCAGGTGACCGCAAGAATAGGGCAACTGCTTGCAGATTCTAGTCTGAATCTATGAACCGGGTTCGCGTCCCCTCGACCGTCTGATGAGAGCAATAAACTTGAAACTATAGTGTATGTAGCTTATTTATAATGTAATAAGTATTTAAGCATATTATATATATATATATATATATATATATATATATATATATATATATATATATATATATATTTCTTTTATTTATTAATGAAATAATAATTATTTACAATTTGCTGCGGGACACATTCATATTTACTGCTGTATAACCATGAACCAACATTATCAATCCACACGAATTTCTTGAGGTTTATAAATATATTATTTTATATAGAGCTCATTCCACAGAATATATTATGGAACACGGTCACACACATAAGATAAATGTGTAAATGTGTTGACGAATTAAGTAAGATTTACTATAAAAAATCTCTTGCTTTTGTCTTCTGACTCAACGATATTTCATAGCGATAAAATCGTACAGGCGTGACTCAATGCATACGCAATTTAAGCTATGTTAAGAAAGACAACTGTCACGGTGCCTTTACAATTGATAGCGTTTATAACAGCTGTCGCTATCGCTAAAAAGAACCAACACAAAATCTCGAGTATTTAAAAGTGATAAAAATCCGTTCATATATAAGCCAGCTCTTCTGATCCACAGGTAACATTATTTACTACAGACAATGTGGTCGTAAGTTCGAATCGCTGAAAATCGGTAGACCGTAAAATACATGCGTACGCGGATTACTGTTTATATATATATATATATATATATATATATATATATATATATATATATATATATATATATATATATATATATATATATATATATATATATATATATATATATATATATCGTCAGTTAAAATTGTTTGAAATAATTTAATAGTTATTCCCACTATATTTGATCGTGAATGGAATTTACACTGAAACTTCACTGTAATCGGCCTTATTTCTATTTATCTTCCTCCCACAAGGTAAGATGTGACACAAGGTCGGGAAAGTGTTAATTGAAAAACCAGCGCTCGAGAATTTGAGCACTCTGCCCGGTAAGGGCGCCTCAGGCAATTAGCAATCAACTAACCCCCTCTCAAAGGGTGAGAAGGCAAAGCCTGGCAGGGTGCACCTCCTAGAACTGCACAGGACGGACAATCGATAGACCGACGTAAATCCAGACCCGAAGAAAAAGCGCTATAATAATTATATTTGATATTTTGAAATAATCAATTTTTTCCTAAAACAAATAATGCAACGAACGTTTCAGAAATATAGTGTTTGACGGCTGGATGAGGATGCAAAATGTTTAGATTGTCGTTCAGTTCCTTAACTAGACATATCTCTACTTCAAGTCGGTTATCAAAAATATTTGAGGCAATTAAGTTATAAGCTGGATTATCTACTATATATATTAGTGTGTGTTTGTGTGTGTATGTATATCTCTTTCTTTATATATATATATTATTTACATCTCCTCCAGGAGATTAGGTGTTTTGAAAATGCTTGAATCTCTAATTAAGGCCAGTTATAATAAGTATTTAAAATTATCAAGTTACAACCCTTTTTTTTAACATACTGGATTACATTAGATACTTTTTTTATAACGGGCTCTAAGAAGAGAGTCTCTTAAACGATTAGCAATAAACTCACCCCAAAGAGAGGTAAAGCCTGGGAGCGTGGACCTGCTGAGACTGACCAAAACCATACTCAAGCCTGACAGAGAAACCACAACAGTCAACTCCCTGTCGGACTGATTATCGAAGACGTATCCTCGACTGCTCCAAATACCCACTTAGATGTGTTAGAATATATATATATATATATATATATATATATATATATATATATATATATATATATATATATATATATATTCTATATATATATTGACGGTTGCGTTTCGATCCCGGCTTGAGACGCTAACTGGTCTAGCCGCACTGATGAGCTGTGAAACAGCGAAACACGCTGTATGTGGATGACTATATATATATATATATATATATATATATATATATATATATTTGTTGATCTGAGAGAAGATCTCTTAACACCCACCATATTGTACATGCGTGCTCTTTACACTCGCAGACTCAGCCCTGATAAGACGAGTTGTGATGTCACTCGCTGATAAAACGAAAACAACATATCTGATGGTTCCTGTCACTGGACAGGCCTTACGTATGAGATGATTGGCAGATTTGAAGGTAAA
The DNA here is from genome assembly GCA_963556195.1 of Sepiola atlantica. Classification (NCBI taxonomy): domain Eukaryota; kingdom Metazoa; phylum Mollusca; class Cephalopoda; order Sepiida; family Sepiolidae; genus Sepiola; species Sepiola atlantica. The sequence continues at coordinate 49,031,429 of OY744547.1, read as the reverse complement.
ATAAAACAGGAACATGACACGATGTAGACCTCGAACCGTTGTCCGATGTCATAAATGTTTATTTTATAGAATCAAATTGAGTATATTTGGGAAAAGCAGAGACTGGTCTTTGAAGGCTGATCAACGCCTCAAGAAGATGACAGTTATCCTGTAACGTTGGACTGTGTTTTTTTTGTTTTTTGTTTTCATTTTATGTAAAACATATTCTTTGTTTCCATTCTTTGATTTCATCGTTGTATTTCATTGTTTTGCATTTCTTGTATTCTTTCGTTTTCACACTTTTCTTTCATTCCTTTCTTTATTTTCTTATCGCCGTTTTCTTTCGGTGTCCTGTTTTTCTTTCGTACGTCGCTATTCTTTGTCGATGTACTTTATTCTTTCTCTCTTTTTCTTCAGTTTCCTTTGGCCTTTTTATTTTCTTTAGTAAGCCGTTATTACCTACGTCCTAGTGGTTGTTCTCGGTTATTTTTGTTTGTTTATGTGAAGTCTAGCGTCTACATCGCTTGACTAATGGTCACCAAACTTGGCCAAATTTCAGTCATGGTCAAACCGAAACTTGATTTAGTTTTGTGATATTTAAGTTAAAGTCAACGCCATGTGAAAAGTAAAAGTCACACTTTTGGCAATAACTTATGTTCTATTCATCGTAGAGACTCGCCACTTGGTCAATATTTTAGCCAATGAAGTCTTAGCCTTATATGACCGTAACCTTTTTATTTGAGCTGGTTCTTGTAAAATACTGACATGGCCTTAATTCTCATGGAATTTAAATTTCCGACATTTTCAAATTTGGTGGATGGATCTGATGCTCGTGGATAAAAGTAACCATCATGAAAAAGGTCAACCTGATCAGATAAATAGTTTTTTAATTATCAACGTTTCCATTAAAAACTTCGAATATACTTGATACAATATGGACAGATAGGCCAATATATGACTTTAACCTATGCTTACGTTGTCACGTTGACGTATGAAGTTTCACGACTGACGTATGCTCTTGTTATATATGTGCTCAATATATACCATGGCCGAAGCAATTTCTACTGTGTAGTTTTGACTTACCATCACGGTTGACTCCTGATTAATAGTACTTGTCAGGATTCCACATATGAGTTAGAATAAAATTTGTACCGGACACAACATTAAACTGCCATTAGACACATTTGAGTAAGGTGATCGCGATCACGCCACATCGCAACTATCTTTCTTAACCGTCTGGATATTTATTTGCCTACCTTATTTCAAAAACATATACATTTTTAAATCCCCCAACAATTAAGGATATGACACAGAGCTGCATTTTGTTGTGAAACCTTAACTGGGAAGATTAGAAACTCTGGCAAGAAAACATTATGTTCCACTACTTTAAGGTCTACTCGACCCGTGAGTAGCAGTGCCTGTCAATCTCCCTAATACTAAGTTAAGTAAATATGAATTGCTTCCAGTAGTCAAATTTATTGTTATTTTAAGCCTTGTAAAAATTTTATAAGAACTCAAGAAAGAATAATGAAACATATCCACGAGACACATAATGTATATCATATTCAGTCAATTATGTTTGACAGGGCGAATATTGTGAAATAAAAACTACATATATATATAATGTGTGTATGGTTGGTGGTTCAATGCATAACCATCCGATAAAACTACATGTTTATAAGATAGTGCTCAATAACAAGTCAGGCTTTATTTTAGTGTATTTCTTATTCATGCCAACATTTTTCGCTAGGTATGTTTCAGCCGCAACTTTATTGCAAGTCCAGCTTCCTCAGCTGGAGTAAATATATTTAAAAGACACTAGATCTACTGTAGTGCGAAGAAGCTGGACTTGAAATGAAGTCGCATCTGAAACATGTATACACATATGTAGCCAAAAATATTTCATAATATCAATTTATACCACATATATATATATATATATATATATATATATATATATATATATATATATATATATATATGTATAAGCTAATTTCGCGTACAACAAAATTGTAGCATACATTCCAGAGGAAACCTTTTTTAATCAATGAAACGGGCAGGTGAAAATAAAAAGAAAATTGCTATTTTTTTTATTAGGGCCTTATCATCTGACCCTCTGAGAGGAAACGTCAGAATGATAAATTAAAAACTAAGAAAATCGAATGAGATGCTAGGGGAAAATTACTTAAGTTGGAGAAAACGATTGAGAGAAAAATAACCCTTAAATCTCTCAACGTTATGGTTGATTTGAATCATTATATATATATATATATATATATATATATATATATATATATATATATATATATATATATATATATATAAGCAAACATTGTTAAGCATAACTTAATTCTGTGCTTGATTATACCTTCTTTATTTTTTTCAATATCTTAATGTGTTAAAATCAACAAAAATAAGGAAATATACCATAAGTATAACTCAATTTTTATTAGAATTATCTTCACATGACAAAAAAAAAAAACAAATAAACTAAAAGCTGGAGAAAAGAAGAGCATTTCTAAAAAAACAGCTGAGAACGTAACATGTGAAGTCGTTGGATGTCAAAACAAAAAAAACCTGTGCAGTTCCAGAAGAAGGTTTACATTTTAAATTCCGTGGTGCGAGAATTAACGTCACATGATAAATTGTGTTTACGTTAAACAATTTAAAACGTTGTTACTTCTTTTCATACGTAATTATATTGATTGTAATTTTCTTGGTTTTCATAAAGATATCTTCAAGTATTTTTATTTTTTCAAATTGGTTTCATAATGTTATATTTTCGTGTTATTTTCTTTGTTATGCTTAACGGTGTTTTACTTAATACTCACAATATATATTTATAGCAGGACCCGTGCCACGGCGTTGCGAAGGAGAGAGACATAAGTATGAGGGTATTAATTCTGAAAAAAAAGTTGAAATGACCCCAGTAAATAATTTAGTGATTAAAATAGGATTTTATCCATGAGTTGAATAAAACGAAATCGATTTCTCTATGATTGGTGTGACTGACCCTCTTACGATTCTATATAAAAATGAAAACCATTTCCTTCAACCCTAAAGTAAACGAATGTTATCCCAATATATATATATATATATATATATATATATATATATATATATATAATATATATTTGTTTATTTATACAAACATTATTGGCTACATATGTGCTTACATGTTTCAAGTGTACTCTTCACAGAGAGTTAACATCTTCAGACCCCAAAAACGATACAATGAAGTATATTATATATTATAGGGGGATGACACGTCTTTATAATTTCACCGGCCTATCGTATCGAAATTACATTCTTTATTCGTTAACCCTTTCAATTCGTGTCTATTTTTTTATTATTTTCATTACTTTTATAATTCATTTTATAATTTGTTCCCCATACTTTCTTCTCTTATTATTGTTGTGAAGTAGTCCAACAGTAAAAAGAAGATGTCAAGTCGAAGGTGGGTTAAGATAACAAGTATATTAACATAAAAGGTACAAGGTAAGGAAACTGACTGGCACTTGGCTAGACAGTTATAAGTTTATCCTTTTTCTCTCTCTATTAAAAAGCAGCTGTCGTAAAGAGTTCGACTTTTGAAAAGAACATTGCATTGGAGCCACGATGACGGCTGTGTAAATACTACACCCTACAGAGCCGAGCCTAGTTTGGATGCAGTAAATAATAATTATAAATATTTCTTTTAATCTACAAACGTATACGTTTCATTCTTTTACGAGAATCTTCAGTGTAGAGAAGTATTATTCGCATCAGGTGCCGGAATCGGGCCCTCTTACACGAAACAATATATATATATATATATATATATATGTATATATATATATATATATATATATATACATATGAGAAAACATGAAAACATATTGGACTTATTGCGTACATATATATATATATATATATATATATATATATATATATATATATATATCGTTATTTTTTATTTAACAGACATGTACAAAATCTGCGACACTGGCATGTCGATGTTATCGATCAACAGTTATTATAAACTGAGATCTCATCAGGCAGAGTTAGAATCCGATCTTAACCTCAGATCATATTTGGTTCTCTCATTTTATAAACCCGGTTGAAATTCTTTGGATTACTACTCTGTGGATGTTTTTACCTGGATTATTACCATTATATATATATATATATATATATATATATATATATATATATATATATATATATATATATATATAGAGAGAGAGAGAGAGAGAGAGAGAGAGAGAGAGAGAGAGAGGGAGAGATAGAGATAGATAGATAGATTGATAGATACAGATTCCCATATACACATTCATTCTCATGTATATGCACACACACACATATACATATTGCCAACAGAGACATCCCCTGTTCCACTGATTAGTGCAGCATAATATATTTAATATATATAAATATAATTATCCTTTTTGTTATAATTCTAACAGTTATTGAATTAATTCACTATAAACACAGTGTATAAAAACATACTCTACATGTGTTTTAACTTGTATTCATGCATATGTATAACTACAGACACGTACACCTATCTATCTATCCGTATATATATATATATATATATATATATATATATATATATATATGTACATCCATTTACCTCTTAGATTTTACTAACAAATATTGGCATCCCAGATAAATACCTACCCACATGTATGTGCATATACATATAACACATACACAACACCACACACTCACATTTAAATACCTTCATTAAAGTTCGCATACGTACAAATACAATAAATATAAAAAAGTTTTAAATATAAAACTTTTACACCCGCATAAACATACTAATACACATACAAAATATATGTACGTACGCATACATATTTATACCATATTTTCTTTAAACTCATTTACACACATGTGCACATATACACACCCATATTTCCATCATTACATAAATATACACATATATATCCATATATATCCATATATATATATACACCCCCATATGAATGGAATTTCGAACGGAACCCTTTATTAAAATCCAAGTTCCATCTGAAGTAATTCGCACTGAGGATTGTACCTTCAACCTTCGGATGACTGTCACTTAGAACTGATGTGTACTTAGTACTATATTCACTGCGCCACGGGTCCTTGCGGACAATTCTAGTATGAATTTTGCGAGCCTTAATCCTATTTTTGTTTTTTGATCAAACTACTTATCACTATAGATCGCTACTTATCTATTATTTATAATTATAGGTTCCAATATTGTATTGAATTCTATACTAAGTCTACTTAGTAAGTCATTGTCGCCTAACACATGTGCTGCTTCTTTGAATAAAAAGGTAAATACATTTTTAACAACAACACCGACAATACCAACAAAACAAACAGTAGAGAAACATAATTTTGTTCACCTTACTATACTCCCTATAAATTGAAACTAATATAGGTAAATATATTCTTAGCCTACCAGATAAACACATAACCTTACAACATAAACTGCACAAACTCTTTAAAAGAGTCTCCGCTAGGATAGGCTATTTATGCAATTTAACAATGAAGTTCAAAATAAGTTTTAAACCACTGGCTGCACCAACGAGCTCCTACATAGAAAAAGCATAGATTATGCCAAACCGTTAGATATAAGTTTCTCTCTGATAGGGAAAAAAACTTAGCAAGTATCGCGTAAAAAACGACCATTTCTACGAAATAATGACTGCAATAATTATCATGTAGGTAGGAAAACGAAATCATTTTTAACAATATAAAAAGCACTTTCTTTTTTATTTTACATTTAAACAAAAATAAACTAAGTTATAAAAAGACAAACGAAATTTCTTGGAGTGAAACGCTTTGTTTCTTATCGAATAATTTACGAAACATAATTTAAAGAAAAAAAAAACAAATACAAGAAGAAAAAACTTTTTGTTTCTTTTTGCAAACGGCATTGACGGCTTTTGCTCGGAGTGATAATCGCGCCGAGGAAAGAAACACATTTTCTGGCTGTTGCCAACGAAATAAATTAAATCCTGACATGTTCACCCCCGGGCGTGTTTTATATGCGCCGTGTACTCGATGAGCTCTTTGTGTGGGCCTTTCTCTCTTTGTATGTTTGCGACTCGTTCTGTCTATGTGTGGGAGAACGGACGAGATAACTTATTGAATTTTAGATAGTGGGTAGAACACATGTATGTATGTATATTACACACAAAATATATCTGCATCTAACTGCGTTGTCTCTCCCTTTCTCTTTCTTTCTCTCTCATATATCTATATATATATATATATATATATATATATATATATATATATATATATATATATATATATATATTCCATAAGTAACGTTTTGTATATAAAAATGGGATAAATACTCCTATGCGTCTTGCTTCTTTTGTATAATAGTTCTCAATAATAAGTAGAGCGGTGTATATATGTATATATATATATATATATATATATATATATATATATATATATATATATATATATATACATTTATGGCTACATATATGCATACGTGTTTTAGCTAAAACCTTACACACCTAGTAATGTTTATATAAATTAAACATAATACAATAATTCAGCGTAACCCGTTTCCAGGCATGCCCCTGAAAAGTTAATGAAACCAATAAATTCCTTCTACCACCCCTGAAACTCATATATATATATATATATATATATATATATATATATGTATATATATATATATATATATATATATATATATAT
>OY744547.1:48964751-49019751 GCA_963556195.1 Sepiola atlantica | reverse complement strand
GCCTCTTCGTTGGACCTACTCAATAGTAGATTAAACTCTCCCACACACCATACTAAACGGTGAAATGCTCCCACTACAAATGTTGCTTATAATAGTGTAAGAGAAATTTATGTTTAGTTCTTAATCATATTTACAAGCCGCTGACTAGACTTATATCTACATATATACCTGTATATATAGAGAGAGATGTGTGCATATGTGGATGGAAAAGTACTTTTTTTACCTGCGGGCTCGGAAATACCAGACTAGTAGACGGGCGCAGGCTATCCTCTCTCGGAGTGTTGGACTCGTAGACCTTCTCAGGTCACCCATCTAAGAGAAGGAAAACTCTGACAATAAAACCGTGCTACTAACCATTTACGTCTTGTCAGCAAACCGTTGGGGAGGGAGGCCTCCTTAGTCTTGATCGACAACTTTTCTAGAGCTGGAATCTCGAACAAAGTATCCGGTTTGCTGTCACTTTTCCGACCCGCTTTTCAGATCGCACGGACCAGCAAGCCTCACTTCTCGACCTGTCCTTGATCTCACTACCTGAGGCTTGTGTAGCGAATGCCCGTAGCCCGCTCGGAATCACTGATCGCGTTGTGGTAATGATACTTATCACCTTTAAAAACTTGTCCAAAAGCTGAAGAGCCGTTGCTAAAAACGACGAGAAACTGTAGGCAGGCTGATTTTAAATCCCTCAGGGATCACATAAGTGACGCCACATGTAACCTTCTCACTCACTGCTGATCAGTGTGCAAATGAGCTAACCGAATGGGTCAAAGCAGGCATTGATGCTTATGTCCCCACCCGAAAATTCTTCAGCAAACCCCACCCTCCTCAATGGTTCACCTCAGCATGTGTAGCTGCTGTTGCTGAGAGGCAGAAGGTATACAAAAATAACCAAAAAAACGATTCAGTCACAGAAACAAGGTACTCGTGATGTCTTGAAAATCTACAATAGTCTTATGAAAAATGAACAATCGACTATTCCCCCACTATCAAATCACAACGATGTTGTTTGCACAGCAACTGATAAGGCTGAACTACTTGACCAGAGTTTCGCCTTAAACTCCACTCTGGACCCGGCAAACCACACCCTCCCTTAATTCCAATTGCGGACTGAAGCCACACTTGAGAACCTGGTCATCACCCTGTCTCAAGTGAGAGACACCATAAAAAAACTTTAACACCTCTAAAGCCTGTGGGCCTGATCTTATACCAGTAATAGTAATAAAGAAATGCTCTGTTGAGCTGGCCTGTGTCTTCTCACAACTATACAACAAATCCATTACTGAATCTTGTTACCCTGATAGTTGAAAAATGGCTGTGTGGTAAGTGTCTTCAAGAATTCTGGAGATAAAACTGATCCTCTAAACTACCGACTAATCCGTCTACTCCCGATCTTTGCTAAAATCTTTGAATCATTAATCAATCTAACGATAGTCAGTCACCTAGTTAATTCTAAAATTCTGTCTGATTATCCATACGGATTCAGACAAGCACGATCTATTACAGATATCCTAACGGTCATCTCTGAACGCATATACCATACACTGGACAAGGCAGGTGAAGCTAGGGCGGTAACGCTAGATATCCATAATGCCTTTGCTAAAGTATGGCATGAAGGGGTTCTCATAAAACTACACTCATATAGTATTACTGGACACATATTTTATATAGTTAAATACTTCCTAACAAAACTAAAGATCCAGGTTGTACTCGATGACCGTTCTCTAAGTCACATGGCATAAATGCTGGTGTACCCCATGGATCTATTCTTAGACCTCTACTGTTCTTGATTTTCATAAATAACCCTCCTGATTCCATTGCGACTGAGAGAGGAATATTTGCTGACGACACCACGCTCTACTCTCGTCATGTGGGCAAAACCGACGCGCACATATCTGAGGCAATGGCTGAATCCTTAGAAAATGACCTCCAGTCTGTAGTGGAAGTGGGTCAAAAATGGATGGTAACTTTTAATGCCGCAAAGACAAAGCTACTTTCGTTCAATAACTACAAGAAACCTCTTCAACCACCGATTGTCATGGCAAATAGCACCCTGCCTGAGAGTTCATTATTCAAACTCTTCGGCCTCACTTTTACAGATAACATGAATTGTAATAATACATTGAATACATTCCCGGGGCTGTTGCAAAGAAGATGGGCTCCCTCTACCGTGCTAATAAACTTCTCTCACCTGACATTATCTTATATCTCTACGAAGGCAGCATCCGCCCATGCATGGAGTATTGTCGCCACATCTGGGCTGGTGCATCATCGGCTAGTCTCTCCCTCTTAGACAATGTCCAAAAAAGGGTTGCCAACTTGATATGTCCTTAACTATCCACAAAGCTCTAGCCACTGTCCCATCGCCGTAATAGGTCTTCCTTGTGCCTGATTTACAAGTATTTCAATGAATTATACTCTGTCGCGCTTGCTGCTTTGGTACCCGACGACGTAAATTCACTAGACCAAGCCGACAATCTACCAAATCCCATCCCTACACTGTGGAGGTCCCCAGATTTTGAAGAGATTTCTACTCCAAAAGCTTCTTTCCTTGTGCTGCTGGACTCTGGAACTCCTTCCCTGCTCTCTAATTTCCTGACGTTTCCTCAGTAGCCCCTTACGTCTACAGTGGCGGACTGCCTTGTTTAGGGTGAACTATGATAAATAAATATATATAAGAGGTTGATATAAAATGCTTCAAGAATTGTGTGCAATATATAGAGAGAGGTAATTTATAGGAGACAATTCCAATGCAATGATGTATAAGATATTGTATAATTTACACCTTTTCAGTATTTCTCCAGTATTTGTCCCATTAACAGAAATTCACTCACTCATCTTCACCAGGTGCAAAGTTTAATAATACACCATACTTGGTGAACGCAGCTTCTTCATTTTACAATAACACTTCGAAAACTATAGAATATCGTAGCTGGCATAATAGCAGAGCTATAGCTAAACATACTGCTAATACAATACTAATATATTATATCATTCTGGGAAAATAAACGAATATCAAACTGAGAATTTTCTACATTTTGTTCATTTAAAAAAAGTGTTTAAAACACATCTGAAGAAGGGAATTTCTCCAGAAATATTATGTTAGATTTGGAGCAAGTAATATTTTTAATCATAAAAAAAAATAAAAAAAAAAAAATAATAATAATAATAATAATAATATTAATAATAATAATGATAATAATAATGATAATAATAATGATAATAATGATAAAAGAATGTCACCATCAATTCTAATTGCCGGCACTTATAAGCGGAGTAAATGAACTATCTGGCTTCTACTCATTCATTCTATAAGACAATTAAATATTATATCATCACCAGAAAAGATGCAAATAAAATAAACTCTTAATCAATCCTAAAACAACTTTGACTACAAATAGTTATATGGTATTCAAGGTTAGGAGCAAGTGTTTCTTGGGTTTCCTTATTTTTACGGACAATGTTTGGACACAAGAAGTTAGTTAGATATTGAATTATTATAATTGTTTGGACACGATGTTTGGACACAAGTCTAGCTAGTTAAATATTGAATTCTTATAATTGTTTGGACACAATGTTTGGACACAAGTCTAGCTAGTTAAATATTGAATTCTAATAATTGTTTGGACACAATGTTTGGACACAAGTCTAGCTAGTAAAATATTGAATTTTTATAATTGTTTGGACACAATGTTTGGACACAAGTCTAGCTAGTTAAATATTTAATTCTTATAATTTGAAGGATATTCGGGAGTGACTTTTTCTTTTTTAACTTATAAAAATGAGTTCTACAAAATATTTGACAAGAAACTGGTGATGTAAAAGTTCATTCGTGTCATATATTTTATTATGAGATAAAAAAATTGCATATTTTATCAATGCGTACTTCATATATGCGAAATATTTTCAGGTATTTTGACGAAACAGACATATATATATATATATATATATATATATATTATAATATAAAATGAAGTAATAAAATAAGGTGTCAATCAAATTTTATTAGAATTCAAAGACTTATATATTTTTCGCTCTTCTGGCTAGATGTGATGGGAGTCCGTCTTATTTTGCTCAATTCGGATTTAGCGGGTTTTCTAATTAAACAACGAATTTGGATTTGATTAGAGTTGCACATGTTGGGATCTCGGAACTTTGATTGGACTTTTTGTATTATTTTGATTGATTTATTTATCATTAACATTGAATATGGACACATTTCGCGACTGGATAACTTTGCCGGCCCCTTCAATTTCACATATTTGGACTGCTGTTTGTATCTTGGAGTGATGCCCTTCCTGATTATGCTTCTCAACTTGTATGACCTGGATGGAATGTATGGATTCAACAAAAGTATGTTTTTGGATTGATATGTTTGATGTTATGTATTTTTATATATTTGTGTATATAATTTTATATATTTTCAAAGCGTAATTTTATTGCCTGTAGTAGTATAACTGCGGTAATGGTCCTCTGAAGAGAAGAATTATCTTTGAAAACTCATGAGCTAAGGACTTAAGGATGCTTTGCATGAACTTTGAATTCTAATAAAATTTGATTGACACCTTATTTTATTACTTCATTTTATATTATAATATTAATGCTCTATCCAGTATATTGAGCTTCAGTTTTTTTATCCGGATGTTTCACTAATTATAAGATATTAGTTGACGCTTATATCTTTTGTTGGATTGCTTCATATATATATATATATATATATATATATTGCAATCCACATACAGACTCTTTCGCTGTATCACAGCTCTTCAGTCCGGCAAGACCAGTTAGTGCCTAAAGCCAGGATTTAAACTCAACCATCAAGCTGACAGTCGGCACTCCTACCCCTACGCTATCATACGACACTGACTGAAGCAATATCTCAATGTACACATTGCAAGTGTCGGGAGCTCGAATTAGTTTTACCTAATGAGCTATCCCTTAAAGCTAATGGTAGTTGGCGATATCCTTACAAATAAGCTCTACCCAGGGAGGGAGCTTCATGTAGTCATCCACATACAGACTGTTTCGCTGTATCATACACATATATATATATATATATATATATATATATATATATATATATATATATATATATGTGTATATATATATATATATATATGTGTATATATATATATATATATATATATATATATATATATATATATATATATATATATATATATATATATATATATATATATATAAAGAGAAATATGTAATTCATACGAAACGAGTCTAATGTATGAATGTATCGGCTATAAGCGTAATGAAAGCAAATAACACACACAGAAGTAAAAGTAAAATAACTTTTTCGTGTAGGGTCCATATAACATAATATTTTTATACAGATTAACTCTTTCAGATAACTGTTTCAACTGAAGCTTGAAAAACGTACAAAACATAGCCTCTGGCAATAATACAGCAGTGTATAAATATTTAGTTTAATATATATATATATATATATATATATATATATATATATATATATATATATATATACATGAACATTTTATTTCGACAGGTCCAACGACAGTGTCAAGTAATAATTTTTATTGTTATTCTACAGCCCTTTCATCTTAAGAAACTGTACAGACAGACTGTGTCTGAGTTTTACAGTGAAAAAAAATCATCAGAGAAAATAAACGTGTCCTTCAACACATTCAAAATAGAATAAATGTACGTAATCTGTTTTTTATCAGATAAATTCTTTTTTCGCATTATCTTTTTAATTATTATCGTTTAATATATTTCATATTATTTTTTATTTTTTCTTAATAACTTTTTACCTATTTTCCTCTGGACGTTAGCATAATCATCCTCTTTTTATTGGTTCTACAGTCTAATACTATTTTCGTAATTTTGAAATTATAATATCCATTTCAATACTTACATATATGCCTTAATATATTAAGAACCTCAATATTTGAATATACTTTCTTTGTCTTGTGAATTTATTTTTCCGTTTCTTCAACCATTGCATTTTAAAAAATTATTTTGTTGTTATTGTCGATGCGATTGTTGGGTGCTAACATCGTTGGCGATGGTAATAAAAGCAGTTTTCATTGACTTCAAAGATCTTGTAATTATTATTATTAGGCGTACTAATTTTATATTATTATGAAATATACTTTTTCCATGTTATTTTGTTAATAAACTTCAACTAACAACCCATTATAACTTGTAACCTTAACAAAATAATTATTAAATCAAATTTAAGTAATTCCATATCATATAATTTCTTTAATATCTCTTCCTTTCCACATAATAATAGTAAGCTTGGTTTCCACAAGTATCCTTTTGCAAAAACTTTTTTTAATTATATCATATTTAAACTTCATCTTTTCCGAATGAACATTTCCTTTGGGTTGAAACGTTTTGTGCTGAAATTCTTAATTGTATTTACATTTGGATAAATAATGATATTCGTTAGAATATTCTTGTTTTTTTGCTAATCAAATTTCATCTTAAATATGGTTATTATTATTACCTAATCTCAAAATGTGTATATACCATAGTAAGTTAAATAACATGATGACTATCACAGCTGTGTAATTATAAACGAGTATTGATATACTCCTCTCCAGGAGTTAGGCACAAGGCCAGTTTTTATCCTACTCCCACAAGTAAGATGTGACCCAAGGTCGGGTCGGGAAAGTGAGGTTTGAAAATTGCCTGGGCAGCCCCGTCGGCATTCCCCGGTAGGGGCGCCTCGGGCAGTAAGCAATAAACTTACTCCTCCCCAAAGAGGGGAGGCGAAGCCTGGGAAGGTGGACCTCCCAGAACTGAACAGGACAGACCCATTGACCGGCGTGAATCAAGACCCGAAGGCCAAGACAACACCAGTATGGGGTGCAGTATCCATCGGAACAGATACTATACTTTGATCTTAGCCAAAAGGCCAAGATTAACGAGTATTGATTTACTCCTCTCCAAGAGTTAGGCACAAGGCCAGTTTTTATCTTACTCCCACAAGTAAGATGTGACCCAAGGTCGGGTCGGGAAAGCGGGGGTTGAAAACTGCCTGGGCAGCCCCGTCGGCATTCCCCGGTAGGGGCGCCTCAGGCAGTAAGCAATAAACTTACTCCTCCCCAAAGAGGGTAGGCTTAGTCTGGGAAGGTGGCCCTCCCAGAACTGCACAGGACAGACCCATTGACCGGCGTGAATCAAGACCCGAAGGCCAAGACAACACCAGTATGGGCTGCAGTATCCATCGGAACAGATACTACACTTTGATCTTAGCCAAAAGGCCAAGACTAACGAGTTTTATTTATCTACTTCCCACAAGGTAAGATGTGACACAAGGTCGGGAAAGTGGGATTAGAAAAACCAGCACTCGAGAAGTTGAGCACTCTGGTCATTAAAAATTGCCTGGGCAGCCCCGTCGGCATTCCCCGGTAGAGGCGCCTCAGGCAGTAAGCAATAAACGTACACCTCCTCAAAGAGGGGAGGCAAAGCCTGGGAAGGTGGACCTCCCAGAACTGCACAGGACAGACCCATTGACCGGCGTAAATCAAGACCCGAAGGCCAAGACAACACCAGTATGGGCTGCAGTATCCATCGGAACAGATACTACACTTTGATCTTAGCCAAAAGGCCAAGATTAACGAGTATTAACATATAAAAAACTCTGATTCTTTTCTTTGCTACTTTCCGACATATTTTACGATACACCGTTTAACAGTCATTTTACCGCTTTTTTAAATATCAGCGTATATTAACTTCTCAGCACTTGCTGATCATTTTCTCATTCTTTTCCCAGTTTCACTTCATACATATCTTATTATACTACTGACACTGCTAAGAAAGATGTTTAAGGCAAAACATCTTTACATATATTGAACTCAGATTGTCTCACACATATTTTCTGATTTCGATATATTCAACTTGGACACATTTCTGATTTAATATTATAATAGATGATACCTCACAATATATCTGTGGATTTCCTGATGCAAAATAACTTTTACCCCTTGTTCGAGAATATTTCTTATTTTATTTTCCATTTTCTCTTGGAATTACAAACGGTGTAATATTCCTTTACACGAATTATGAGCATTTTTCAAATTAATAATTACTTTCATTGTTAAATAATTGGGTTTTACTTCAGATTAGAGAGAATATTGTTTCTTTGCAAACCTAGGTTCGAAATACTTTTCTAGATTTGATACAATACTTTGCTGTACTATCTGAAATTATTAAACTTGTAAAGTATGTAACGGTATATTTGTTTATTTTTGCTCTCACTTAATTCTAATGATGCTCAATACTTGGCATGTACTTTTCGTATTATGAATTGCCTCATGATAACTTTAAACACACAAAAATAAAATTATTTTTTACTATCTAAAATATATATTTGAGGAATATATTTTGCATTACGTTGAATTATTATTTCCATAATTATCATATATATATATATATATGTGTGTGTGTGTGTGTGTGTGTGTGAGTGTGCATATTAATTAATAAAGTTAAAATATATTGCCAAACTAAATTAAGCTAATAAACCAAGAGTTATATATTTATATATATATATATATATATGTATATATATATATATTGCTCTCCCTCTCTCCCTATATATATATATATATATATATATATATATATATATATGTATATATATATATATATTTATATGGTCTAGCCGCACTGATGAGCTGTAAAACAGCAAAACAGTCTGTATGTGGATGATTATATATATATATATATATATATATATATATATATATATATATATATATGTCCATATTAATTAATAAAGTTAAAATATATTGATAAAATGAAAATAAAATCAATAGCGAGTAGAGTATTTATAAAATGAGATAAACACTGGTAGAGTGAATGTTAATCAACCAATGTTTCACCTAATACTAACATTTTACATAATGGTACAAGTACTGACATTAAGGCCAAATACACTAACCACACATTTTAATTGTATAACCCAAATAATAAAATAGGCATCACATTATCCAAGTATATACTATTTCTGAAAGATTAGAACATAATTCTTGTAATAAAATAGAGTATTTTAAAAAGTCGTCGACACTTACAATGCACAACAACATCTGTTTTCTTTGTTTTATTTAAAAATTGTCTCTTGATATGTTCCCTCTTAATCAGCGAGCTGAGATCCGTTTTAACTGTAAGCACTCCAAACGGTTAACTCTGGATAAGTTTATGAACACTCCAGTAAATTTAAGGTAAGTAAAAAGTAAAGCATCCCTAGATGAGTATATATTATAGAAATATGATAGAATTTTAATGAACTAATAAAATTGGGAAGCTTAGTCTTAATTAAACTAAACAATTAAAAATAAATGATACAGCTAGGATTATTTGTAATCCGACAATAGCTTAATGCAGGTTAAAGTTAAAGAGATATAACTTCAATTTTATATATTATTTCTCTCGTAATTAACTTGGAAATAACGTTTTAAATACAGGGTTTGTTTATAACCATATTTATTCATCAAACAATTATATAGATTTACTTTCTTTGGTTTGGCACTCTCGTCACAAGAGCAAGCAAGCTTTGGTAAAACGTCCTCAAAATGAGTGTAACTCTCGCGATTAAAATAGCCTTAAAATAATATGGTGCCATAGAGACTACTTTTGTGAAGCATTTGTAAAATATCAAAAGAAAAAGTGTATCTCTAATTAAACAATTTATGGACAAATGGCAAGTTTCCATCAAGGAATATTGAATGAGTCCTGTTATGCTTGCAACTCAAGTCTGGTTCTTTAAGGTAAATCAAATTACATGAAATCTCAAACCAACCACATCATTTAAATAAAATATATCTTCCATTTATCGCTTAAGCACATGAAATGAATGCGCCTCTCCAGAATTACTACGAATCCACCTGGATATATTCGTATCAATGTAAGTACAAATTACCCCCCTCCAAAAGGCGGGTCCATATCCACAGGGATATCAAATGACTGCAACACTTATTTATATTCTATTTTAAAATAATTTTTCTATATTAGGTTTTCAATTATTGCTTTAAGACGAGAGCATTTAAAATATATTGACCCCTTTTTTGTATTTTTCGTAAAACTAACAGTTCTATCTTTACCCTCTTCAAAAACTAATGTTATACATTAGTGATACACACACACACACACACACATATATATATATATATATATATATATATATATATATATATATATATATATTCTTGGAAATTACTTGCAGTTATGATATAAGATTATAACGTAATTTTTAAACTTAAGACTGACAAAATAACTAAAATGGCGACAAGGCAAGCATTGACTCATTAATCAAATTCACAATCTTTTCTATAATCCAACCCTAATTAAAAAAAATAATATTCCGTCTACGTTTTACTTTTCCACTGACTTCAGAATTGATTATAATCAAAGAGGATTGGCCCCCAAAATATGTAGTTCTGATATTTCATACCACCGCCAGTAGTAGATGTGGAAGGCAACGTCAACAGTCTGATAAAGTAGTTCTTCTCCAAATTCGGGATCTAATTATTTTTTTATGTTATTGTGTCAACCTTGAGTTCAGAGCGAGAATGCCCGTACCGAAAAGTAGCTATTAGGGGACGACGAGAGACGATCTTGGAAAAAGTATGATTAGTCTCGGATTACGGTGGTGTTTTCCCTCTTTCGTTGAGTATTAAATAGACATTATCTTTGAGATTTATCTCAGAGATCAAACTCTGGGATTTTAAAGCTTCTGTGACTAGTGCGTACTTATTTAGGATCACACCTCTTGATGAAATAATTATAATATATATTATTCAACGGGAATAACAAAAGGTGTTTGAATTTAAGACGGAGACTTGGATAACAAGTCAAGCATAGGCTGTAATTTGCATGTACTAAATATGGTTGAATTGCAGAAAGGGGTGTGCATCATTTTATTAACAATTCCATGGATTGAACAACCAATATATTTTCGTGGTGAATTAGATAAGAGATTTGTCTCTTTACAAAAAAATAGATTAAAACGGTGAATACGTATGGAAGCAGGGTGGGTAACTATTCTACTGAGTGAACGAATAGGAAATGAAAGACACATCTTTGTATATATTGTGCATGTATATTTAATGACGTATATATTTGATGTTTTGTATTCCAGTGAATTCTTCGCGATTTCCAGGATGGTGATGCCAATATTGCAGGATATTACAAAAGCCTAAGTACAATTAATTGCTATAACATCTTCTCTTGATAGTTGATTAAACAAAGCAATTCTTACATCTGCCTCTTCTTGTCGTAGTTCAGCAGATTGCAAACAATCATGTTTGATATCGTGAACATTTCCATTTTTGCGCTCATTTCGTTGTGATATTTTCATTTTCCTCATAAAATCTAAAAATACAATTAAAAACTACTTTCGTATCATATAATTAACTAAATGAAGTACTCGTCATAGACGGGTTTCTCACACCTTTTCTCTTCTGCACTTCAGTTCAGATGAAAAAGGTTTTTTGTTTATTTTATTTTATTATTTTTTTTACTTTAAATCGCAATATAATTGTAACAAATATAATATTCATGTTTATTATTATGATGATGATGGATATCGGCTATGAAATAACTGGAACAGTTGCTTAGTGTGTGATTCGAACCCAACTACACTGCATTAAATCTGATAAGTAAAGAAGAACGCATTTAACCCTCAACCACAGAACTAACAAAACTACGTTCTATTTTTAATCTACTTATAGTGTTTATCAGTTCATTGTAGGGCTCTTTCCGCATATATCTGAAATAGTTCGATTGTCTAAAATAAATAATACTTATTAAAGTAAAATATATTTGTGAATATTTATCGAATATTTATTATCTATCTTTAATAAACAAAAAAGGATAAATGTTTTCTCTTCAAACAATACATAACATACGCTCGATGTTTTGACTTGAAAAATATAAACGATTATTATAAGTAAAAGGTAACGCTAAAAGTATCGAAACACTCGTTTCTATTGTTATTTTACATAAGCATCAATCTTTTAAATGATGAGTTTTAAAAATTTGTTTAATAACTTCTGACATTGATGCACACATCGACTCAAATGTGCTGATTTTTAATATGCGGTTAATTTCGCTCTTACATCAACCGTTTAATTATGCGACAAATATACACGCATAAACAGAACTTTGTTTTATATATATATATACTAGCAGGCAACCCGGCGTTGCTCGGGGTCATAAAAAGACAAAATAGAAGAAACATCGCGTGTGTAACATCTTTATATTCAAACTTCTAGTTCTCTTCCTCTCTCTATAGTCGTCTCTTTATCTTTCTACCTTTCTCTTCCCTGGTCGCCCCATTTCAACGCTACTTTCTCCCTTTTGCCTTTTGCAAAAGCTGTCTCTTCCCCACCATTCCTCTTCCGTTGCCCAGGGCAAAAGTATGACATATTTCTATAAAAAGTACCACCCCTGTCTGCGCCTTTTATATAGGTACTTATCTACGCCCCGCCCCGTGCGACACACATACACGCATAAAAAGAACTTGGCTTTATATATATATATATATATATATATATATATATATATATATGTGTGTGTGTGTATATATATAAGCAAGTGTTCTGTTGTTACGAGCCATACATATTGATGTATTTTTTTGTATATGAGGACCCAATTCTTATGTAAATGGTGGTGCAAATCTTAACCTATAAAATATATAATATAGCAATATACAATTTACAATAACTGTTCGAATTGGTATCCACCTTCTTTCAAACACTTTCCGAGTCATGAGACACATGGTCTTTGACGATATCTGATCATAGAGTTATTTATTCTCATAGTTTCCCTACCTCTTAGCTTTTTGTGAAGGTCTTTGTTTGTTAGCATAAATCATTGATTTCAGATGTCAATATCAGAAGAAACCGAATGAACCTAACTCCAGAGATTTGATGGCTATTCGACAGGCTCTCTACGTATAATCTATTTACTATATGATGATTGCCACTTCTTTACAGAAGAAGGCCATCCCTACAAAATTGCAATGCCCAGTTGTGGGCACGCAGATGGCTCGGCAGGCCTGACTTATTTTTACAGGTCTTTTTGCAGATATGTTATACAAAGCTACTTGTTTCCGTTTGTACATAGCTATATTACACATCTCTTTGGCACTTGTTTATTTGGCTCCCACGATTGGATTTCATGTTAATCAGTATACCAGCCCTTGACAATATAGACAAATTACATTAACCACACATTTACTATACAACAATATAAATAAATAATCAAATTGATATCTAATTTCTTCCAAATACTTTCTTATTCATGAGCACCATGATCAGCGCACATTTCCGAAAATAGAGTAATATTTAATCATGTGTTTATTTTAATGTAATAGAATTTTAATGTTTTATGCGTTCAATTTCTTGTGTGATTCTATCTTATAGAATTTAGAAAGTTTTGTATGTTCAGGACTAGAACAATTATTGAAGGTGACCCCATAAAATCATCCAAAGGACTCAACTCAAATTCCGTGCAAATGTTTGGTCCAAATATCTGAACTAGTGATTGAACGATTCCAATATATTTTCCAATTCCGATACAATTACATATTCTGTTTTAAATTCTAGATTCCGATACAATTACCGATTCCGATTCTTATAAAATCTGAACATATTTAGCAATAGTGTCGTTATTTTTTATTTAATTTTCGGATTACCGTTAAAACCCATGTAATATGTGTTCCTACCTCTTTTGATATTCTCTTTTGTCCATTATGGGCTATTCAAATTCGTTTATTATTTTCTTTCTTACCTTCGACTGTTTAATAAATATAGAAGAAAAGCGCGAAGGGAGAGAAAGGAAGAGTGAGCCAGTTAGAGTGTGAGAGAAAGAAAGAGAGGGAGAGAGAGAGAGAAGCGAGAGTGTAGGATAATTTATAGTATAAGCATGGACTTTTGAACAGCGTACACTGAGGGAGAGAGAAATTGATGAATAGAAATGAAGTGAAAAGTAGGCCACTTAATCAGTGTATTGCAAATTAAGGTTTAGTACAACAAATAACACGGAAGGGTTTTCTAAACATAACACAAACAGTAAACTGAAGAATATTTCAGCATGTATTTTGTGTGATTAAAATACAGAAACTTTTTAACCCATCGATTGTCATTGTCGATCGTCCGACGTTCAAACTCCTCGGTTTGACATTCACAGACAAAATTAAATGGAATAAATAGAGAAATATTACCAATGCTTCTGCAAAAAAGGTAGATCCCATCTACGTACCGCGTTAGAAAACCTTTCACACCTGCCAGTATACACTATTCCTAGAAAGCCATCATTCGCCTGTGCAGAAAGTACTGCTGTCATATCTGGACTGGCGCACCAAGAACTACTAGCCTCAAAACCTTAGACAAAATTGAAGCAAGAAATGTATAACCTAATAAGTTTAGCACTGTCTACGAAGCTCCAGCCTTTGCTACACTGCCGAAGAGTTGCATTCCTCTTCTGTTTTATAAGTACTTCCACGGAATTGCTTCGACAAACTTACTGCAATTGTAAAACCTGAACGAAAATACTCCAGACAAAGCTCATAAATCCTACCTCTTCATTGTAGAGGTCCCTATATACCATCTGTTCTACTCTCATAGGTTCTTTACTTAGAGTACTTGCCTTTGGAATTCCCTTCCTGTTTCCTGTTTCTCTAACAGCACTAACATACTGAAATGTACATTTAATGTGAACAAATATTGCTATCCAAATCCTCAAACTGTTTGCCCCTATAAATCTTTTCTCCTAACAAAGTAGCCCCATACGATTCAGTAGTAAATGTATACGGTGAATAGAAGAAAAACAAAAACGTTTATTGATTTAGTTTTAGTATAATAATAGATGGATATTTTATTAAACCCGACGTGAAATCTACATACAAATAAGAAAATAAAAGATTACAAATATAACAAGTAGCCGTACAAATAAACGAAACTAACCGTTCTAATATTAATAGCATTGCCTTTGAAATTGGAGTAGCCATGTTAAAAGACGTTCAATAAATACACACAAATAGTGAGCAATGCAGAGAAAGGAATATCAAATGCTGATGTAAGTTTGCTTCGCTATCCCACGGAACAATATTAGACGAATCAAAGAAGGAACGCATTTATTAGAGAAAAATGTGGAAAAACTAATAAACGACAAATAAACTGTTGCTGCTTTTATCTACTTTTATTTACATTTTCATTTTAATTAAATATCTTGTAGGTAATTCGAAGCGGAATTGAAAATATTCGGCTTGTAATGAATGTTTGTTCTTTCGTTAAAAATCTAATAACCCTGATATGAAAACACATTTCAGAAGAATTGTAAACGGAAATTAAAGAAGCAATATAAATAAAGTCTTGCTCTTGTTTAGTAATATAACTCTTCCTCTCTACACCTCTCTATCTCATCTCTCTCTCTCTCTCTCTCTCTCTCTCTCTCTATATATATATATATATATATATATATATATATATATATATATATATATATATATATATTAATAAACGCAGGAGTAGCTTGTTTTGATGAATTTTCATATAAAATAATTAATGGAATATATACATATATATATATATATATATATATATATACATATATATATATATATATTTGTGTCTGTGTGTGTGTGTGTTTGTGTGTGAAATATTTTCCATTTTCTAAATACATATATATATAAAGTTATCATCTATTTGGTCGTTACATGTATACTAGCCGCCTGAAGCGCCGGGATTTAAAATTCATTTTAACACATAATGTATAGTTTATTTCTGATAAATTTTAACATATATTATAATTAATACGTTCTTCAATAATAATTTGTAGTATTTTTCTGATAGAAAGTATTTCTGAAGCATAGAATACCCTCACTGATTAACATGCCCAAACTTGATCTTCGTCTTCTTATGTTGCACGAGTTCAAACTTGGACGCAATGCTTCTGAAACTTCTTCCAATAGAAATACAACATTGTGAAATAGACGCACTAGCAATCGGGCAGTACGAAAGTGGTTCCAGAAATTCTGTAGTGGAGAGTCTTGAAGATGAAGAAGGTAAAAAACGGTCGTGTAATATTGATAATGAACAATTGCAAGCACTTGTTGAGCAAAACCCATGTCAAAATGGGCAAAGAAATGTCTCAGACACTGCAACAGTTCCACGTCATTTACAAGGTATTTGAAAGGTGAAATAAATTAAATAATTAAATGCATGTTTCTGAAATTAGCCATTATTTTTAACGACTTAATATATATACGTATGTGTGTGAAATATTTTCCATCTTCTACATTATATATATAAAGCTACCATCTCTATCTCTCCTCTCTCTCTCTCTCTCTCTCTCTCTATATATATATATATATATATATATATATAGATATATAGATATATATATATATATATGTATGTGGGTTATCTATCTATCTATCTATCTATTTATATCTCTCTCATATATAATGTATTTTATGTAATTATTTTTTTTGCTTACTATTATTTCAAGTGTCCAACTTCCTAAGTGATTAAGATGCAGAAAATTGCATAAATTAGTTGCCCTTAACTTTATAAGACGTATTTTTCGTTAATATATATATATATATATATTATTTTATACGTACATAAAAGTAATCCATGGACACGTATTTCTGGCTCACATCCGTCATCACCATGGCTAACTTAGACCAGGATCGAACCTTCGATATTGATATCTATTATCCAGCGTTTTACACTCGAACTAAGACGCCCTGTCTAGAAATATATATATATATATATATATATATATATATATATATATATATATATATACATACACTATATATATATATACATACACTATATTATATATATATACACACTATATTATATACTAGCGGAACCAGTCGCCCGGCGTTGCACGGGAGAAAGTACTACCTATTGCATGACGCCGAATAAAAAAAGGAAATGCCCTATTTTTCTCTCTCCCCCCGTCTACTGTGTTAGCGAATGTTTTTAATTTTAAAAAAAATAAAAAAGTGATAGAGTAGAATGGGATCGAACGCTAAAACAGGCGATCATGAAACCTGCCTTCTTACAGACTGCACCAAGGATTCGGGTTAAAAATAGATGTGAAAATAAGTCAATTAAGCTAATAATAAATAAGAACCGGTGTTTTGTGAAAATAAAACTGTGTGTATTAGTTCCCGGTGTCGATGAGTAGAGTGACAGTACATAATTGTTTGAGAGAAAAGTTTTTGCTACCACCTGTATGGAGTTGGTTTTTCGGAGAGACGTTGATAGCGGGCCAAATGTAATTGTTAGTGTTAGGTGGAAAAAAATAATGACACATTTACTAAAACACGCTCGAGTGAATAAGTGTAGTATAGTGGTGAGTTTAGTAGCCTGTTATACATGTGGTTATTTTCCTATACTCCGAGAAGTTACAGGGGAAAAATCGTCTAATATTCCGGTTTACTGCTTTTGGCTTCAAACGAGACTGATAACTCGAATAAAACCAAACTCGCGTTTATCTCAGTCCATGAGAACAAGATAGAATAAACTCGGGTATTTTTGTGTTTATACAGTAATGTATAATCTTAAAAAAACTATTAATATTAACTCTTGGATTAAGTTCATTAATGTCTATGGGGTAGTAAGACGGGTTATTGAAAATATGTAATATATTAGTTCCAGTTTTAAATTTAATTTTACTAGTGGTTTTGAGTTTTAATTGTCATGGCTTACATAATTTGAAGCCTTTTTTTAATTGTTGTTGTAAATTATTTTACTATTGTTAATTAGAGTTTTACGTATTTCGGAAGAAGTTGACTTGTTGCTGTGGTTATATATATATATATATATATATATATATATATATATATATATTCACAATTGATAGGGAAGCCAATTACTCACTCCCATTTCTTGATGTATTGGGTAAAAAAGCTTCCTCTTGTTTCTTGACGTCAGTATATCGGAAACTAGTCTTTACTGGTCTTTACACTCGTTATGGCTCATTTTGTCCCACAAAACAAAAGTGAAATCTTATTAAGACCCTTGCCCATAGGGGCTTAATGATTTGTTTGAAGACCAAGCTGGATGAAGAAATTAAATTCATCACTAAGCCCCTCTGCAACAATTGTACAATCCACCATTAAAACAAAAATATCAAGTCTTTACAAAAGCAAATCAGCTTCTGTAGACAGATGCCCTATTTACCTTCGCCTACCTTGGCTTGGTAATATTAGCGATAGATTCGCCAAACAAATCTCTTTGTCTGTACAACAATGTTATTTGGCTGCGAATACACGAGTTGTTTTTCCTCTCGACCGATCTTAACTTCTATTCTAAAAGATGCCCTTCCCCCACTTCACAAAAATTCTATTATTTATTTATTTAAATGTAGTTGAAGTAGGCACTACGTTGGGTTGACGTCACAAAGATTAGACATCCGGGTCAAACAACACGTGCCCACAAAAATTCGCAATGCAAATTATTCACCAACGGACGTTTTACATAATACTTACGGTTCGTCGATAGCCGAACATCTTATGAATAACCGCAGCTGTGCCTTTAATTTCAGTGTCGACTTATTCTCCATTCTAAGTAATTTGCACTCTTCCTAAAATCTCAAGATCCTAGAAACAATCTATATTAAGTCCGTGAGACCTTCTCTTTGCAAGCAAAGAGAAAATATCCTCGGGCTTAATGTTGTTTCTATTTGAATGAACTTTTTTCCTTTTTTTTTTCGTTTTTTTTACCCCTTTCCCTCGCTATAATTCTCATAGCATCTTTATTATATTTTTTACAGGATACCTCGATATTTGGCTCTGTTGAGCGAGGTACGAAACCGGTCAGCTGCCCTTTCATCTTTTTAATTCTTAATTCATCATGATTAATAAATATTGTCTCTTTCATGCAATTATAAAGTTTTGTACTACAAAGAAAATATTTAAATATACATATATATATATATATATATATATATATATATATATATATATATATATATATATATATATATATATATATATGGCTTCCATCTTTGATTGAGCTCTTTTGCAATGGCCACATTTCACAAGATTATTGCGCATTGTTCTTTGTGTAAACAGATGAAGCTCTCGGGCGATTGACAATGTTTATCATAGAGATTTCCTTGCTTAATATCAGCAGCGGTGAGATAATAGCAAAGTTGTTAAAAGCGCCACATGTCAAGTGTCGATCCCAGCTTGAGGCACTTGCTTGTCTAGCCACACATAGGAGCTGTGATACAGACGACACAGTCTGTCTATGGATAACTATATATATATATATATATATATATATATATATATATATATATATATATATATATATATTATAATATAAAATGAAGTAATAAAATAAGGTGTCAATCAAATTTTATTAGAATTCAAAGTTCATGCAAAGCATCCTTAAGTCCTTAGCTCATGAGTTTTCAAAGATAATTCTTCTCTTCAGAGGACCATTACCGCAGTTATACTACTACAGGCAATAAAATTACACTTTGAAAATATATAAAATTATATACACAAATATATAAAAATACATAACATCAAACATATCAATCCAAAAACATACTTTTGTTGAATCCATACAGTCCATCCAGGTCATACAAGTTGAGAAGCATAATCAGGAAGGACATTACTCCAAGATACAAACAGCAGTCCAAATACGTGAAATTGAAGGGGCCGGCAAAGTTATCCAGTCGCGAAATGTGTCCATATTCAATGTTAATGAAAAATAAATCAATCAAAATAATACAAAAAGTCAAATCAAAGTTCCGAAATCCCAACTTGTGCAACTCAAGTCAAATCCAAATTCGTTGTTCAATTAGAAAACCCGCTAAATCCGAATTGAGCAAAATAAGACGGACTCCCATCACATCTAGCCAGAAGAGCGAAATGCTTCTCAACTTGTATGACCTGGATGGACTGTATGGATTCAACAAAAGTATGTTTTTGGATTGATATGTTTGATGTTATGTATTTTTATATATTTGTGTATATAATTTTATATATTTTCAAAGCGTAATTTTATTGCCTGTAGTAGTATAACTGCGGTAATGGTCCTCTGAAGAGAAGAATTATCTTTGAAAACTCATGAGCTAAGGACTTAAGGATGCTTTGCATGAACTTTGAATTCTAATAAAATTTGATTGACACCTTATTTTATTACTTCATTTTATATTATAATATTAATGCTCTATCCAGTATATTGAGCTTCAGTTTTTTATCCGGATGTTTCACTAATTATAAGATATTAGTTGACGCTTATATCTTTTGTTGGATTGCTTCATATATATATATATATATATATATATATATATATATATATATATATATATATATATATATATATATATAGTGATTAAAAAGATCATATATATGAAACATATCAATCTATCGATTACCTGTCTAATTTTTCTGTATATTTGTCAATCTTCCTGACTTGTTTTGAGTGTGTGTGTGGCTGGGTGAAGACACTAGCGAGACATCTTTAGCGTTCCGTTGGTGGACTCGAGCCAAAAGATCACTTATGTTATTGAAGTAAAAATTCACACACAGCCTCTTTTTCTTTTTACGATATTTTTGTTCTCTGACATTTTTTTCACGTCCTTATGACTTTCCTCCTAGTATTTACAAATCTACGAAAAATGCAGAGCTTAGAACTTTTAACAGATTATAGTTTCTTTTGTATTTTGCAAAGATTTCTATAGAAAAAAAAGGTAACGGATTATTCGTTTGGCAAACTTGCTGTACCAATCACTATAGATTCGAGGCTGGCTTACAACTCAGAAATTGCTAATGGCTTCCATCGATTAATATTTCAAAACGTTGACTTTTTAAAAAGTGTGATATTATACGTAGGTCGACAATACTTACTTTTATTTTAGATTGATTTTCAGAAGAACAATCCTTTTTTTAATTAGTTTGCATATACTAGTGCAGCACTGCGAACGGTAACATTTTTGCAAGCACTACTTCTGGTTTCTGAGGGGAGTTAAGTTTTCGTTTTTATGGTGTGGAAGATGAAAGGGTTCTTGCTTGTATAATATATATATATATATATATATATATATATATATATATATATATATATATATATATATATATATATATAAATTATTTATTTAAAAACGATAAATTACAGATTCAAGTGATTTACCATAGTTTCATTGTATCAGGTAAGAATTTCCTGTTTAGAAAAAGCCTCGTACAACCTATTTTAAATCATAAACGTCTCAACAAAAGAAAAAACACAAAACAAAATCAGCTCACCCCCACCAACATATATATATATATATATATATATATATATATATATATATATATATATATATATATATATATATATATATATATATATATATACATATACATATATATACTGGTAGAGTTACAGGACGGATAAAAGCAATAAATATAGCATCAGTTTAAAAATGAATTTTTTTTCCGTAGAGGATATAGTACAGTTTCAGTGGCACGTCTGTAAATGGTAAAATTTACACACAAAAATAATATTATGCTCACGTTACTTACTCTGTTGCCTAAAATACATATTCCATAATTTATAATGATAACTTCAACAGTTTAGGATTTTACAAAGCACATGCATAATATTGACGATCATACAGCCGTATTATTTAATATAACTCAAAATTTGATGTAGAGCAATTCTTTTTCTATTTTTTTCTTTTGTATTCAACTTATTTAAAATGTGTTGTGTGTGCGGTTGCGAATTCGGGTGGGCACCCTTCTAAATTGTAAAGCTTACAAACTTGATTAATATGCCGATGTTTCTCACCGGAGTGGCTATTATATATATTTCAAAATGCATAATGATCGGTTTTTAAATATTTTTGTTTAATTTATATATTTACAGCCCTAAAATGTTAAGATTTACCACAAAAAAATAATTTGCCTATGAGTGTCACAATCTTGCCGATAATATGCATTCCAAACTTCATGATGATTTGTGCATCAGTTTATATAAATATATACACATGGAAAATATATACTTTCTATTATTTATGCATACTACCCTTTGATTGTTAGCATATTACTATAGACCATATATAATAAACAATATTCAAATAACAAAAAAATCATTCACCTTACTGATCATCTTTTCAAAACAAAACCGTAGGTACATTTACGGACCGTTTCATTCACAGAAGAACACCGGTAATTGGTATGTTAATCCTGGATATTTCTTCTATAGATTCATCAGAAAACAAGAAAGTTCTCTTTCAGATAAAATACAGAGCGATGCAGTAAATAAAATATTGCTTTTTGTTTACTGCATCGCTATGTATTTTTTTACAGGTGTAATAAGCCTGGGGCTGGTGTTACCACATACACTACAAAAGTCTGTAAAAGATGAAACCAAACAAATATATAAGCCGTGTGGCTCAGAAGAAAGACTTTAGGGTCATAATCTGGAGAAGTTTTGGTATGTAACTAGGAGGACCTGGTCGTCATGCGGCGGATGGTAGAATTTCTTATTTTCAGTAACATCTAACAAATAAACTGTAATAAAAATGAATATGTTCAGAACAAAGCCAAACACGCAAAGGAAAAAATGGATCACAAAAGAGGTTAGATGAGCAACAGACACACACAACGTATATAGTATATGTTCATCTTTTCTGTCCCCAGTCAGTAAAGGAAAACTTGTTATAGACTGAAGCAATTTTTAGCTTAGTTTACATCCCTTTTTAGGGAGCTGGATTGGCACACATCAAAGCCGACCTTGTATTAAACTCTGCCCTTGTAGAGAGGTAAGTAAATAGAACCACACAAAACACAAATATTCCTTAACACGTTATAGAACATGATCCTTAAGTTACAAATTCGATCTTCCAGACACTCTGTATATATATATATATATATATATATATATATATATATATATATATATATATATATATATATATATATTATTATTATTTTAATAATAAATATCTTAATATTCACATACTCATATGTTTTATCTTAACCAAGAATCATCACTGCTCCGTTGGTCGTACGATTCGAATCTCGTAACGAATCTTATTTGACTCCTATACATATATATATATATATACATATATATATATATAAATATATATATGTGTGTGTGTGTGTATGCAGAGTTAGAATCCTATCTTACCCCTAGATCATATGATCTAGGGTTAAGATCAGATTCGAATCCCTGATTAGATCCTAGTTTGCAATAGCTGTTGATCGATAACATCGACATGCCAGTGTCGCAGATTTTGTATATGTCTGTGTAAATAAAAATAATTATATATAAAAGCACTGTTGGATATTGAGCACTTTTTATGAACCCGGTTAAAATTCTTGGATTACTACCCTGTTGATGTTTTACATGGATTATTATTATTATCATACACACACATATATATATATATATATATATATATATATATATATATATATATATATATAAATATATATATATATATATATATATATATATATATATACATTGTGTATGCATTTAGGCTTGATTTTAAACAGAACGTCATTTTTTTGTTTTATTATACCTTTTTTTTTCGAATGATACTTTCTTTGTAAAAATAAGAAAATTAATGTATGTTCTATATGTATCACATACGTTTTCGCTTCTTCGTCAAACTATCATCAGATGAAAAAAGAAAATAAACTAAGAATATGCATGTGAAGTTAGAGTCAAAAGAACGAACCAGTGCATTTTCAGGAGGAAATGTTTACAATTTATTGTCCGGGACGCCAGAATTAGCGTCACATAGTGAATTGTATACGTTAAGCATTTGAAAATGTTATTACTGGTTACATACATTAACATTACGTATGAAACAAGTAACATCATTATATATATATATATATATATATATATATATATATATATATACAATCTCCGTTTATATATATATATATATATATATATATATATATATATATATATATATATATATATACTAGCAGGACCCGTGCACCGGGGAATAACCGTGTCTGGGTGAGGAGGTAATTTATTTTGTGCATTTTAATAATAGGTATCCAGAAACATGCAGTTTCTGACCTAACGGAGAAACTTGTACACACACCCACACACCCACACCAACACACACACACACATATATATATATATATATATATATATATATATATATATATATATATATATATATATATACGTTTATATGTCCATATATATATATATATATATATATATATATATATATATATATATATATATATATATATATATATATATATATACCCACACATTAATACCCATAGATACACACATGTATATATATTAAATCATGGTGCCTCAAAGTTCTAGGTTCACTTTAAAGACAGAATACTGGCGTACAAGATGTCCTTCTCCCCCCTGTCTCCTCAAATAACAAAGGACTGATTAGAGAATAAGCTAGCTAAGAATTAACCACTATATTCGTAAATCTCTCTCTCTCTCTCTCTCTCTCAACGATTGCAAAACATCTCCACGGGCAATAGAAACTGACACCGAATAAAAAGTAATTAAAATTAAAAGATTGTTTTCTTATGAAGCGGGTGAGAAAGGTCTTTTTTTACAGACAACTCACGGAGATGGCCACTAGAGTGCAGAGGCGAAGAAAGTACTCAACCACAAGACGAGAGAGCAAACCGAGAAGAAACGAAGGTATGAATTATTAAGAGGCTATGCAACATTAGCACAAATGGTTATATTACTCCTGAGAAGATCTCTCTTAAAATAAAGAAATTAAGAATCAATTAGAAAACAGTAATTATAAAAAAATAATTGATGAATACTTTGTACGTGTTCAAAATATATCACCAGTAAATTCTATAAAATAGTCCTTAATTACTTCCAATCTCCACATAGGTATAATAAAGTTTCATATAGAAATACAATAAATATTCCTATTTAACAGTCCATGATATAAACGACAATAAAAGTACAACTAATTATAAAAATTAAACGAATCCATAGAAATAACAGTATTCTAACATTGCAACACCTTTATCTATTAACTGTAACTCTGTAAATAAAAATATATGTCTTCATACATTTTCAAATATATGTCTTCTAGGTAATAGCTATATACACAGTAATGTAATTTAAAGGTCTATAATCTAACTGAACATCATAAATAATAATACGCTATAATAACAACAGTAATAAGAATATTAATACTGATACTAATAATTATGTTAATAACAGTACTAAAAATGATAACAGCATCCCTAATTATATCGATATAAACACGTAGAATGCTTATACTACAAATATGAATACAAATATTCTCTAATATAGGCTTAACTTGATATTTAATTAAAATAGGATGACCATATATCATAATAGGTTCAATAATTAAAAACACGATAAGACGTTCATTTGCTAAACATATTTTTAATTTAAAACGTAGAAATATCCATATATTTTAGAATGGTATATATTAAGAACTCTCAGATCATATCAGGTTCGAGATTCTGTAATGTATTAATTGCTGATGATTTAGTTATTATGAAATCTAGGGATGTCATCCTTAATTTAACATCTGAAATCATTTCATCCTACTTCTATAGACGTAAATTCAAATAAGACCAACTTAGATAACCTTATTTAATTAGACCTTAAACTTGTATATCACTTTATTTTAATTGTATTCCTACAGAAGAAGTGAATATATTAAAAATCTCAAATCATTTCCTCCTACTTCTATAGACGTAAATTCATATAGGACCAACTTAGATAACCTCATTTAATTAGACCTTAAACTCGCATATAAACTTTACTTTAATTGTATTCTTACGAAAGAAGTGGATTAATAACAGTCGATTACTTATTAAAATAATTTCCTAAAATAATAAAAATAATAGTAATAATAAAAATAAAATAAATAATAATAATAATAATAATAATAATAATAATAATAATAATAATAATAATAATAATAATAATAATAATAACAATAACTATTATTAATATTATAATTATTTTAATGGTGGGGGCATACATGGATAGTAACATTTAATGCTTCGACGAAAAAGCTGGTTTCCTATAACAATTATAAGACACCTTTTAAACCACGTATTGCCATGGCTAGTAACACCATACCTGAGAGTCAAACATTCAAACTCCTTGGTCTAAAATTCACAGGTAACATTAATTGGAACAAATACATGAAATATACTGCCAATGCTGCTGCAAGGAAAGAGGACTCGATCTATCGTGCTAGAAAGCTTCTCACAACTGCCAAGATCCTATATCTCTACGAAGACATCATCCACTTGTTATATTTGGGCTTATGCATCTACCACTAGTCTCTCCCTCTTAGACAATGGTCAAAAGAAGAGTCTCTAATCTAATAGGTCTACCACTATCGACCAAGCTCCAGCCCCTTTCTCATCACCACAATTTTGCATACTGTACCTTTTTTAAAAAGTACTTCAATGGAATGTACTCCGACTATCTTGCTGCTCTGGGACCCCCCTCGACGCAAAACTCTCTGATCGACCCTACAATCAGCTTAATCCCATTCCTTTATTGTGGAGCTCTCGGATGCCGTAGGGCTTTCGACTTAAGTAGCTTCTTACCTCAAACTGCTAGCCTTTGTAATCCCCCTGTTCTTATTCTCCCTGACTACTAACATGCATACATTTAAATGTAATGTGAACAAACATCTCACTGCACACCTCCTCAATTCGAGTGCTCCACTGATTCTCAATAGCCCTTACGTTTTAGTGGCAATTTGCATTGTTTGCTGTGAATTAAAATATAATTAATAATAATATATCTTTGCAAAATTCAGTAGGGTATAACATATTGTTCGTATGAGTTGATTTTAGGGGGTTAATACTTTGGCTACCTCATCTGTATTTTTTGTTATTTTGATTTTTCTTTACATTTACTATTATAAATGTATATTTATTAGATGCTGTAGATCTATATCTGTGCACGTGTATGTGTATATGGTTGAATAAATTATGCCTTTTTATTTATATTTGTGTTTATATGTGTATATATATATATATATGTATATACATATATATATATATATTATACATTTATGTTTAAATAAGGATTCATAAATGTTTCTCTCTCTCTCTCTCTCTATATATATATATATATATATATATATATATAGTGTGTGTGTGTGTGTGTATTTAGACAGCATATTTTCATTTAGGCTAACATTATTAAATAACACGGAGTGTTTTTGCTTGATAAGACGTTTTGTTTGCAACTTTCCGAATGGTCCATTTAGTGTTCCGGTGAAATTGGTGTATGTAAGTTTCGCGGGTTTTTTGTTCCATTTCTTTTCATTTTTCGCAAGTACTTTCGATTTGATTCGTCAAATCATCTTCTGACAGTGTTAGTCTTTGTGTTTTTATAAATATGTATTTGCTGTTAGGTTCTTTTCATTATTATAACGGCTAGTAATTTAAAACTTGAAAAAGAGCGTCTATAATATTGAAGTGTTACATGAGAGCGTGATTACGTTCTAAAAGCGTGCAAGATTCAAAAGTGTGATTGAGTAACTGCTAAGAATGTGATTACGTTCTAAGCACATTCAAGATTAAAACGTATCATTGCTTAATGGCTAAGAATTTAGTAACGTTAGTTACTAAGCAATACACTTTAAAATGTGATGACTAGTTTCGTAATTAACATTATTGATTGTGGAATATTAAGTTTTTATGTAAAGGGCTTCAAGTATTTTTAATTTTTTGATGTTGGTATCGCGGTGTATTATTTTAGTATTGTTAACTAGTATTTGTCTATATTGAGAAGGGGCCAGTCATGTTTTCATAGGTGTTGGCAAATAGAGCTAGTGTCGGAGAGATGTAAGGTGAGTCTTCGGGAAAGTGTTGTGGTAGGGAAACCGATGTAAGAATTAGTTTTATTATTATTGTCGGAGATACATTTACCCATAGGGCATTGAAACTCATATATTACATTGGTTCTTCCTAATGTAGTCTTGGTCTGAGAAGTGTTATTTTTAACTACGTGGTTCGATGTTTTTATTTTTGTATAATAAATGATAAATCTTATTTGATTAGCTTCGATATTTTTGTATCTTTTGATTTTGGTATCGTGTTATATTTTTTTAGTATTGTTAACAAGGATGTGATTATATTGAGAATAGAGCAGTAATGTTTATCAGATGTTGGCAAATGGAGCACGTGTCGGAGAGATGTAAGGTGAGTCTTCAAGAAAGTGGTGTGGTAGTTGAACCGATGTAATAATAAGTTTTATTATAATTGTCGGAGAAATGTAATTATCGAAATCATTCTATTTTCTGGGAGAGTTCATCACCATAGCGACTGAAGAACGGGTACATTAGTTATATTTACTCCTGTGTACGGATTCTTTACTCCTGTGTAAATGTGTAAACGTATAAGTGGGTAAGCGTGTAAACGTGTAAGTGTGTCAACGTGTAAGCGTGTAAACGTGTAAATGTGTCAACGTGTAAGCGTGTAAACGTGTAAATGTGTCAACGTGTAAGCGTGTAAGCGAATTTTGAATAACGACGTTTTCGTTCCAATATTCAGAATCGATCCCTTTAATGTCTCCCTCGTTTTTGGTTGGGTGTATTTAAAATAAAATTCCTATGATGGATTATTTGCTTCACATTTTTGCAATGGTTCATCTCCTTACATTTTATCGCATCATTTCAAAGCCGAAAATTGCATTTTCGTCTTTATCAAAAACTGCCAGAGATAATCTTTGAAAGTTTGTTTCTTTAAAATCACAGCCATTAATTCTTGCGTTTTCTTTTTTTTTTATCTTTTGCTTATCATAATAAATACATTTACTGCAAAAAGTCCGCGCCTCACAAGAGTCAGTTCTTTTGTCGTGACAAATCCTTTGATATCGTCACTTAGCTGACACCCATTTTCGACAATCCGCTGGTACAACGAGCACGTCTCGTTATCGGATCACATTATCGTCCCCAACCTGTCAATCTGTTCAAAGATATGTCCATGTCACATGGATTGAAATGGGTTGAAGACCGCAGACTTATCTAGAATTCATTTACACATGAATAGTGTATACGAGCTGAAACAAAAAAGGTAGATTATTTACATTTTGAGATAGATAAGAAACACCTTTATTTATCCTACACCTATAATAAAGAGCAATGTGTATTCATTTGTAAATATATATCCGTCCTGTCACACAAAAATCTGTCGACTAATAATGTAAAGGAGAACGCAAATCGTTTTCCCTTACTGCCGACTTATCTAGAATTCATTTACACATAAATAGTATATACGAGCTGAAACAAAAAAGTTGATTATTTACATTAAACCCTTTCAAATATATTTTGGCCTATTATTATGATTGGATTTTCAAATTGGAGCTTGTACCCATATCATTCACCTTAAAAACCCTTTCAAATACAAAAGTACGTTATATAGTTCGGGCTATTATTATGATTGGATTTTCAAATTGGAGCTTGTACCCATATCATTCACCTTAAAAACCCTTTCAAATACAAAAGTACGTTATATAGTTCGGGCTATTATTATGATTGGATTTTCAAATTGGAGCTTGTACCCATATCATTCACCTTAAAAACCCTTTCAAATACAAAAGTACGTTATATAGTTCGGCCTATTATTATGATTGGATTTTCAAATTGGAGCTTGTACCCATATCATTCACCTTAAAAACCCTTTCAAATACAAAAGTAGGTTATATAGTTCGGGCTATTATTATGATTGGATTTTCAAATGGGAGTTTGTGCCCATATCATTCACCCTAAACACCCTTTCTAATACAAAAGTACGTTATATAGTTCGGGCTATTATTATGATTGGATTTTCAAATGGGAGTTTGTGCCCATATCATTCACCCTAAACACCCTTTCTAATACACCAAAGAAAATGAAATTTGGGCAATATTTATTAATTAATGTCACATTTCAACAAAATCTAAACTATCTGAGTTTTCCCGAAAAGCTTCACACCCGTTATTGTCGCCATTTGCATGATACAAAATTCAACTAAATATAGTCCACATAATCTACACTAACGCCTAGTAGGTGCGTCTCAATATTCATAATGATTGGTTCATTATTTTAAGGGTAAATCTTATACATAGAAATATATAAACATATACAGATACCTTACTTTATATAAAAAGAGACAAGCAGACACACCAGCGTTGCCTGGGATTAAATGTGGACATTTTTATGCTTCTGTTTCCGGCCTTGCACTCATAATTCCATTACATTTTCTTGATTGGTTTTTGTTTCATTTAATCAGAAAAAATATTTTTATTTTAAATTTGAATTTATATTTTTCACTTTTATTCATTGAACCTTTTTTTTTTATTAAACTAACAAATATTGACTTTTTTTCATAGATTATTTCTTTAATGTATAAAAGTTCGACAACATCAACACATGTAATATTTGGAATATTCGGTATACTGTTCTTATCTTGGATGATATTTTCAAAACATTTCGGCCGGTGTAACGTGCGACTTTTCGAACTCGGGAATCTGTACCTCGAACTCTGGAATATGCACTGAATTTCAACGACACCCTTTATTTAATCCACCGAGTAGCTTGTTTTCGTTCCGGCAATTATGCCTGAGTAGAACTCTTACCTAATTCTCTTATTCTATTCTTAGCGTCGCCAGTAACGAGGATTGAACTTTCAACTTCCGGAATACTCTCACTTAGTACTAAACATTCAATCGTACGTTTAACGGTTTCGTCACTGGTTGCGTTCGAAAATGAGTACATATTCCCGAGTGCGACATAAAGATTCCCGAGTTTAACAATACATACTTCAAAAAAGGCGAATATTACATCGGCTGAAATATTGTAAAAATAACATCCCAGTTATGCACAATAGTCCTAAAAATCCAAATAATCCAACTTTTGTTGTAGTCTCACTTTTATACACTAAGAAAATAATATACTATAGATTTCGAATCATTGTGACTTTGATAAAAAAAAAATAATAGTAAATAAAAGTTTAAAAAATAGGTTAAGATTGAGAAAAAAATACTTAGACTTATAAAATTTCATTAGAAACGCACAAATATTAAAAATAACTAGAAAAATATTTTTTTAAAGTATTTTTACGGGAGCTAATCTGGACACAACTAATCACTTTAAAAATTCAAATCTTTCTAGATTTACTCTAAATATAATCCGTTGTTATTAGACACAAATTGAGCAAGTAACATTTTAAGCTGAATTACTCTTAAGATTGCATTGGTAAGAGACTTTAATTTTTGATATTTTCCAGAATCAAAATGTAATATGTAATGGATGTTGTATCAACATTGGAATAAGTATTCGAAATGTAAGGTTTAGTAGAACTATATCTTGATATTATTTTTTAAATGGTGCCAAACAGAATTCTATTTTAATCGTCGTGGGGCCGTTCTTGTAGTATTTCCTTTCTGTTGAACACTGTTATGGCGGCTCACTATGGTTGTCCACCTGCTTGACATAAATAGGATTTATTTCTCATCTCGTCGCGTAACGGTCGGAATTGGCCTCATTGGTGAGAACTTTCAGAATTCAGTTAACAGTTACTCTTGTTCTAGGGTTCGAATCATGCGACTGGTTTGAACAGTAATCTCTACACTGATGATTCCGCAAAATTGAAACGAATACGTATGTAATATATATATATATATATATATATATATATAACTATGAATAGTTTTTCTTAAAAATTAAAGTGTATTTCTTACAAACAAAGTTGTTTCGGACTTACGTTCTCATCTGTTTCGGTCGATCAGACAGGGTTCGAACGCAGTTCGTAGATTCAGAAAAGAATAACGATCGTACGCCTTAGTCAATTAGGCAAACGAAAATCGCCACATACATTACAAAAATTAAAATACATTTAAAGCCAGCGGCAGCTATGGAAGCAAAAATTACACGCCCGTGTGTTTAAGCACTTTGATCTCGTAACGTTTGAACAAACAGATGACAACAGAAGCTGAGGAGAGCCGGATGGCTCAGTCATTCTGTGCTTGAAACCGACGGTACGAATGTTGTACTACTTTTTCTGTACCAAAATAAATAAATATTACGCTCTTAATTTTTAACTTTAATTCTCAATTAATCGAGCACTCTGCTGGGATTTTTCCTGTTATATTTCAAAGAAGTTATATATATATATATATATATATATATATATATATCACCGACTACGAATCAGTGGCGATTTGTGTTCGGGGTTCGCGCCTACCGACCGTCGGGAATTGGTTCCTAGACTGAAGATTGCGTTAGCATGAAACATCGATGTCTCTAGGTATTTTAAATAATTAATATTTATTTATTAAAATAGTATTGTATATATATATATATATGTGTGTGTGTGTGTGTGTATAGTAATCCACAGACAAACTGTTTCGCTGTATAATAGTTCTTCAGTGTGGCTTGTCAATGCGATTGAACCTTCAACCATCTTGTTGATAATCGGCAGCTCTTGGCACTCGGCTACGAAAAAAGCGTGTACGTAAATGATATATACAATGTGTGTTTATATAAGATTTGCCCACCGCTTCACACGGCTCAATTTGTTTATTTACAAAGAGCTTTGCAATCCGCTAGGAAGCAGACTAGAAAATCCCCTTCCATGAGTGCAGAGCAGATTGGCACCACTATTATTCTTTTAGCAAGATTTAAATCAACATGTAATGCTACAAAACCTTATGCCTGTCATTCTAATTCAAATTTTGATCAACATATTTTACTTGATTTTTATGCTGGAATATGTCTAAATTAAAATTCAAGGAATCTTGCTTAATTGGTATTTAAGGATTATGAAAAAAATTGAATACCGTATTTTCGTCTAGAATGAAACACAACAGTTTTCGTGTAGCTTACTTACCATAAGTATATTAACATACTAATTATATGCAACTATATATATATATATATATATATATATATGTATATTCATATATATATATATATATATATATATATATATATATATATATATATAAAATTATATGAGAGATGAAGAGCGGAGGGGCGAATCAAAGTCAAACACGGGCAAAGAGCGGGTGAGGGATACCACACGTGTCACGCTCACTCGATTTATAGAGAAGGTCGCGGTTACAGCTATTAATATATAGATAAGATGTTATAATCTGAAGGAGTTTGATAAGAAGAAATACACATTTATAAAAGAAATGGACGTTTATAGACCTTGCCCTATGAGCGAAACAGATGATTTAACGTAAATATGGCCGAGATAATAATCATGTCAGTTATATCTGTATATCCGGGTTTGGCATTTCAACTTTAAATACGCAATACATAATTTATCTTAAAAACTATCGGGTAATTTTCAGTCGCGGTAAGTATTAAGTAGTCATATCAAGAGCACTTACACTCAGCAAGCGCGAGTAAAAATGTTTGCAATCATCTACAGATACGGTTTCCTTTGGCGGTTTTTAGAAGATGACGAATCGTTCTCAACTATGAAATGGTGGGCGTGTCTGAAACTCTCCGAGTGCTACGGGCCGGGGTTAGCTTTATGATTTGGAGAACGGCTATTGAAGTTTTTGCAATACAAATTTACATTTCTTCAAATATTTTGATTAGTGTATGTGTGTCACTGCATTTTCACCGTTTGCACACGTTTCTGTTGCTGGTTTTAGCCTCACGAAACTTTAACATGTCTTGCATTCAGTATATATATATATATATATATATATATATATATATATATATATATATATATATGAATGAATGTATGCATGTTTGATTAAACAGGAGTGCCAACTTCTGCTTATTCAGCTTTTGATCCGTTGTTTCTAGTCTTCGTACGACGGATTTGATGCTATAATCCAAGGAGTGTAAAAAATCTCCGTATTTTGTGCGAACGTTTTCGACCGACATCGGTCGTCGTCAGGCGGTTGAAAAATGAAATAAATTGGTGAATCTATCAATAGGGCGCTCTTTTAATATTTTCAACAGCACTTCAATATACCCCCCCCCCTTCATAACGGCAATGGTTGATGTTTGGTTAATTAATGCGTATAAACAATGCTTCCATTATGGGGTGGCGAACACTGCAACCCGAAACCGCCATAATGGATGTGGTGCCCAATTATACAAAAATATTTATATATATATATATATATATATATATATACTAAAAAACAGAAATATACTTAGACAAGTTAGAGAGAATTTCAACCATTGTTTAAGCCAGTGTCCCTAATGATGCTTGTTTAAACAGAGCTGAGCGGGAGAAGATGACTAACTACCAAAGTCTTATATACAACATGAACAGAAACTGAACTCTTATGAATATCTCCTTTATTCAAGTAATCATAAGAGCTATCGGCCCATGAAAAATGATTTAAACAACTAACCGGCGAATATACCCACTGAACCAAGTACAAAATACATCCAAACAATTGCGCTTAAAGAGCCGTTAGAATCCTAACATTAACAAACTAAGTCAAAAAGATAATAATATTGTAAAAACAAGATGAATATCCTGGAGAGAGTTTGAATGCCTACTAGACACTATTTTCGAGTGTCTTCCGTCTATCTGTACAGATGTTTCTCGAGACGACCTGAAATTAAGATAATTCACCCTTCAAATCAACCCTGACCCAATATTCAAAATAACATAGTTTTCCAAGCTCAAATATGATCTAAGTGGCATGACTACACACTGGCTCATACAAGAAATGTCGCACCTTCTCCGAGTGATGATATCTCGAGTA
Source organism: Sepiola atlantica (assembly GCA_963556195.1). Classification (NCBI taxonomy): domain Eukaryota; kingdom Metazoa; phylum Mollusca; class Cephalopoda; order Sepiida; family Sepiolidae; genus Sepiola; species Sepiola atlantica. The sequence goes on along the minus strand of OY744547.1, from coordinate 48,985,045 downwards.
ACAGCACTTACATAAAAACGCCACCAGACCAGATTAATTCTGGTCTTGGTATCCGACAAGACAAAAAAGACCAGAATTAAGATAAACTATTACCTATTTTAGTGGGCAATTGAAAAGAGAACGTTAAATGAACACTCGAATATCTATATATCTCGTTTAGAAATCAAGTGTTAGCTTAAAAAAGGGGACACTTCATATCTGAGATCTTACTCAAGTGAAATGAAAAAAAATGTGACCCGATGGATCGTCAATTGAGCTCGAGTTAGGTTGTGTGAATACAAAAAAAGCGGCTAGTGATAAAGCAACATCCTCTCGAAAGAAGAGGTAATGCCTGGGAAGATGGCCTCCTAACACCGACCTGAACCCTGCCAAATTCAGACAATCTACATCTGAGAACTTCGACTGAAGTAAAATAAAACAAAATGAAAGAGAACTTAAGTTGAATAGTCGGATATCTGTGTACCTCATACATAGATCAAGTGTTAGTCTTTTTATTTCTGAGACTGTAGTAAAATGAATATATATATATATATATATATATATATATATATATATATATATATATATATATATATTTATATCGTGCCTTAAAATCATTGTAGCTTTAAATGCATGTTTCTTCAGCAGTCGAACATTGTGGCAACAGCTGCATTTAACAGGTTGAATCTCTCGCTGATTTATCGGGTTGTTAAGGTGGCCACGTGGACTAAGACGTCGAAATTTGAGTTAGAAACATGATTCGTGTTCCGGTGTTCGAGACCAGTGATGAATAATCATCTCTACACTGACGATTCTCGAAAGGATGAAACGTATACAATAATATCTCTGTTCTTTTCTCTCTCTCTCTCTCTCTCTCTCTCTCTCTAAATATATATATATATATATATATATATATATATATATATATATATATAGTACACGTATGGTATTAGTTTCAATAGATGTAAATCTGTTAAAACTCAAGTTTTTATAAAAAGTGCTCAATAACAAGTAGTGCTGTTATTAAGCATGACTTTTTATTCATACAAACATTATTGGTTACATATGTGCATACATGGTTCGCTATGTACTCTTTAGAGAGAGTCAACCTCTTCAGACTGAAGAGGTTGACTCTTTGTGAAGATTACAACCGAAACATGTATGCACATATGTAACCAATAATGTTTGTATTAATAAAAATGTATACTATATATATATATATATATATATATATATATATATATATATATATACTAGCTGGTTTAGCCGGCTCGCTATCGCTTCGCGATGTTTGCTACTGGAAATACATGAAACATTAATTTAAAACTAGCGGGAGCCGTGTAAATTACACGGAATTTTTTAATTTTAAAATTTTTATTTTTACTTACACCGTGTTGTGTTCGTTTGTTTATTAATTCTTGAAAATAAAATTGAAAAAGTTGACGAAGTTATTGTCTGCCACACTGACCCAAACTCTAAAGACGGTGTCAAAGTTAGCGCGGGTCCTAATGTAACAAAGCACCCTCTATTTGTTAGTTACACTTGCTTTATTATGAACCCCCCTTCTAGATAAGAGTGAAATAATTTTTAAAATGGTACCTCGTGTACGATGGACACTGCGCATATCTACTAAAAAAAGGTTGATATGCCATCCGTTCAAAAAAAAAAAAATAATAATAATACTGGCCCTCTCTACAACCAAAAGAAAACATAATTAAAATGACAATGCCCTTAAAAACGCCAAAATAAAAAATTTTAAAAATAGTTTTAAGTTTAAAGCAACACAAAAAAAGTACTTTTTAACCAGGTAAGTAGCATACAAAGATTCGGAAGGTCGTTGCTTTCGATATAAGCATGACACACAAAATCACACACGCTATTGTATTAATATGTGTCTTCCCGATCGTCCCTTCCCTACCTCTGTTCCCCTTCCCCTTAAAATGTAGAAGAAAAAAAATCTTAGAGGTTGGTTGGGATCGAACTATAAACCAGTCGGGCCGAAGTCAAAAATACTACGTCGCTAACCGTTACGCCAGAGGTAAATATTTGAAAAAGTCTTGAAAATTAAGCAACTTGACTGTTTTTTAAAATCTAGGTGCGGCACGCATGCGCAGAGCTTTTGCCGGAAGCGTGACACACGAACACACACGCTATCGTATTAATATATAGATAATGAACAGTTTGTGCATATCTTTGTTGCAAAAGTCGAAACAAAATCGTTTTCTTCTATTTATAATAATAGATAAATATTAACATTTTACTAATTTCAATACAAATTTAGTTATTTTTTACATATGACCGTAAAGAAAGAATAAATTAATTTGATTTTTTTCGATTTAGAAATAGATCGCCACTTGTTGAAAATCAAGTCAGTCGCACTAAACAAAGGTAAATTTGAACGTAAATGCTAAATGTTATCAAGGAAATAAAACAATATTTGTTATATTAAAATTAAAAAAATAATTGAATTAAATAACAATAACAAGTAATAGCTAATTCATAAAATGTATTGTTTCTAAACTAATATGCGAATTAGTAAACCTTGCGACTGCTATGCTATACACATGTAGGTTTTGTAACAAAATAGTGCATCTATTGTATACAGTTTAACTAACTTGAAATAGGGCGTTTTGACTTCACCGTTTGTTCGAGAAATTGCCCCAACTTTCGAATTTACTTATTTTTCTGGGTGTGCCCCGTGCATTAATCTAAAAGTCTTGGCCCCCAAAATTCATGTTTTCTGACCCTTTACCATTATTAGTTTGTCTGCCCATTTTCCGAACTCAATTAACCACTTTATATCTCTCTCTTTGCCTCTTTGTATTTGGGAATGTGGAATCGCCTCGCAGTTGCCATCATTGTTAAGTTCATTCGGTGAGAGGCCAATGGGTTGACTAGAATCTCCTCTTTACATACCGTGGATGCGGTGAAGTTAATACTGATGTTGAATTACGACCTGAGATTGCCAGGTTAAATCCTTTCGGTTCCATAGCACCACTTTTACTATCATATCTGGTAACCTTCAATCGGTTCCCCTATGATTCTAGCGTTGGGTTTTATCTACACGGTGCGTGCATAACCCTTATATACCAGTGTCGTCGTCGAATACAGGACCTTCCGGACACAAGACCACTCGAACTTGATGTTGATTTACAAAAACGTTTATTTAAAATGAGTTTAACAGTCACATGATGCATAAGAGAGGCGCGTCACTTTCGTACGCGTGGGGGGAAAGAAGACTGAGATATAGATAGACAGATAGCTCGCCTTTTTACATCTAGTAATATTGTGCGCGATCACCTTTTCTCTCTTCATTAGGGGCAGCGCTATAAACACGTCTTTCCTGATTGAGTATCATCAGACAAAGAAACAGAAAATCTCTGACCTGAAATCACGTGTCTTCGCAACTTCCGTTCTGGGATAACCTTGGACCCTTAAGGTGTCACTCAATCTTTTCCAGTCAAACACGGTCTTCGTTATGTAACACAACAAACAACTAAAGACACCAAAGCTACTCTAAAAATTCGTACCATACTGATACATACGAATTTATTTTCATATACAAAATATACTTATACAAACACACATTAATCTGCAAAATATTATCTACGAAACACAATTCGGAATTATTTATTTATTTACAAAATAGACTTTTTTAATGATAGACAGAAAAAGTGTACCGAATCATTAAAACCCGATAAAATCCAAATAATTCTTGATTTTATTTATCTTCCTCCCACAAGGCAAGATGTGACACAAGGTCGGGAAAGTGGGAAAAAACCAGCGCTCGAGAATTTGAGCACTCTGGCTGTTTAAAAATTGCCTCGGCAGCCCCGTCGGCATTCGCCGGTAGGGGCGCCTCAGGCGATTAACAATAAACTAACCCTTTCTCAAAGGGTGAGAAGGCAAAGCCTGGGAGGGTGCACCTCCTGAATTCTTGATATTCATGAATAGAACCGTATAAAGAAAAGCAATTCTAACAACACTTTTCAGACATAATACAAAAATTACTTCACTTAAATTAAAATTTAAAAATGAAAACTTTGTATAACTGGGAAATACTTTCCTCGGCATAAACACTAGATGAATTAAATATCAGTATTTATATAAAGTTAGGCATGTATAATTTTGTATATATTTCTATGTATAGCATTCACCTCTTCCCTAAGTAAACGATGATTATGATGTTTGGATCGCAGCTGCTAAGCGTACGAGTGGTAAATGTAGGCTATTAAAGTGGCAAAGATGGGGTGTAAGCCCTCATTAATATACAATTTTTTGTGATGTTTTAGCGATAAGGTAATAGACATTAATTCAAAAATATCTCCCAAATTTCAGTTTCTTTATAGTATTTTATAGTGTTTAATGGAGCATAATATGGACACGATCTTCTGTTTTATAATTGACCTATTTCCGATTTGCATTAAATTAAATCTATTAAGCAAGACGCTCTGAATTAAATTGTATACTCAATTATATATTATATATATATACTTATATACATATATATATATATATATATATATATATAGAGAGAGAGAGAGAAAAGAGGGTAGTGCAGTATTAGTGCAGTTCCAACGAGAGAAAAGTATATATGTAAAGGAGTAAGGCTACCAACATTTGTAGAATGTTTTTTTCAACATTTATTTATTATTTTGTTGTTTTTTTTCAACATTTATTTATTATTTTGTTGTTTTACCATTTTATGATTTTATATATAACGCGTTTCAAGCGGTGGCCCGCTTTCATTAGATATGAAAATCCATATATATATATATACATATATATATATACATATATATATATATATATATGTTTATATATATATATATATATATATATATATATATATATATATATATATATATATATGTTTATATATATATAAAGAACAGGAAACAATGAAGATATATTGTATATCTTTAAAGAAAACACTATCATAACATGATGATGTATGTACGAGATGAAGCAAATATATAAACAAGTAAATGATGCGAATAAAAGTTGTATCAAATACAATATCTATTAAGTCATCAATTGTTAAAAACAAAGGGTTTCAAATGAAATAATTTTTATTATTCCTTCCTTAAACTATGGCTTTGCAAGGCTTTTCTTACCGTCAGAGGAGTACAAACAAAGAAGTTAGTAAATAGAAATTACCAAAAGTCATAATTTGAAAAGATATAAAAAAAAAGATAATATAAACAATATACAGGGTAAAATGAAAAACGTTGAAAAAGTTGAAAATATAACAAAAGTTCACCGTGTAATGCGCCATAGTAGTTCGTAGCAGCTGGTTCGAAGTAAGCTAAACTTTAGTCATCTGAAGTTGTAAAAATCCGTTGGAGTTTTGGAAAGGCTAAAACCATTGAATGGCCCAAATGATGAAGTAGCAAATAAAATGAAGTGTGTGAAAGTTTAAGATGTCAGTGGTGTATTAAAAGCATTAGGAAAACTTCCACGAACTGTGCGGAGATAGTTTTAATGGAATTATTCAATTCAAAGTAAAATGATAAAAGGTAGTTTCAATCCCAAAAAAATAACCGTAAGAAAAGCGATGACTTATGGAAGGAATACTAACAATTATTTTATTTGAACACCCTTGTTTTTAATATGTGATAGCTAATTATATATTGTATTTTATACAATTTTTATTCTCATATTTTACTTTATATATATATATATATATATATATATATATATATATATATATATATATATATATATATATGTATGTATATATATATATACTTAAAGAGATAGATAGATAGATAGATAGATAGATATATAGATAGATAGATAGATAGATAGATACATAGATAGATAGATAGGATATGTTTAGACTTATAACTAGGAAATAGGTTTTGTATATACATTTGATATATATATATATATATATATATATATATATATATATATATATATATATATATATATATCCGATTCAACAATACTTGATACTAAACTTGTTATTGGTAGAGCTGGTATATAGTTGTGGGTTCTTCGGCTTACATCGAACAAAACAAGGTCTCTGTTTTTGCGTATTCTTAAAAATAACAATCATAATAGATTGACGCTGAGGAGGTTAACAACGTTGTTTAACTAAACTCAGTGTTGCTTGTTCGTCCCTGACGGTAGGTTGATCAGTAATAAAATCTACACTGATGAGCCTTCAAAAGGTGAAGCAAGCTTTTCTGTTGAACACATAATATAGAATTATAATGAGCCAACTTAATACAAAGAGGATGCATTATAATCGCATGAAAATATATTTATGGCAAGTAAGCTAAACAGAAACGACTATCTTTTATTCTCGGATGAAAATCGTCAGGCGTATTTCCTTCAGGAATGAAAAATGAACGTTTCTGTGTTTCTTACTTGCCATATATATATTTTCATACTATATATATGTTTATATTTATATATATATATATATATATATATATATATATATATATATATATATATATATATGTATATATGTATATATATATTTATACATATCTGATAACTTATAAAACCTTTTATTACTTGATCTCAGAAAAAATGGAGAAGGCTTATTGCTTATCTCGACAAACCTTGATATTTAATATGAACTATACTTTCAGGGGCCATCAATTTGGTAAGCTATTTACGCATGTGTTAACACGCATAAACGCACCCACATTTATGCACATATATACAGACACGCATATACATACAAGAAAGATATACGTATGCATATTTCATATATATTTACAATACACACACACACATAGGAAATACGTACACCCACACACACATAATATACTTATATATACACACACACATATATATACATACATATATATATACATAAACCCTATACATATTTACATATCTGTATATTTTCATATATATAAAATAGCATATATATGTATATGTATGCAATATATGTATTTGCTATACAAATACTACTAGAAGCATACACACCTATCCATGTACACACACACTCATATATATATATATATATATATATAAGTGTGTGTGTGTGTGTATGTGTACATTGTTTGTATTTTATTTCGTCTCGGATAAAGAATCCGCCATCTTTTGAACACATGTTTCAGCAAGTCTTATATTTCTGTCTCTTTAAGTTTCAAAACTGTCAAACTTATGTTGTATAAAAATGAATAACATTTTTATACATTTTTGCTTAGATGGTTCTATTATTCATTGCTAGTAACGAATATTTCACGTCTTTCCTCGTCTTTCCACTCTCCCCCTTCTCTTTCTTTATCTCAGCCCGTCACTTTCCATCTCCCTCCCTTTCTATCTACATACTCAACACACACACACGCACATACAATATATATATATATATATATATATATATATATATATATATATATATATATATATATATATATTAGATAGAGACGGAGAATGAGAGAGGGAGAGAATGAGAGTGAGAGGGGAGAGAGTGAGAGAGAGAAGGAGAGAGAAGGGAAAAGTATACATGAAATAAATGACAAATTAACTTTACGTGTTCCTAATTTAACCCCAAAACCCCTATGGAGTCAAAAACTATTATTCTTGGTTATTTAAACTATTACGTATGCTATTTTTATTCACAAATATTTATAAAAGAAAAAAAAGTTCTAGGTTAATTTTTTGTATATTTTCAAACAAATTTACAATTCATATATGATACGTTCAACAGCTACAATGTTAATTTGTTTGAAAGCAGCGGCAGCTACAGTAGTCGTAACTTGTAATTTTTCAAATATTTATTAAAACTTTTTTGACCTTTCAAATATTTGAAAATCTATGGAATAAAATACTGACTGAACGAGTCACGGATTGTAAACTTACTATATATAAATAAATATTTTTCTTTATTAATAAACGGTGTAATGTATGATATACTAAAGGGTTACTACTTATCAAGGCTCGCAGGCTGCTCGAGGGCAAGAGTTAATAAGATTGTCAGTTGAATGATGAACACCAGTAGGCGAAGATTAGAAACGACGGCTGGAATGGACAGAATTTGAGTATCTAAGAAGACGGCTAAACTACTATCAAGGTGAAAAGGCCAATCGATGGTCGTGGAATTACCACGTGAGAATTTATTTAAAACAAACTTGATATACTAAAGTACACGAATAATTATATTTAGGATCATTATATCTGATTAAAACGGTGGCTAAATATATACGTTTGTGTTATTTTGTTACATGCATGCGTGTGTGATTTATTCTCCGAGTACTGAGATTAACTCTGTAAGCGGTAATAAAAGGATGCCAACATTTTTAACATAATCGATCACTCAATTAAGTTAATGAAACGATTTTTTAAGATAACATTTTTTTCGGGCCATTGATCGTCTAGCAAAATGATGGTTCAAAAGATAGAAAAGTGAGATGCGGTCATAATTAATAACTCAGGTTTTAAGCCCATTGCTTAATCATGTCCTCATTGGATTAGAAAAATAATCAATATGTCTTGTCAGCCCGGAAGTTACTTCAGAACTGACTAGAATGTCAGTATCTCTATTGTGTATGACGTTATATCCGATCGAATATTACCAATTTCTTTCCTCCCGATTTTTAGCTTATATCAAAAAGATCGAACGTTTGCACCCTTTTGTGATACCTTGGGTCACATCTTACCTTGTGGGAGTAAGATAAAACTGGCCTTGTGCCTAACCTCCTGGAGAGGAGGTAAATACACACTGTCTTATACGAAGAATGGAGCACCTTCTGCTACTAATGTTACTTAAAATAACAGCACTTAGCTCGATTATCCACCAAACTAGATGAATTATTGTCCTAGAATCCAATAAAAATTAGAAAATACCACAATATACATTATAACATAACTAGATGGCGAATTTGTGAGAAGAAAAATAGTGTTCGCCACTACTATGCCAACTTAACGTTTGAAAGCTAGAGGATAATCGTTGTTGAACACTCAGGTATCTCTGTATTTCATATAGAAATCAAGTGTTAACCCCAGAAAAGGGCTCTTTGATTTCTGAAAACTATCTGAAGTAAAATGAAAACAAAAGTGAACGAGTCTAGTGACGAGTACACGTGCTAGTACATACAGATATCTGTTTCTTTCCGTGTTGTCTTGGCTGCGATGTAGGTATAATAATACTTAGTATGGAATCGAACATAATACCTTCGGAATGTGGCAGTCTTTTCCGTTGCGAACACCATATGTGCATCACGTGTGGCAGAGAACGGCTTCATCTTGTCAGTGTATTTTGATAACTCGTGAAAGATAAAAAAAACGAATCCTGAGAAGATGAGGCTACACACAAATATGTCTTCTATATTAATTCATTTACGACGAGCGAAAAGTTTAGAACTCTCGCCCTTATTTAAAGAAGTATCTTTTATTATCATCATAATCACCATCATCATCTATAACTATTAAGAAGTTAGTATTTTCGGAGTGTTCTGTTCGTACGCAAATAGAAACATGTGATTTATTGACAAAAAAGAATAGACAGAGTACACATTACTAAGGAAGTAGTGTTTACGGTGTTTATACCTGAGTTTAAATCTGACGTTAGTCTAAAGGATATTTTTTAACTGGATCCATGTTTTATAAATGTAAGAAATTAAGATAACATAACATAAAAAAATAGTACATCGATATTTTTTAAAACTAAGTGATATTTTTTTGATGATTAACCAAAAAAGAACATAAAGGTTATTCGGCATTAGTTAAAAGCGAATTAGTTTATTAACGCTGTCATTTCTAACATTTTCCGCCTATTAGAACTATATGTAAATAAATTCCTTATAGTTACTTACTCTCTTATGCAAATTCTAACAAGCGTATCATTTCTACGATTTTTTACATTTTTCTTCATACTATATATAAAGCGGTAAAAGCTAGGTAAAGATGGAAATTGTACAAACACTACCCTATGAGCAGTTATACACTTCTTATTTTTCTATTTCTTCAATATTATTATTATTATTATTATTATTATTATTATTATTATTATTATTATTTGTACTCACTAGGAGTTTTCACACAGACTATCGTCAATGATTGCTCACCGACAACAACCTGTGGTATTTCCTGGAGTCTGAGTGACAACAAGCCTCCTCAGATTTCCAGTATTCTCCACTTCTTTTCGATAACGATGCAGTATCGCAACAGCCTTTTACCATTGATTTCTCGCTGGTAAGGACAATTGATCTTCTGTGGGATTTGGGTGGAAATAAGCCTCTCCAAGGTCCCAGCATTTTCTGAACTTTTCCAGTGGAGGTCTGGTTTGTGCTGTCCCTCCTCGGTCTTCTCATCATCCTCGACCCTCTACAAATATTTTGTCTGGTGTCAGCCTAAGCCGGCACCATTAAAAAAAAATAAAAAAATAAAAATTAAAAATAATTTTTTTATTAATTAAAAAAAAAATATATTTTTTTAATTTTGAATGTTTTTAAATTTTTAAATTCTTTTAATTTCTTTATCTTTTCTTTCTTTTATTTAATTTTTCAAAAATATTTTTTTCAATTTTTTCAACCTTTAAATTTTTAAAATTTTTACATTTATTTATTTATTTATTATTATTATTTACTCACTAGGAGTTATCACACTGGTCATCGTCAGTGGTCACCCACTGCCGACAACCTGTGGTATTCCCTGGAGTCCGAGTGACAACAAGTCTCCTCAGGCCTCCATTATGCTCCACCTCTTTTCGTTCATCACCGCTGATGACCTTGCGGTAATCGCAACAGCCACCTACCAACGATTTCCCGCTGATAAGGGCCATTGGTCCCCTCTGGGGCCCGAGTGGCAACAAGCCTTCCCAAGGTCCCAGAGCTGTCCGCGCTCTTCCAGTGGAGGTCTGGTTTGCGCTTTCCCTCCTCGACCCTCTGTCCATAATTTTGTGGCGTCAGCCTATGCTTGCGCCTCTCTCGTGCGGTTGTATTTTCCCCGGTTCTGCTGTCTTGTGCTTCCATGTGTTTGTTCTCCATTCGTTGCTTATGTGGGTTGGTTTCCGCATTCGAGGACATTTCTCAGGATTGTAGCTGTTTTGATCATTACTGTCCTTTGTATGGTCTCAGTTATCCCTTTGATTCCTATTTCTCCCAGTCTTTTCTCCATGTTTTTGGGGACTGTTCCTAGTGCTCCTATGATTATTGGTGTTATACTGACTTTCTTCATGTTCCATATTCCTTTCAATTCTCTGGCAAGTTCAGTATATTTGCTTCTCTTTTCCGTCTCTTTGATCTTCACTCTGTGGGCTGCTGGAACGGCAAAGTCCACGATTTTGCAGGATTTTTCTTTCTTGTTGATTATTATCATATCCGGTCTCCTTGCTGTTATGGGTTTGTCTGTTTGTACATTCATATCCCATATGATTTTGTGTTTTTCGTTTTCTAGTGCAGTTTCTGGTTTGTGTGTGTACCGTTTTTTTGCATATTCGAAATTCAGTTGTTTGCACATTTCCCGGTGTACTTCTTTCCCCATGCTGTCATGTCTGTTCTTGTATTCCCTTTGTGCTAGCTTGCTGCATTCACTTATTATATGATTTATCGTTTCGTCTATTTGTCCACACAGTCGGCATTTGCTGTTTTCCTGGGTTTTATCTATCTTTGCTTTAATAAAGTTTGTCCTAATCGCATTGTTCTGTGCGGCCGTCAGCAGAGATTCCGTTTCTCTGTTCAGGTGTCCTTTTCTTAGCCATGCCCAGCTGTTTTCATTGGCTTCATCGCTCGTGAGTCTTGTAAAGCGTCCATGTAGTTGTTTTTCTTCCCACTTTTCCTTTCTTGTCTTTTTGTTTCTGGGTTCAGTACTTCCGGGGTTGTTCGTTGGGCTGGTGTCTCTTGCTGTGGTGATCAGTCTTTCCGTGTTCTGGGTTACATATTTCTCCAGCTCTTTTTTGGTGTCTTCCACACAGTCTTCTATACTTACCAGTCCTCTACCTCCTTCATTTCTTTTCACGTAGAGTCTGTCCATGTCGTCTTTTGGGTGCAAAGCATTGTGCATAGTCATTAGTTTTCTTGTTCTTTGGTCAAGGTGCCTGAGTTCTTCTTTGGTCCAGCCTATGAATGGTCCAGAGTATCTTATTAGTGATACAGCCCATGTGTTTATCCCTTTTACTAGGTTTCTGCTATATAGTTTAGTTTCTAAGAGTTTCCTTGTTCTTCGTAGATATTCTTTTCCAATCTTCTCTTTCATTTCTGTATATTTGACTGTGTCTGCTTCCAGAACTCCCAGGTATTTGTAGCTCACATGTTCTCCTAGCGCCCTCATCTCCTCTTGGTTGGGGAGTTCTATACTTTCTGTCGTCTCCAGTTTTCCTTTTTTGATCTCTAGCAGTGCATATTTTTCTATTCCAAACTCCATTTGGATATCCTGGCTGAATATCCCGGTTGTGTTTATCAGCTTTTCCAGTTCTTTTTTGTTTTTTGCAAACAGTTTAAGGTCATCCATGTACATCAGGTGGTTTATTCTTTGTTCTGTATCCGTAAACCTGTATCCGGCATCACAATTATTATTATTATTATTATTATTATTATTATTATTATTATTATTATTATTATTATTATTATTATGATTATTATTATTATTATTATGATTATTATGATTATTATTATTATTATTATGATTATTATTATTATTACTATTATTATTATTGTGAAACTGGAATTTCAACTTTGCTTTCTACAGAAATCTGTATAATTAAATGTTAATAAAATATTTCTTCTTTAAATAATAAATGTTTGTTAGGATCAATACTATTCAAAATTGACTTTTTTCTTTCGTAAAAATACATGTCAATGTCAGCTAAGTCTGCTTAAATAAATAAAATGAATATGTCGCTTCTCTATTTTTGTATTCATTTATTAAAAAAATGTAGTAATTCAATTTCTTGAAAACAATAAACATCATCTTTTTTTTACCATGAAAAAATTATTGTCCGAAAAAATTCTTTAAATTAATAAGACGAATTTCACTTTCTAAATGTAAATATCAAAAATTATATTTTTTAGTCGATAGGGGTGATAGGATTCGATGTTTGAACAATTAATTTTAAAATGGGTGTAACGATGTCGTTATTAAAAATTCTTTACGCGACTATTTGCGTGCTCACTTACTTTTTTAGTCTTTTGGTGTCCATTAATTCTCTCGTCCTCTTCTTTTTGTAATTGTAATTGACAAGCGTCGAGATGTTTCTCGTAATTCTGTGTGTGAAATAGCTTTTTCTATTCGTTGTCTAGTGGTGTCGCTAGTAATCTCTTCTTCGTTTCCCCACTCTTTCACCGAGTTAATTCTTAGGTCTAGTGGTCGCTGCGGTTTTTCACTGCCTCCTCTCTTTCTATGGCCGTGATTGTCTCATCAGTGTAGCTAATCAAATATAACTTTTTTTAATCTCGTACAGAAAGGAAACAAAAAACCGACAAATCTGAGAGTTGTTAAGTTTTATTCTGGAGAGAAATATTCACGTTGACAGATTTAACAATACTTCGAGAGAGAGAGAAAGAGAGATGGAGAGAGAGAGGCAGAGAGATGGAGAGAGAGAGACTAAATGTCCAATTCTTAACTACTTAATAGCTAGAATCGATAGAAATACTGAGAGCTTTTACGATTGTAACGTTTTTTAGGTATTACATCCTTGTTTGCGATCCGTCGAGTTAAAAGTTCTAACTGACGACTGTCTCTAATAGCTTCCCTTTCTGGCAACTCGATAAATGTGACATCATCACCCATCTCTTTGTGGATGACCTATTTTTAACTCCCGCCTCAAACCTTTCAATTACAGGTCATCTCTTGTTATTTTCCTGGGAACTCGGTTGTTTCCCAAACTACGTGTCACTTTGACCGCACGGGTTCGGCTATTTCAAAATCTACACTAGCTGATATAACTACCTGCCAACTTACGTTCATCCACAATGTAACATGGGTAAAATCGGACGATCAGACGATCTCATTTTTTTAAATTTGTGTGAAAGGTGATTAAGTACATACAGACAATGAAATGCCTTAACGTATTATTGTTATTATAATTATAATTATGTTTACTCACTAGGAGTTCTCACACAGGCTGTCATCAGTGATTTCTCACTGATAATCACCAGTGGTGTTCCCTGGAGTCTGAGTGACAACAAGTCTCCCAAGATTGCCAGCACTCTCCACCTCTCGCGATAACTACTGCAAATGAATTGCGCTATCACAGCAGACGCTTACCATCGATCTCTCGTTGGTAACGGTCATTGGTTTTCTCTGGGATTTGGATAGCAATAAGATTACGCAAACTCCCAGTATTCTCCGCACTCTACCAGCGGAGGTCTGGTTAGTGCTCTCTCTCCTCGGTCTTTCTATCTTCTTTGACACATCACGACTATTTTGTGTGGTATAAGCCGGGCCTGGTTCCATCACTTTTTATGAGAGGAGGAGGTAGTTTATAACATTTATTGCAGTTTTTGTTCCTTGGCTTCTTGTGGTGTTCTTTATGTGGTTTTGTTTTCTTCCTTTTGCACAGTGCATGTGGTTGGTTAATCTTCGTAGCTTATGTTGGAAGGTTTCTGCATTCAAGGATTTTCCTTAAGATTTCAGCTGTTTTTATCATTGCCGTCCGTTGTATGGTCTCAGTCTTTCCTTTGCTTCCAATTTCTCGCAGTCTGTTTTCTAGGTTGTTCAGGATTGCTCCTAGTTCACCTATGATTTTTAGTATTATATTTACTTTCTTCATACTCCATATCCCTTTCAATTCTCCGGCGAGTTCAGTATCTTGCTTTGTTTTTCAGTCTATATGATCCTCACCCTGTGGTCGGTTGAAACGGCCACATCTAATCAGTTGGCAAGATTTTTCTTTCTTATTGACTATTATGACATCACATCTCCTTGCTTGCATGAGTTTATCTGTGTGCATCTCCATATCCCAGTAGATTTTGTTTTCGTTTTCAAGTACTGTCTCTCGTTAAGGTTTGTACGAGTGTTCGAAAGCATTTGTTTGCATAGCTCCAAGTGTATTACTCTTCCACGCAGTCATGCCTATTTTTGTATTATTTTGGGGCCAGTTTTAGGGAATTCTCTTATTATGTTATTTATTATTTCGTATCCTTGTCCTCACAATCTGCGTTTATTATTTTCCTGGGTTTTATCTATTTTAGTGTTAATGTGGTTGGTCCTAATCACATTGTTTTGTGCAGCTGTCAGTAGGTAATCAGTTTCTATTGTACAGTTTTTTTTTCAGCCATGCCTAACTATTTTCGTTCTTCTGTTCGCTTGACATTCTTATGAAACGTCCATGGAGTTGTTTTTCTTCCCACTTTTCTGTTCTTGTCTCCGTGTTTCTGGTTTCGCTGTCGGTACTTCATGAGTTGTTCATTGGGACGGTATTACTTGCTGCCGTGATAAGCCTTTCTGTATTCTGGTTCATGTATTTAGCCATTTTATTATCATTATTATTATTATCAGTAGTAGTAGTAGCAGTAGTAGTGGTAGTAGTAGTAGTATAGTAGTGGTAGTAGTATAATTATTATTTGTTTATTTATTTATCTTATCAAAGCTGGTGGATCCGGTGTTGTTAGGGTGTACAATACGATGAATTATTTTATATAAATTTATGCAGGTCTCATGCGTAGATGTTATAGAGTAAACGGTCGAGATTGCCATTAGTTAGTAGAGTCGCCACGTTTGTATTCATCTGACTGGCCTTGTTTGATAATAAGGGTCACCATCTTCAGTTAAATAGATAAACTAACATTAAAATTAAATACAGTTTCACCCACACAAAGCACGGTTTAGAAAGAGTTACAGAATCAGGCATATTAAACAGGTTGGTTCCGCAGACTATAGAAATGTAATTGAGTCCGAGTCGATAGTCTCACTTCTCGTTTAAGTCATGACGAGAAGCGAGTAAGGAAGTGTATGACGTCTGTTGACGTTGGCATCTCGACTGGAATAGTTCACACTTGGGCGCCAAACATTTTGGGCTGAAAACGGGGAAAAGACGCTAATGTGCAACGTGTTCTGATCACCGTATGTATCACTACGCGTGTCTGAAAATGCCTGGGTTATCAAACCGAATCACGTAACAATCACCACGAAAGAGATTACATGTAAGTTCAAAATAAAATAGATCTCAGCCATGTAACTGCGACTAATTTAGTTCATTATAACACAGTAAGAATACAATAAATTATATTCCTCACAAATAATCTGCAAGTGTGCAATTCATAAAAATTAATTAAATTCTTTCACTTTCATTGGTATATAGACACTGTCTAGATACTACTCAAACTGTAGCTTTTTTGCAGAATAGATGATGTCACCAAGGTATTACGTCATAACTAATTATGGATATCGGTGGACAGTGGATGGCCATTCACAATGATTACAACATCCATCATATGAGAGAGACGGAGAGAAGACATATGTTATACAAGACTCTGGGTCTATTTTTATGTCTAAAAGAAAGATTTTAAAGATGTATACTATATTAGTCGGTTATCTACCGTTGCTCAAGGTGCTTGATTATAAAATAGAGGTAAAAATTTAGTGTATAACACCTTTCTTTTAAAACTTTTCTCTCTCTCTCTCTCTCTCTCTCTCTCTCTGTCTCTATCTCTTTAAACATACACACCTCTCACTCCGACTGCACATCTTTACCGTACTCATGCCCATTATTTTGACACTGCTTCAATATAACTCGATTGAGCATAGAACTTACACAACTAAAATTATGTGCTAAGATAAGTGTTCAATCTCAATAAAAAGATGTTAGAATGATCGAAATGTTTACATTTTCAAGATCGACTTTATTTTTTGTAATTTTGATACTATTAAATCTCATTAAATCTTCGCCAACCCCTTTATATTCAACAAGCAGAACGCGTGTCCTGTCGTAGCCCTGGGATATTGAGGAAACCAATAAACTCCTGCATCTACTTCTGAAACCCATATTATGCTAAATTCTCGTTAAGCATAACGTAAACAACAGTGTTTACGTTCCGCTTCAGGTGGATAAACAGTGCGTATTATCCTAAGTTTTTAAATAATGATGTAAAAATTAATAATCCCCCCCTCCAAATATTATTCTTTAAATGACGCTGAAAGTAAAATGAAAAGAACAATTTGGACAAACTCCTCCTGGAAGATATTGAAAAGTTACATATTAATGTAGTTATATAAAATTAAAAAAGATTATACGTAGCATGTACTTCATATATGAATTAAGTATTTATTAATTTAAAGAACTATAATTACCGTAATAATGTATTTGTTTATTGTGAAACAATAAATTATACAATTCAAAATCAAATAGGTTTTTATAAAACATAACGTTAAATACAACCGATTTTTGGCAGTCATGATATTCCGGCGATTGAGTAATATAAGAAGAAGGATTTTTAAAAAATTGTAGTTATATAATATTGTAAGCGTAATTAATCAGCGGAATAAAGTTTTTGTGTTTTATAAAAATATAAACGTTCAACATAAAGATAACGGAAGGGTTCAATAATATTTAAAATTAAGTTCTTAGATTTGACAACAAGTGAACTACAGAGAGCGATTTAAGAATTCGTTTATTTTATTAAAGGAAATATAATTATGTGATATTTTAAGCGAATATAGTAAGTGCAAACTAGTATTTGTGTTTTGCAAAAATACTAAAAGTTCAATTTTTAAATTAAGCAGGTGCTGAAAATAGCAATGAAATATACGGAGGATCGTAGACGAAACGAAATCCTTATTGGTGTTACTAATATATGTTGTGTAACGTGCATTTGATGTTTGACTTTATTATTTATTGAGAACAAATTAGGACAAATAAAAATTCAGTGTTTGCTTAGAGTCAAATAATAATAAGCCTTGATGCAAGAAAATGTTTTTTATTGCCACAGAGATGTGATTAATAGGCAGACTGAATATGGCCCAGATATACAGGGGTCATCTTAAGGTGGAACTTGTGTGAAACGACGTTTGTTCGCATTCGGTCTACATTTTTGCATGTTAGTAAGTTAGGGAAACAGGGGACAAGGGAGGAATTCCAAAGGAAAGCTGAGCGAAAGGAAAAGCTTAGAGCTATTAAATAAAGTTCATCTTCATCTGAACACCTCTATAGTTAAGGGGTGGGATTCTAATTGTAGTCCAACTAACTAGTCGGGGGTATTTACGTTGAAAAAGTACAAGTGATATAATACGATATTTTTCTTCAAAATCGAATCTATTTATTCTTCAGAACATCTTTCACTTACTGTAAATAGAATCTGGCATAGGGGAAAATATTTATATATTCCGGGAGAAACTTTCAGCCATCTTGGGACGTTTATTTTCTATAAACATAAAGACCGTTATTTTTTTGAAAGAAGAAGATTATCCATCTTAGAACTTTTCTTCTCTGTAAACGATACGAATTTTTGTTTTTGATAAGAGGTGAGGTGTATTCGAAGTATCAACATATTTTGATATTTCTTGAGAAAATCTCATCCATCTCAAGACGTTTCTTCTCTGCAAACACAACTAATATTTGTTATTGGGAAGAGGTAAGTTTCTCCAGAAATATCAAAGTATATTCCACTATCCCAGAACCTATTAAAAGTATATGAAAGATTTATTAAAAAAAAAGTAGATAAGCTTTTGAAAAAGAGAAATCGGTTATATTGTCTTTAATTATTTGTTTTATCCATCTTTTTCGCCGTTATGTTTTTCCGCATTGAACACAACCTTTATTAACATTGTTGTTTATGTTGAATTCGTGGAACGTATGTCAATGAACATGTCGTTAATTTGTTAACTAGGATCTATAATATATATATATATATATATACATACATACATACATATATATATATATATATATATATATATATATATATATATATATATATATATATATATATATATATATATATACACACATAAATATAATAATAAATATTTGTTATTGTGTATTATCTATGTACGTATACGTTTTGTCCTTTATAATCGGTACTCATCAGCATAAAGATATGACTATTCACTATCGGTCATGCGATTTGAAACCCCGGATTACGAGTATTTTACAACTCAAATCCCGACGCCTGAACCACTCGACCGCGTTGAACAGCGAATAAACGGTGATAATTTTAACACTTTATGTGGCGGCTTGACGTCATAAGAGCATTCTACTTAATGAAAAGAACGATGCATTTTATAGCTAGCGACGTCATGCTTTGTTAATACAACACTTACAATGCTCTTCTAGACGGGTTTTTCTAGGAGCTATAACTAATACATATTTGTTATTATTTATTATCTATGTACGTTTACGTTTCGTCCTTTATAATCGGGTCTCATCAGCATAGAGATATGACTATTCACTACGGGTCATATATATATATATATATATATATATATATATATATATATATATATATATATATATATATATATGTATGTGTGTGTGTGTGTGTGTGTGTTAGTGGATGTCTGTTAGTTTGTGTATACTTGTGTGCGTGCCTCCATTTACCTTTCTGGGCCACTGCTTCTACGACAGCGCGAAATGACATTGTAGCCATGTCAAAACAAATGCCACCAATCATCATCCAACATTTCTGACATGGTTTCAGAATTGCCGTAGAGGACTAACTTGTCTCTCTAATGCTGTTAAATCACATCACCTTTCTCCCTCTATCTCTCTCCTTGTTTTTCTCACGCACACATAATCCCTCCGATGCCCCTATTTTTTTTCTCCCTACCTATCTCTCTTTTCATCTAATTCACCCTCTCTCGCTCTGTATTCCTGTCTCGTTGATCTTTAAAGATTTCATTTTGTTATTTGTGTTTTACTTAGCATCCAGGGTTGGATCGGGGTGCCCTAGGAATTCCATACACACAAAACGTATCCTTTAGAGACTGGTAATAAAATATGATAAGCAGCAAGATGTCGAAAAGGGAGCAGAATATATATATATATATATATATATATATATATATATATATATGTGTGTGTGTGTGTGTGTGTGTGTGTGTGTCTGTATATGACGGTGTGAGCGTGTGTGTAGTTGTGTACGTGTATTAGCAGGAACACCTGGAATCGCCTGTGAGTGAATAAGGAAGTGTATCTTTATATTGCGCCAATTCTATAACATCATATTACTCGAAATTATATAGGTCGAGGGAGTGTAAGTAACATGACATGTTTTAAATAAATTTCAATATGTTATGGTCTTTATTTCCCTCGATGAATACACGGCATTTTCCAGGAATCAATGACGAGGCCTTATTATTGATATTTGTTATTCTTATTTACTTTTGTATATATTTAACGTAATAAATAAAATCTAAAAAATCATTGTATTTCCTTTATGAATGTTAAGCGCGAATGCTGACTCCAAGATAAT
>OY744547.1:48954751-48962251 GCA_963556195.1 Sepiola atlantica | reverse complement strand
ATGGATGGTTGCGGAGAAAAATCCAGACGGACGGACGGACATGCCTCAAAACATAAGTCCGCCGATTTATAAAATCGGGGAACCAATTAAGCTGAAACATTCACATTTTAAAAGAGAGGTGGTTCACAATTTTCCTGCTCCTAAATCGCTTTTAAATACTCCAAGGAAACTACCATTACGTAATATTTATGAATTACTATCTAATACCAGCCATTAACATCAAGTGTTAAAAGTTATCTGAATTTCCACAACAATATTCTACACACGTTTTGTACCCTTTTCATGAAACTAAATTAATCTAAATATAGCCTACATTACCAACCTTTACATAATATAGAGTAAATTTATTTTCCACTATTTTCTTGACGAGTATAGCTTTGTATCAAAAGCTTTATATGCGAATGGCTTCAGTATAGAATTAGGCCAAGTCTTGACGCGTGCTTTTGCAAAATAGTTATCCGTTTGGTTCGCTTTTAATAATTTCAACATTTTGCCCGACTCGATAAATTCCAGTCGCCAGATGAATTTTCACTGCACAAATCTACAGCTACCAAGTATATTTCAGAGGACGCCTATCTTCGTGTTGTAGACCCGTGCTAGGGGTCACAAAGATAACAACCACAAATTGTGACAGGTTAAAATATACAATGTATTTATTCATAGCAATACAGTAACGCCACTAAATGTGGTAGGAGATGACCGGATTCCTACCATGCGGTAAAACATGAATAGGAATGTCCTCGATATTTAACACCTACCCACTATAGGAGTATGTGACACAAGGTCGGAAAGTGGGATTTGAAAAGCCAGCGCCCGAGAACGTGAGCGCTTTAGCCATTAAAAATTGCCTGGACAGCCCCGTCGGCATTCCCCGGTAGGGGCGCCTCAGGCAGTAAGCTATCAACTTACTCCTCATCAAAGAGGAGAGGCAAAGCCTGGGAGGGTGGACCTCCTAGAACTGCACAGGACAGACCCATAGACCGGCGGAATCATGCCCCGAAGGCCAAGACAACACCGGTCTATAGGGTGTAGTATCCATCGGAACAGATACCACACGTGGACACTCACATGATAGGAGTGTCATCTGTTTGAGTCTTTGCAACCATGGTATTTATTATAGATGGTTGCTTCAATTAGTTCTTCAATATGGGTGATTTGTACCCCATAACACTTCGTAACACAGTTTTTATGCTCTATTTTTCTATACTGCTATTGTCTGTTCCCTACTCTGAATGTTACATCTAATTACGGGACGTTTCTTTTCACGTATACTTTATTTGTTTGGGGAATTTTGAGAGGCTCTGTCAAAGACTTTCCTTTACATTCTCGATCGAAAAAATAAAAAATTACAGATTAGCAGATCAACATCAGAAAACACAGGGATTGTTTCGGAGTTAATAAAACAATCGTTTTAAAACAAGGTATTACCTTATTCTTTCTTTTTACTCGTTATTTTTTAATACACCTCCCAATATATTATTGAAATCGTATAATTATTGTAATAAAAATAATTCCCAGATGATGACGTGTAGTTTAAGCTACTTTCCTGCTTTTTTCAAGTATCGATTTTTATGGGCCCTTATATACCGCGATTAAGCATGTATCAGAATCAATTTCGGCAGAGTAGCAGAATTTACACTTATTTCGAACATTATGCGGCCTTCAGTGACTATAACACAACGGCTAAAAATACTTGTTTTAATTATTCTTGCGTAAACAACCCTATTTTCTGTTTTTTTATCAAATGCTTTACTACATTCTATATACTACTTTTCGACCAACAACAATTACAGGAAACAATTTATTTTGTTTTACAAACGGTTAAAACATTGGGATAAAGACTGCTAATTAAAATCATACGGCATTTACATGCTCAGCATAACGGAATACGTTCAATGAATTCATGATTCCGTGTTTACATACTGTCATGCCCGCTTAACACTAGCAGTGAGCCAATTTTTGTTGTCATATTGACAATAATTGTTGCAGATTTTTATCTTGACTTATGCTCATAAATATTCAGACGTGAACATTAAGCGAGTATTATTATCAAGTTTAAAAATAAACGGTCGAGTGCCGCGCCAATACTTCAATGAATTGTTTCTTTTAAATTATTTACTTGGAAATAGCTGCAACAGTAAATTGGAAAATGTTATGATGTATTACCCCCTCCTTTTGGCACAGATCAAAGTGTAGTATCTGTTCCGATGGATACTGCACCCCATACTGGTGTTGTCTTGGCCTTCGGGTCTTGATTTACGCCGGTCAATGGGTCTGTCCTGTGCAGTTCTGGGAGGTCCACCTTCCCAGGCTTTGCCTCCCCTCTTTGGGGAGGAGTAAGTTTATTGCTTACTGTCTGAGGCGCCTCTACCGGGGAATACCGACGGGGCTGCCCAGGCAATTTTTAAACCTCACTTTCCCGACCCGACCTTGGGTCACATCTTACTTGTGGGGTAAGATAAAAACTGGCCTTGGTCCTAACTCCTGGAGAGGAGTAAATCAATACCCCCTTCCGTCGGTGTGAGTATGTGTTCATAGCTTGTCTCCGTGTGTTTTCTTTTCTTTTTTCTAATTGCGACTAGGAGATTAGTTTAGTGTAATGACATAAAGCAAACCCCCGTTTCTGTATTAATTAGATCTCGTCACAGCTCAAAAGATAATGGGAGACACCTTTTTTACAAATGTAACTACTTTCTATCGTAGGTCATCTGAGATGTTCTCATCTATGAGGGAATGCACAATGAACCAACATGATTTTTTCGAGCGAAAAATTCGTTGATCGGTTCCTTAGACGTTAAATGAACGCAGACCGTTTTCGTGTTATTTGTATTTGGTATTCCCGCCTGGAATTTAGTTTCCTGCCATCATATCAAGCACCATTGTGCTTTTGTTGTTCTTTGAAATCATCACAGCTCCAATTATAACGTGAGCACATCTTCCCAGGCTTTGACACCTTCTTTTGGTAGTGATACGTTAACAGCTTGGCACATCAGGCGCTCTCATCCGTGAAAAAATATGAACTGTACCAACAAGGATGTGTTGGGATGAACTTACATTTAAAAATCCTCTTAGATAATAAATTAGTTTTTGCTGCGATTATGATATTTCGTAGTTATAAAATGATACGAACGCTCAAATGTGTATTAATGTATATATCTAATACTAACATAATTAATATTTAAGTTACCCACATGAAGTAAAAGTATCAATAGCTGCTTCAGAGATGGGAGGTAAGAGTTTCTTGAGTTCTTCGCTTTTTACAGGAAACACCTGGACCCGAGTTCCGCTATATATATATATATATATATATATATATATATATATATATATATATATATGTATATATACATGTATATATATATATATATATATGTATATGTATGTATGTATGTATGTATGTATGTATGTATGTATAATATTTTTTATTTAGACAAACACGTATTAAAGCGACACTGCTGTGGCGATGTTTCGCTCCGTAGATATCCAAATCACAATTTGTCTGCCGTTTAGTCATCACAGATAGAAGAGAAAATAAAACACTTATGATTCAGAAACTGAATGGTCACATGATCAAAGTAAAAACTAATAATTTAAATAAACCGTTTGTATATCTTAAGTTAAGGGTTAAGTAACACACCTATTTTTAGTGTTGAATAAATGTATTCTTATCTGGAGTTAGTTCAGACAGTCAAGTTATATATTAAAAAGGGGCGAAATACCGGAAGCCACTATTGTGCTATGGGTGTAGTAAAAAAGGGCAAACGGTTATTGGGAAGGGAGGCTATATCGCAACATAATACATATATTTATATATATATATATATATATATATATATATAAGGTATGAAACTAAAAATAAAATTTATACTTATAGAAATGTTAACATATCGTAAAATGATTAAAGCTCAATATACGGGATATAGCAATTATAAAGATAAATAAAAAAAGGGAAATAAGAAATTCTAAGGATACTAATCTATTTAATTGTCAGTTATGCAATGCAAGGTGTATCAAATAAAAGCGGGTTTATTTTTTCTTTCTTTAATCCAGGCTTTTCAAAGAATGATATCTCATCATCAGGGGAATTACAAAGATAGATAAGTTGGCGGGGAATAGCCAAAAATTATGAGTTGAAAAATTTGAAATATTTTAGGTTATAAAAAGTAGATGTCAGTGTGTGAGAAGATGTGTGTGTGAATATTTGATCAAACATTATTAGACATAACATAATTGTACTTTTTCACTTGTGTTTGTTGTCTCTTTAAGATGATTTAATACCATAAAATATTAGTTTACTCCTAATTAACATGTTATGCATCATACATTAATTAAATTAAATTGTGTCATTAATTTCTAATTTTGTTTTATGGCTAGATCCCTTAATTGTATTAGTTTAGTTGCATTCGACCCCTATATAGTAGACTCTAACTATCATGGGGTGGGTTAATTTAGCGCTATGTACTTAAGTAAATTATGTTAAATTTTCCAAATTGTTCACGAACTTATCCAAAATCAGCTGTTTAAAGTGCCTACAGTTTAAACCTATTTCGTCCCGTTGATTTAGTAATCTACTCCTATCAGGAAGCTGTGTTTTAGTCGTCAATTGAGTTATTCCATCTTTGCAAATTGGCTGTTTGGAGTCTCTAATCGCTAGATGGATTTGGTTGATAGTCAATTTACATAGGTGGTGGATTTAATAGTATAGAACTGTACTCTTTGGATTGAAGAGGGGGTTGTTCAGGTAGCAGAGTGAAGTGTAGAGAGAAAGAGGTGAAGTTGGCAGTTGGCAGTTGGTGGAACATCAGACTTTTATTTTTGAAGAAGCTTTCTTTTACGGATAGACCAGAAACTATTTCGGCGAAAATGGGCGAACCGTGAAATTAAGCAGTGACATTTTGAGGTCGTTTAAAGGAGGCGACGTGGTCGCGTGGCTTAATAAGCTGAAGCTGGTTGCAAAGCTGCAAAAGATTTATGAAGTAGCGACATTGATCCCAATGTATTTGGAGGGGAATGCGCTAGCAGTCTATTTGGAAATGGGAGAGGCGAACCAGGCAGATGCCGATAGGATTGACACAAGATTGAAGACACCATTTTATGAGAATGCTTTTGAGGATTATTAGAAGCTCAGAAGAGTAACCTGGACTGGAGACTAACTGGACGTGTATGCGGCAGAAAAAAGGCGACTAGCCGGATTTGCCGCATACACGTGACGAAGTCTTGAGAAGACGGTTAAAATGGCTCCTATGTGTGGTTGTCCTGACCGTATCTCAATGGAACTACAACGAATGACTGACATTGAAACCATGCAGGTAGAGGAGATCTTGAGGCATGCCAGGGTTATGGCGAAACTTACTAGCGAACTGGGGGTAATTGCAACCTCTACCACAAACAAGCCTGGTGAAGAAGAGCAGTTAGTGAGGAGACGTACATTTATTGAAAAATGCTTTAGCTATCAGGGATCCCACCTGATGAAAGACTGTCGTTAACCAAGACCGGGGGTTATCTGTTTCCACTGTGGCCAGGTTTGGCACATTAGTAGGAATTGCCCTTCACTTC
This sequence comes from Sepiola atlantica, assembly GCA_963556195.1. NCBI lineage: Eukaryota > Metazoa > Mollusca > Cephalopoda > Sepiida > Sepiolidae > Sepiola > Sepiola atlantica. The sequence continues at coordinate 48,956,695 of OY744547.1, read as the reverse complement.
AGGGAAACGAGTAAAGGGGTGCTATTACGCCAGTAGTCGCCCTATTACGTCTGAAAAGGCGTGTGAGAGTTTACTGCCACAGATAGTGGTTACTGTCAACCGAAAATGGCGAGAGCCGTTGTTGATACCGGCTGTAATATTACACTTGTCACAGCAAGTGTCGCCAACTTTTGGAATGGAGCAATATTAGAGCAGTAGATGGCAGAAATGTGAAGTATTGTTGAGAGACTGATGCCGCGATTATAGTAAGAAATATACCGTTACGACTCCGAATAATTGCGCTGGATACGCTCGTTGGGGGAATGTATGTGATACTGAGCCTGGATGTTATCTACCGACTGGGAGGAGCTACAATTGCTAAGGGTGAGGTGAAGTTAGACAAGCAGTATAATACTAGAATATCAAGAAGCGCGAACAGTAGTAATGGCATCCAGCCGACACAACCCAGGCAATGTCAAATTAAGGATAAGGACTTCCGAGCGCATTTTGATGGTGACAAGTGGACAGTAGAGTGGAAATGGACCGCGGGACTGCCTGTGCCGACAAATCGGGTTAGCTGCTACGAAAGCACGCTAAGAAGAGAGATAAGACCACAGTTTGAGAAGGAATTTTAAAACCATGGGCAGAGAAGGTTGTTAGGAATTCTGCCACTCATGGCTGTAGTTCAGCCTACCAAAAAGCAAGTCAGGCCAGTATTGGACTTCCGAGAGTTGAACAAGACCGTGGCCTGCCACACTAAAGATGGAATCGACGTATGTGAAGAAGTCATAAAGGGGTGGAGAAAAACAGCGAGCAACCAAAATCATGGACTTACAATCGGCCTACCTTCAAATACATGTTGACTAGAAGCTATAGCGGTATCAATTGGTCGAATATAAAGGTCAGAGTTATTGCTTGACCAGACTAGGATTTGGACTGAATTCTGCACCGAAAATTATTACGGCAGTGCTTGAGACCGTGTTGTCCAAAGACGATGCAGTGAAAAGAGCCAGCTGTTCTTATATCGATGGTGTACTGGTTGACGAGACAAAGATGACTGCGGATAGGGTGAGAGACCATGTCAAAACAATATGGACTGACAGCTAAGCCATCGGAGTCGTTAGAAAATAGAATGGCTTTTGGATTGAAATTACAGCTGAATAAGGCAGGAAAGTTGATGTTTGGAAGAGGGAACGAAATTCCTGAAGTCACGGACGGTCTAACAAGCGATAACTTTTCTCGGTGTGCGGGAAGTTGTTTGGTCATTATCCCATAGTCGGATGGCTGCGGAGTGCATGCGGCTTTATTAAAAGGCAAACCGGTACGGACCGATTGTAGGATGAAATAACCCAGAGGAAGTGATCGCGGAAGTAAAAAAAGGTGGACCCTGTAAAGGGAGAATGACACGTAAAAAGGGGCACGGAAGCGACGCTAGCAGCCTGACATTAGGAGCATTGTTGGAAATATAAGGTGTAACTGTTGACGAAGCTGCCTGGCTACGAAAGAAGAATGATAGCGCCCACATCAATGGTGCGGAGCTCGAAGCTACAATGAAGGGCATCAACCTGGTTTTGAAATGGGGGCTACAAGCAATCGATATTAGAACGGACTAAGTAAGAAGTGTCGAGATATAAACGGGTCGGTAACAAAGGAGCAACTGAGATGCTTATCAAGCGTCGACTCCGGGCACTTGTAGACTTTATCAGAGAATTCGAACTGAAAGTAATCGCACATTGGTTGCATCACAGAAAAATAAGACAGACGTGCTGACCAGAGTTAAGAAGGCTTGGCCACGAGAGAATAAAGGTGTGGCTCCGGTGTGCTGTATTGTAGATGAAATGAAGCATCTGTATAATATGCATAATTTTGGTAAGGGAATTACGTTATATCTGGTAGGAAAAGTGAATCCAAACATCGCAATGGTAGATGGTCAAGATGTAGTTAAGCACTGTAGAAGTGTCAGTC
>OY744547.1:48937251-48947251 GCA_963556195.1 Sepiola atlantica | reverse complement strand
CAGGATGGCAATTTTAAGAAAAATGTGATGCAAGTACATCGAAATAGTGGGTTGACATGATGGGTTGATGAGAAGAAGTAGTAGCCGTGGCTATATATATATATATATATATATATATATATATATATATATATATATATATTTATTTATTTTGGTACAGAAAAATTAGTACAACATTTGTACCGTCGGTTTCAAGCACAGAAAGACTTACCATCCAGCTCTCTTCAGCTTCTGTTGCCATCTGTTCCGGATGGCTAAGGAAGTTATATATATATATATATATATATATATATATATATATATATATATATATATATATATACACCGCTAACACCGATCTTTACAACAGATGCCATATTGGTGGTATTGAAAGTTTCCTGTTGCAGTCTCAATTGCGATGGGCTGGTCATGTAGCAAGAATGGACGAAGGGAGGATACCTAAAGCACTGATGTACAGTCAGTTAGCTTGTGGTAACAGGAATGTTGGTCGGCCCTTGCTGAGGTACAAAGATAAATTGAAAGATGCGTTGACGGCAATTGGAGTACCCCCCCCCCAAAAAAAAAACTTTGAAGACTGTACAAAAGACAGGAAGACATTGCGAGCAGCTTGTTGCATTGGACTGGAAAGATTCAACGAGACCTGTGTGGATAATATGAGAACTGCCAGAGTTAGGCGAAAAGCTAGAGAGAGTGCTCCACACCTGGCATCCGATTACTCACACTCTTGCACTGTCTGCGGCTTTCCTTGCAGGTCTCTTGCCGGACTCAGGTGTCATGAACGATCTAGACACAAATGAAAGTTGTTGGAACCTCATACGTCGCAATCGACGGGAGAGTCCATCATCATATATACATATATATTTTTATTTTTATTTTTTACATGGTTCACCCCAAACAAGGCAGGACGCCACTGTAAACGTAAGGGGCTACTGAGAAAAAAGGAAAAGGGGGGGGGAAGGATTGGTGGTTCAGCTTTAATTGGGATCTGAGCAGCGAGATGTCTGTTTACATTAGTTTTAAATTTCTGCATGTCAGTACTGTCGGGGAAACAGGGGGCAGGGAGGGAGTTCCAGAGGCCAGCAGCACGAGGAAAGAAGCTATTTGAGTAGAATGCTCTCCGGCATCTGGGGACCTCCACAGTGAATGAATGAGATTTAGTAGAATGTCGAGTTAGTCTAGTGAATTTACGTCGAGGGGGCACCAGAGCAGCACACTCATCGGAGCATAATCCATTGAAGTATTTGTAAAACAAACACAAGGATGCTACATTGCGGCGATGGGACAGGGGCTGGAGCTTAGCTGACAGTGAGGGACCTATTAGGTTGACTACTCTTTTTTGGACTTTGTCAAGGAGGGAGAGACTAGTAGATGATGCACCAGCCCAGATGTGGCAACAATACTCCATGCATGGGCGAATGGTGGCTTTGTAGAGATACAGGATAATGTCAGGTGTAAGGAGTCCACTAGCACGGTAGAGGGAGCCAACCTTCTTTGCGGCAGCCTTGGCAATGTCTTCAATGTATGTGTTCCAATTCATGTTACGTGTTAAGGTTAGGCCAAGGAGTTTGAATGATGAACTCTCGGGTAGGGTGTTATTTGCCATGGCAATCGGTGGTTGGAGAGGCTTCTTGTAGTTGTTGAAGGAAAGGAGCTTTGTCTTTGCGGCATTAAAAGTCACCAACCATTTATGGCCCCAATCCACTACAGCCTGGAGGTCATCTTCTAAAAATGCAGCCATTGCCTCAGATATGATCGCGTCTGTTTTGCCAACATGGCGAGAGTAAAGCGTGGTGTCGTCAGCAAATAAACCTATCTCAGACACTATGTCATCAGGGAGATCGTTTATATAGATCAGGAACAACAAAGGTCCAAGAATAGATCCCTGGGGCACACCAGCATTTATGTCATGTTGCTTAGATGAACGGCCATCGAGGACAACCTGGATTTTTCTTTTGTTTAGGAAGGATCTAATTATATTAAGTAGTTGCCCAGTAATACCGTATGAGCGTATTTTCAGGAGAAGCCCTTTATGCCATACCTTGATATATATATATATATATATATATATATATATATATATATATATATATATATATATATAGTAGAATTAGTAGTACTATTATTATTTGCGAACTTAATCTGAGTAATCTAACAGTTGTTTCCTAAAGTCTTGTTCCTTTTATTCTTTAATGACACCACATATATGCTAAAATATTACTTAGTCCTGGGATTTGGTTATATTTGAAAAAAAAAAACTCAAATTAATTCTTATAATAAGCCTTAATTTACAAGTAACTGAACAAGTCACCTATCTCTTATCCAGTTATTGGTCATGTATCACATGTGAAAAAATATACAATGGTGAGGCATGCCGACCATTAAAAGTAAAGTTAGAAGCACATCTGAAAGCCATGAAGTATTGAAAGGTCGGCTATGGCTTACCAGATATGCGGAGGGCTGTGTGTAAAGTTTACTTTTTTGGACCGAAGTAACATTCTAGAGTGGGAAGTACGGTGAAGCGTCAGTCGTCTCAAAGAAACTGCAGATATGCTGGACGACAATGGCCTCCTAAGCAATCCTAGTATAGAAGTAAATGCAATATGAGAATCAATAATTGTTAATAGTAAATTAGACACCCAGTTTTATTTATCTTCCTCCCACAAGGTAAGATGTGACACAAGATCGGGAAAGTGGGAATTGAAAAACCAGCACCCGAGAATTTGAGCGCTCTAGCCATTAAAAATTGCCTGGGCAGCCCCGTCAGCATTCCCCGGTAGGGGCGCATCAGGAGATTAGCAATAAACTAACCCCATCTCAAAGGGTGATAAGGCAAAGCCTGAGAGGGTGCACCTCCTAGAACTGCACAGAACAGATAGACCGATAGACCGGCGTAAATCAAGACCCGAAAGCCAACACATTACCGGTCTATGGGGTGTAGTATCCATCGGAACAGATACCAACCAACGGCTGAACTTAGTATTAATTAGATCCCCAGCAAAAGAATCGAAATATAAGTAACGCTCATATATATGTTTACCCAATTCTCGCAGTTAGACATAAATAGCATTTCATCTGACAGATCGATATTTGATTCTGACGAGAGATTTATTTCTATTTATCCTTTCTATAAATTCTTGCACAAATTATTGGGCATTTCGCCTTAGTTTTTTTCTCAAAATACGTATTACTGTAAGGAGTATTGCTACACTGGCTATGTTTCCCCTTACTAACCTAAACAGAAGCCTGAGCTTACGCGATAAATACATATTCTTCTATCTATTTTGACTCTCTACGCTATTAATAAACATAGTTTCGCCATTTCTCTTAATATTTCGGCTATCTGATAATCAACTATATATGTTTACAGTAAAGTATTAAGCGATTTATTTATTAACATTACTTGTATACTATCATATTAGATGAATTGTACTTCCTTCTAACAACTAATTACATTCTTTTTTTCATGAAATGCCATAAGCGGTCGTTTATTGTTCTTGATAAATAGTTTCCTATGCTATAAGTGACATGAATACTGGCTTTTATTCCGCGTAAGTTCATTACTTTTATCTACATACATTGACGGTAGCATTTAGCGTCGCTTGAGCACGCAAAACTAAATAAGCACTGACGCAATGACAAAGCAAAACAAAAATGTGTAATTTGCTTCTCTGGATTTTACATATAAAAATAAAAAAATAAATAGAATGTCATATTTCGTTTTTTTTTACTGGATGTGGTATTCTTGTTTTTCTGCCTTTTGAAATATGTATGTAATTTAGGATAGTTAAATGATCTTGCGTTTACAATGTTGTCAATATATCGTATTTTTAAAAATTTGGTATGCGTTTTAGTGAATATTGTTTGACATGTGGGAGATAAATAAAGAATGTCAATAGATAAAAGGCATAAAAATCCTATTTAATTTTTAAAATATTTTGACAGAATTTAATTACGTCATAATTAACCTACATTGTATATCATTGTACAGCTGAGCCCAGTCTATGGTAGGATCGCCCGACGGAGATACTGAATATTTATGTCACTGCTGGTGTTCTTCAGAGCGATACTTTATCTGTTTATAACCAATCTTGACAACATCTTCCGTATGTCAGTTGCTGCCGAAAAAAATGGCTTCACATTGGTACCTGCAAATAGCAAGATATATTGAAGTATATTTTCTCTAAATACGTTAACGAGTTCAGCCATCTTGGCAGTAAAGTTGCAAAAGAAAATTACACAGAGAGTTAAATAAATGTGCGAATCAGCAGCGCCTGGGCTTTACTAAACAACGTGAAAGCAATCTTGATGTCAAATTATCCATTTTTACAAACAAGGTCACCGCTTATCAAGGTCAATAGGCCACTCGAGGATAAGGGTCAAAAGGTTTGACTAGTTAGACAGCATCGCGATCACCGGCACGATAGTTGTAGCAGAGCAAACATTGATTATTTACGGGGACGGTTTAACAAGAACTTGTCTACATTGAACTAGAAGACGACATATCATGATTAAACGTGATTTCTGTGAAGCCATTGTTACATCAGTTCTTGTATATGGAAGAAATAGCACCTGGACTTTTCCCAACAGACAGGAGAGGAGAATTGACTGTGTGTACACCAGAATGTTTAGAGCTGTTCTTAACATCTTTAAGAGGCAACACTCCAAAGAGAGCAGCTTTACAGATACCTTCCTCGGATCTAAGCAATGGTAGAAGAAATAAAATTGAATACCAAAAGTGCTGGTCACTGCTAGAGGGCTAACGTCTAAATCGTCAGCGATGTAATTTTCTGAGTGTTAAAACAGGGATGTAGTTAAATTCGGAAACAGCACAGATGTTATGCCATGCAACTAAGAGAGGACTCAAAATGCACCTATGAAAACGTACCTTGTGTGATGGAGCGGAATGGCGTGAATGATGAATTGTCAAACTCGTGAATCGTTCTGTCGAACTCCTGAATCTGTACAGAATTTTGAACAGAACACTTTATTTAATCCACGAAAAAACCTCTGGCGTAGCGGATATACGTGTTGAATAATAATCAGTCCTAAGTGAGAATCTTTTGGAGGTTGAAGGTTCAATCCTCAGTGCGGGTGATTCTAAGAATACAATTACGAATTACTTAAGTTTACTACTCGGTCATGGCTGACGGAACGAGAACAATCTTCTCTCGTGGATTAAATAAAAGGTTCTGTTCGAATTTCTGTACAGATCCCCGGTGTCGACAGTGCATCCGAAGAAGGTCGGAGGTTAAATCGGTCGAAATTCTGTGAGAATAAAATCTAAGATGAAAACAGTAGTCCAAAAAATCCAAATAATACAAAGTATCAATGTTCATCTCAAAATGCCGAAACAAAACAACTTATATGTTGGCAATTCTCAAAAAAAATTAAAAGCAGCTAAGAAACAATATTTACAAAAAAGAGGCGCCACACATATTTAATCCCGTCGCCGATAGATTGGAAGAGCAAACAACACAATATCCGATTTGTACGTTCTCAAACTCCAACTGATCAAAAACGGGATCACACCAGACTGCGTGGACGCAATAAGTCCAACAAATCGTATTCTTACGACTAGACACCTGATTGGCTGACCGGACCAATTACCTATTGGTCCCTGTCTATTTACATAAATAGAAAATAGTACATCAAAATGCATGAAGCTACAGCTACTTACTTGTATATTCCAAACTTCTGTTGTGTACGTTTTCAACATTCAAAATTACATGTACATTTATTTAAATATGAATGTCGGACACTTAAAAAATACACAAACCGATTTATTAGATAAAGTTATTCGCTGATAAATTTTGATGAGTCCGTTTTCAAAGTGCTGATTGCTCTGTTCAGCTTTTTAAACACACCTTACAGTTATTCGATTTGAAAGTTTCAGATTTATAGATTCCTTTTATTTTTTTCCGTTGGAGTCATATAACAATATCGTGGGGTCTGCGTTAGTGTCGGACATTCATTAAAAGAGCACGTTTTATTTTACGGTTGCCTAGCTTTTATTTATAACGTGCAAATAAGTATAAAAATAGTAATACCAGATTAAACGTTGTGAGAAAGAGTTATCTGGGTTCATCTATTTTCACGGGTAACACCAGTATAGGGTCTCCCTCGTATATACGTATGATAACAAGTAGTGATAAGTAATAACATTTCACATCATGACAATATAATGTGTAAAACTCCTAATAATTCTACTAGACGTGTCTGCTGGAAATAAGGTCTAACGGTTTTAAGTGTTGGTTAACAATAGGTTAGATGTGACAGTGTTCTGTAGACAACCGCTTCAATCCTTACTACGAGCGATAAGAGTAAAGTCTAACGAATATGAACATTAATACCCGATCATGGTTGACAGAATGAGAACAAAATCTACCCCTTTTGTATTACATTTTACTCTTTTGTTTTGTTTTTCTCTTTTTTTCTTGATTTACCTCCCACAATTTAAAAATACTCCACAGTTCATGTAATCGACGTTTACCCACAACTTTCCGTGTGATTTACTTCCGGTAGTTTGCGCCTTATTTTCAAACATGCTTGCTTGTATCCACGGACGGGTAGAATTCAAGTCTTGCAAAAAAGAAGAGAATTCCATTTGTAATGTGTGAAAGGAAATGGCTGAGTGAATGGAGGTAAAAAGAAAAACGAAATGAGATAGGTAACCGTGTTCTAAAAAACTCCCCATACTTTCCCTGTTTAATTCATGGTACTTTCCATTCTCCCATTACCTGGTGGGAAGTTATGACTTTTTTCTCCATTCTTACTAATAATGAGGAGGAACCATATCTTTAATGATCTTTTCAACCTACAGTAAAACGTATTATATATATATATATATATATATATATATATATATATATGTATGTGTGTGTGTGTGTGTGTGGACGATTCGATTTTTCCCTACGGGCTGGGGCTATGAAATACCCGACTAGTACACGGGCGCAGAATATATTCTCTCGGTGTGATGGACCCGTAGACCTTGTCATGTCATCCATCCAGGAGAAGGAAAACTCTGATAAAAACCGTGCCATTGACTACTCGCGTCTTAGCAGCAAACCCTGTGGGATGGGGGCCTCCTAGTCTTGATCGACAAGCTTCCTAGAGCTGGAGTCTCTAACAAAATATCCAGATTGCAAACCTAAAATTGCTTAATTAGTAAATGGGCTCTGCCTATCGCCCGAGCTTTAAACTCCTTCTCTGTCTAGAAGAGAGGCGCAGAGGTACAAATGCTGGGATGCCTCAAAGACACCCAGTGCTTGACCTTAGTGCCCGGCAAGGACAATGAACGCCGTCTTTCGTTCTCTCTATCTGAGCAACTTGGGGAAAGCTTTTTCGTCACTAAGTCTAGCACGACTAGTCTGGGTCACTTCATCCGACAGGTTGAGTATACAGGTTGTCTGGCTGCTTTTTCCGACTGTCAGTTCAGGAGCCTTAACTCTTAAGTATCGCTAAGAACGGCTGCTCCATCAACAGTTATGTAATATGGTGGGTAACTGTACGTGCAATGCCGCACATTGAAACCCACCCTGCAGTTATCTCCAGTGGGCTTTCCTGATGCCACAACCCCCATGTACCAAGTCACGATTAATGGGGAGGTTCTGTGAGCTTATTGAAACCAAACAAGCACCCGCTTTGCCCTCCCCACTCTATCCCAATACAAACATGCCGTTACAAAGTAAAGAAAAAACTAACACAGACATCAACCAAAAAACATCTTCGCCTCTATCCTTGAGGCTAGTGTTCACAAATACCGGGGACTTAGAACAAACATCAACGACGTAGACACATTTTCTCTGACGAACTCCCTGGATATCCTAGCACTAAGTGAATCGAACTTTAAATCCTCAATCTCCTCTCACCAATTTGACGTGACTGATTACCCCTAACTCTACCGTAAAGACTCTGACAACAATATGCACGGGCTAAAAGTTTATGTTAGGGACACTTATACTCTTAAAACTCGTTCCAAAGCTGATGAGACGTCGCTCAAAACGACGAGATACTATGGGCAGGCTGATTTTAAATCTATCATAGAGCAACGCTCATTGAGTGGAACCTTCTCAATCCCTGCTGATCAGTGCTCAAATGAATTTACAGAATGGGTAAATGCTGGCATAGAAGCATATGCCTCCATGCTAAAATTTGTCAACAAGCCAAACTCTCTTCAATGGTTCACCTCGAAATGGGCAGCTTCTATTGCTAGGAGGCAGCAAGAATTTCGTCAATTCGACCGCCGTAAGTAAACTGCGAATAGACATAAATGTATAGAGCCAAGAAATAATTGTAAAGTAGTAATAGGTGAAGTAAGGAGAAAGTATGCAGAGATAACCACGCATTCAGCCACATAAAACATGTAATGGGGATTTCTGGAAAGTCTCTAATAGTGTGGTGAACAATGGACAATCAACAATTACCCCACTATCAAACCACAATGAGTTGTTTGCACAACAAATGATAAAGCTGGACTACTTGCCCAGCCTTTCGCCTCAAACTCTACTGTGGACTCAGAAAGCCACCCCTCCCTAAATTACCATTGCCGACCGAAGCCACACTTGTAAACCTGGTAATCACCCAACATCAGGTCAGATACATCATAAAAACCTTGACAACTGCAATTGATCTCATACCAGTAATAGTAATAAATAAATGCTCTGCTTAACTGCCCCCTGTCCTCGCCAAACTCTACAACAAATGCCTCGCTGAATCTTGCTTCCCTCCTAGCTGTAAAATTGCCTCTGTGGTACCAGTCTTAAAAATTCTTGGAGATAGAACTGATCCTCAGAACTATCGCTCCATCTTTACTAAAATGTTTGAATCCTTAATCAATCTAGCGATAGTCCGGCACCTCGTTAATGCTAAACTTCTTGCTAACCGTCTGTATTAATTAAAGCAAGCACAATCTACTGCGGATATCCAAGCGGTCATCCCTGAACGCATATATCATACACTGGACAAGGCAGGTGAAGCTAGGGTGGTAGTGCTTGATATATCAAAAGCTTTTAACAAGGTATGGCATAAAGGGGTTCTCTTTAAAAATTAACTCACATTGTATATAATTATGATCCTTCATAACCGAAAGAAAGATCCAGGTTGTCCTTGATGCTCGTTAATCAAAACAACATGACATAAATGCTGATGTTACTCAGGGATCCATCCTTGGACCTCTACTATTTCTGATTTTCATAAACGACCTCGCTGATGACATTGAGTCTGAGACGGGTATATTTTCTGACGAAACAACGCTCTAATCTCGGCATGTTTGCAAAACGGACGCACCCATATCCGAGGCAATGACTGAATCCTTAGAAAGTGACATCCAGTCTGTAGTGGAATGGGTTCATAAATGGATGGTAACATTTAATGGCGCTAAGACATCAAGCGAGATTTTGTGAATACAACACCCAAGATGAGAATAGTCGTCTGAATTATACAAGATGCCACAATTTATGAATTCTCGAATGAAATAAAATTAAAAAAATTGTAGTAGTGGTTGTAATCAAACGGATCACAGGTAGTCTAATATATATATATGTATATATATATATATATATATATGTATATATATATATATATATATATATATATATATATATATATATATATATATATATATATATATACAGACGGGTTAGCAAAATTTACAACGAACGTGAAGTCTTTTTTCTCAGCAGGCACCAAGTCAATTTTTTAAACTTATCATATATTGATCTCATAATCATAACTAACACTGTTATAGTATCCTTTTGATAAACTATTGCACGTATGAGTAATCAGGAAAACAAATGGCAAAAAGTGTGTAATTTTCCGAATTAAAAAATATCTAAAGAATAGTTTGGGTGTCCACTAACATTGGTTATAATGTATGGCATATAATAACTGTTACACCGGCCGTTCTTACACAGGAGAAACTGCACCGTTTGTCACTATAAATAGTGCGAGTCACCAGAGACACTGCGAAGACAAAGCACAGTCTTGTAACTGTCTAGCCAAG
>OY744547.1:48924751-48934751 GCA_963556195.1 Sepiola atlantica | reverse complement strand
TTGGCCTTCGGGTCTTGATTTACGCCGGTCAATGGGTCTGTCCTGTACAGTTCTGGGAGGTTCACCTTCCCAGCCTTTGCCTCCCCTCTTTGGGGAGGAGTAAGTTTATTGCTTACTGCCTGAGGCGCCCCTACCGGGGAATGCCGACGGGGCTGCCCAGGCAATTTTTAAACCCCACTTTCCCGACTCGACCTTGGGTCACATCTTACTAGTGAGAGTAAGATAAAAACTGGCCTTGTACCTAACTCCTGGAGAGGAGTAAATCAATACTCATTTCGCCTTTTTTGTGACGTCACCCAGTGTCCACGGTGACAAAATGCAAGCAAGATACTGAATATCACCAATTGTTTTTAAGTATCTAGTCATTCATAGTCAGGCTATTATTCGGTATCAATGAATGATCAGGAAATCATTATTGTTATTATTACTATTATCGTTCAGATTACCGTCAATACAACTATCATCGTTATTATTAATAATTATTATGAATTATTTGTGTTAATTAGGACTTCTGTTCTAATCTTCGATACTATTCTAATAACGTTTCGGCCTTCTTCATCATTTGCATCTTAGATTAGAATGAAATAAATAAATATTTATATATATATATATATATATATGTATATATATATATATATATATATATATATATATATATATATATATATATATATATATATATATATATATATATATATGAAATTAAAATGGAATACGCGGAATACCTAAAAAGCTCAACGTTACGCACAAATGTTATATGGGCTTTGTCAAGAGCGAACGAAAAAAGGCAAAAAATGACAAAAGACGAGAAAGTCTATAAATTATGAGAAATATATATAGTGGTAGGGTTTATGTAGAGAGGGAATATATGCAAATATGTATAGAGTCAAAGATAAATACATAGCAAAAAAATTAGTAACGGGAAAGAAAAAAGAATAAAGAGTAGAAAGGGGGCCCAAAGGAAGACTAATCACAAACTCAGGGAATCAACCGGTGTCTAGATGTATCTTGTTTTCATGAATAATTGCTTTTGATAGTTTCGATACTTAGACTAAAATTTATATCTAAAAGATACTTTCTTAAATGTTCATCTCTATATAAAAACCAATGTTGTAAAATAAATTATATTATTTCTTTTGGTTTTATTTAAATTTTGGTTTGTAGTATTTTGGAACACTATACCATCATCATATCAACAAATACCAACATTTTTCTTGTCGATTATTAATAAGAGTGTATTATATATATATATATATATATATATATATATATATATATATATATATATATATATATATATATGGGAAAATGAAAAAGGAAAACCAAAAAAATGGATGTTTTTATGTGTACATCAACGTTTCGTCTTTATTTATAAGACTTCATCAGGATAATAAAATAGAGAAAAAAAAAATATTTCATTCTATTTTTCCTCCCAATATGTCTACCCTACATGTATCTGCACTTGCATGACATTTTTTTTTCTCTATTTTATCATCCTGATGAAGTCTTATAAATAAAGACGAAACGTTAATATACACATAAAAACATCCATTTTTTGGTTTTCCTTTTTCATTTTCCCATCACGTCGGATTACTTTCATCCTTCTCTTCCCATATATATATATATATATATATATATATATATATATATATATATATATATATATATATATATATATATATATATATATATATCGAGAGAGAGAGAAAAGGAAACAGAAAGAGAGACAGATGATAATTATGGAAAAATAATGCACCTTTATTGAAAATGAATAAGAAAGAAAACCAAAAATTGTTTATATAAGAATCCGCTTAATTTAAAACGTTCTCATGATAACTGATTTGAAGAAAAACGGAGAAGTCAATATTTGAAAATACGTGGTGTGACTATGACGTTAAAAATGTTTTTTAAATTTTTTTATGCCACATTCCCAACCAAACTTTGTACAACATATCGATATTTAAAAGAAAAAAACCGCAGTCATTCTATTTCATAGAAGCAATACCTATTTTGAACTCTAATATCTATTTTTCTTTCGAAAAAAAGCCAAACATGATTAAACGTTATAGAACTACAATGTATGTTTTTCTTCTAATCAGTCACTTTGACAAGATCTTGAAATAAAGATCAATTGCTTATAAACAATTCTTAGTTTTCTTTCCTTTTCATTTTTCATATATACATGCAAATCTATGATATATATATATATATATATATATATATATATATATATATAATATTTGTATTCATGCAGACATGCAGAAAAGTCGCTACACTGGCATATATATATATATATATAAATATATATATATATATACAGGGTGGGCAAAAATAAGGGTCCTATTTTTAAAAATTCATAACTTTTTTATTTATTGATTTTTTATTTTTATTTTTTTTAGAATAAGTAAAGGACCCCTTCCGAAGCAAGCATGAGCCGTATTAGCCCTAAGGAACGTACCCTCATTTAGAAAACATTATTTTTGCTTAAAAAACTCAAAACAGTTTAAAAAACAATACTTTAGTTTTTGTAAGTTTTAAGAAGTGTTTTTTGGCTAAAATTTGTTTTGTTTATTTCAAAAAATCTCGGAAGGGTCAGTCTACACACACATAAAGTTTGGTGAGTTTAACTTTTATTTTGTGGAAGTTATTCAAATTCAAGTTATTCAAATTTAAAGATAGGACCCTTATTTTGGCCCACCCTGTATATAATAGATATGTATATATACATGCATATATATGTATGATTGTACTCACTTAAAATGTATCGGCTTTTTATGAAATTGTATTAAATGGAAATCCTATGTAGGCTATACATCCCTTTAAAAGTTCAAGTATATCCCATTTCAATGAAATTTATAAAATATGTATTAAATTCTCAACAAAAAAACGTATATCTGAATTTTCTTATGAGTGTTATTTTCAAAGTTGACTTAAAAATGTCTGAATTGTTTACTTAAGAAAGTATCAAACTAAACACATCAATTTTCGATCCTACTTTTCCGATTTTTTAAAGTGAAATTATATCAAATCAAAGAATATAATTTTTATTTTTTGAAAATGATAAAATGTAAGTGAAGAATGTTGGTATATTTTGCACGCAATGTCTCTCCGTCTGTTCGTTTCTATCTCTTTCTGTCTTGTTATCTCTATCTTCATCGCTCGCTATACACCTTGATATCTCATTTATCTATCTATATATATATAATAAAGTAGACCCCCGCCTTCTATGTGTGTGTGTCCGCCCCTAAAAACGAAGACATATTAGGGAGTATACATTAAATATAAGTGTATTTACATAAACAATTTGCATTAATTTTTCCTTTTTTAATATAATAAAATATAAGTGAAGAATTTTGGTATATTTATTACGCAGCATCTCTCCGTCTGTTTCCCTTTCTCTCTTTTATCTCTTTCTTTGTCGCTCTCTATCTATCTATCTATCTATCTATCTATCTATATATATATATATATATATATATATATATACAGGGTGGGCAAAAATAAGGGTCCTATTTTTAAAAATTCATAACTTTTTTATTTATTGATTTAAAAAAATTTTTTTTTAAGAATAAGTAAAGGACCCCTTCCGAAGCAAGCATGAGCCGTATTAGCCCTAAGGAACGTACCCTCATTTAGAAAACATTATTTTTGCTTAACAAACTCAAAACAGTGTAAAAAACAATACTTTAGTTTTTGTAAGTTTTAAGAAGTGTTTTTCGGCTAAAATTTGTTTTGTTTATTTCAAAAAATCTCGGAAGGGTCAGTCTACACACACATAATGTTTGGTGAGTTTAACTTTTATTTTGTGGAAGTTATTCAAATTCCAGTTATTCAAATTTAAAGATAGGACCCTTATTTTGGCCCACCCTGTATATATATATATATGTATATATATAATACATATAATACATATAATACAGTAGAACACCCCTCTAATTGTGTGCATGTCTGTTCCTAAAAACGAAGACATATCAGAGAGTGGATATTACATATAATTGTATTAACGTAAACAATTTTCACGTGAACATAATGAAATAAATTCTGAGTATCTAGCTGCCTCTTAACGAAGCTAATCGCGATTTCCTTACATGTTAACCAATTAAAATAATCTATTTATAAGCGTTAGGTAAATAATAATAACATATATCTGAATAGCTCATAGGTAAAATATCTAGCTGACAACATCAAGGTTGCTGTAAAAGTAAACTCTACTTAATATGATGTAGCATATGACGCTATTCTACACTCTAATCCGCGAAATGCCGGGTATTTACATACGTATAAGCCTTACTGGAATCGTCAGTGTAGAGATGTTATTCATACTATTCGCTGGATTCGAACTCCAGAACACGAGACATATTTCAAACTCGAATCACGGTAGAAGCGGGAAAACACATCAAGTCAACGAAAGCTTGCAAAAAAATAAAAAATTAAATAAATGAGTTTTTTTTATTTAAATTGCAACATGTTGTTGATTTCAAAAATATTTCACTTAAATACATTTTCATGAGTGCTTTAAAGATGTTCTCAATTTCCTTACTAAAACAGCGCCAATCTGTGCCAAACATCGACCGGACTCTACTGATCCTAACATCTTTTACAACTTGACGTATTTTTCTGCCTCTACCGTGATTCAACCCCTCGGGGTTAATACCATCAACATAAGGAAAAAGAAGTCAGAGATAAAACTATGAGACAGTCTCGCCTTGCAAAGTTGTTTTACAACGAAAGCTTGTAAAAAAAATTAAATAAATGATTTTTTTTCATTTAAAATGCATTATTTGTTAACTTTTCAAGATATTTAACTTAAATACATTGTCATGGGTGCTTCAAAGATGTTGCCAATTTCCTTATATGTATATTACCATTTAATTCAATTTTTAAATAAGCTAATTACGTGTTTCAACATCAAAGGTCGGTAAAAAAAAACACTGTGAAATTAATATAAATATCTGAAATCAGTCAACCTGCTTTGTTTCATTTTTGAGAATAAATACAACAGTAAAGCTGAAAATATAACTTCATTAGAGACGCCGGATGCACAATTTGTTAATTTTAATTAGAGATTGTTATCACTGAACTGTGTAATTAGCATAATTGATACGTTAGAAGAAACGAAAGCAAAAATGTAGAATTTAAATCACATCGGATATGATACAAGTGTGAATAGTATGCACGCATATAGACTTGCTCTGTTGTGAAATACACACTTTAAAAAATAATTGCTCGCCCTAAACAAAGCAAATTGTCGCTCGGTAGCAATATTGTTCTTCACATTAAATTTAAATGTCTGCAAATTAGTACTGTCGGAAAAACAGAGAGCAGGGAGGGAATCCTAAAGGCAAACGACCCGAGGAAAATAAGCTATTAAAGTAGAAAGTCTTCCGGGACTTTACAGTGTAGGGTGGCCTTTTGTTGGTAGCCGTGTAAGTCGGGGTACTTACGTTACTAATGGATAAGTTCATCGTAGTACAGTCCATGTACGCAGTTTCAAAACAAGTACATGAATGTAACACGGCGGCGATGCAACGGGGGCTGGATCTTGGCAGACAATGAGGGACCTATAAAGTTAGAAATTCGTTTTTGCACCTTGTCTAAGAGGAGGTGGCTGGTGGTTGATGTCTCCGTCCAGATATGACTACAATACTCCATTCACGGGTAAATGGTGGTGTTATACAGACATAGAATACTGGCAGGTATGATAAATATTCTTGCCCGGTAGAGGGAGCTTACCTTCTTTGCGGCAGATTTGGCAGCATCTTCTATGTACTTTTCGACTTTATATGGACTGAGAATGTCAAGCCAAGAAGTTTGAATATTAGAATCTCAGGAAGATTTATATCGGCATTACGGAAGCAGATATCTAAACTTGACATATTTGTCTCATGACTATGGATCTAATTTAATGAAAATTTAAAATATTTGAATTTTGAAATGTGCCCATATTATGAACTCTCTTCTAAATTCTTTTTACAATATTGCAAAGAAATTAAGATTTTGGTTATTATTAATTTATATCTTAAGTTTTATATGAAATTTTGCGAAATAGCATTCACACTTATTTGGCTCTATATATACAACTAAATTAAACTAAATATAGCCCAGATTACCCACCCTTAAACCTAGCAGCTGTGTTCCAAAATTCATAATGATCGTTTGATTAGTTTAATAGTGACTCCAGTAATACAAATATATAAACGTCTACAAATACTTCACTCTCTCTCTCTCTCTCTCTATATATATATATATATATATATATATATATATATATATATATATATATGTATATATATATTAAAAATATATTAAAAAAGCAGATAAAACGAACATCTATGTCGTTCTCAACAAATCAGACTATTACACGAAATTACAAACAATTTACGATGACCATTCGAAATTTAAACAAATTAAAAGAAACCCCATAGATAAACTCAAGACACAAGTAAACAAACCTATTACAGCCAATAATGTCGTAATTGATAACGTTAAATTCCCCAAAATAATTGGAGATTATAAACTAGGTTACTTGTACGGTACTGTAAAAATTCATAAACCAAACTCTCCTCTCCGTCCAATAATTTCTCAAGTAACTACCCCCA
This sequence comes from Sepiola atlantica, assembly GCA_963556195.1. Classification (NCBI taxonomy): domain Eukaryota; kingdom Metazoa; phylum Mollusca; class Cephalopoda; order Sepiida; family Sepiolidae; genus Sepiola; species Sepiola atlantica. The sequence goes on along the minus strand of OY744547.1, from coordinate 48,928,152 downwards.
TATATCAATTAACTAAAACTATTAATGATCTTATATCCCCTTATTTACCTAGTAAATATAGTGTAAAATCCACACATGAGCTCTTACACATACTGCATACCCCAAAAAACAGATAATAAAATTACTGCATCACTCTACGTTGAAAGTCTGTTTACAAATGTCCCTGTGTACAAAACAATTGATATCATTATTAATAACACACACACACACACATATATATATATATATATATATATATATATATATATATATAGTTAACTTGTAACAAATATCCAGGGGGTATGAATTCGAAGGAAGTTGAAACCGGGTTTATGAGAGTGCTCAATGAAAATTCAGAGCAAAATATATATTTTTTGATTTTATTCCATTAGTTGCGACAAAACAAGTTTTGTTTCATTGGTGCGAATAGCGACCAACTCATCGGGCCGGCGAAAGGAATTCAAACCTTTCGCCGGCCCGATGAGTTGGTCGCTATTCGCACCAATGAAACAAAACTTGTTTTGTCGCAACTAATGGAATAAAATCAAAATATATATATATATATATATATATATATATATATATATATATAATGGTAATAATCCAGGTAAAAACATCCACAGGGTGGTAAACCAGAGAATTTTAACCGGCTTTAAATATATATATATATATATATATATATATATATATATATATATATATATATATATATATATATATATATATATATATGTACCGGTGATTTGTTTATAGATATCATTGTGTTTTCCACTCCTATGCTACCAACATATCCACCTGTGATTCTTTCTGTCAGTGGATGTCTCTCTAGCACAAGTTTTTTTTTATGTAACACGTGTCTATAGGCGCTGATGATAACGCGTTTTAGACTAACTTCATAAAATTATAAAATAGAATAAAGTAAACTATTTTCAAACTGTTTAGGAAACGATCGTACGCCATAATGGATTTGATGTTGTGATTCTTAGAACAATAGTAATGTTTTGATTCATTCTATACACACACACACACCCACACCCACACACACACACACACACACACACATATATATATATATATATATATATATATATATATATATATTCTTTTATTTTACTTCAGTCGAATTTCTCATAAATCAAGGGGTCTTTCCTGGGGCTAACACTTGATCTATATGAAGTACATCTATATTTGACTATTCCATTAAAGTTCTCTTCACCCTCTAAAACCTTGAGTTAGTAAAGAAGTTAAAAACATTGATTAGTTTGCTATGTCATAGTATATCATTCTTGAGGTTTTACGTCTTACCGGATTCCAGGACAAGAATTCATCTAGTCTAGTAGGGTATCCAGCTAATTGCTGTTACTTGAGGTTACATTACTTGTGGAAGGTGCACCATTCCTCGTATAAGTCAGTGTGGGGTAGACATACCGAGGGGATTTAAGTTGGGTCTGAATATTAAGTCAGAGTGTACTTGTAGGGGGAAGTATCCTTATGTATGGTTGTCCTGACAAACCCCTATACATAGAGACCTTAGACATTCGAAGACAGTGTCGAGTAGGCAGTCAAGTTCTCTCCAGTAGGTATACAAGATCTCTCCATGTAGACATTCAAGTTCTATCTCTCTCTCCTCTCTCTCTCTCTCTCTCTCTCTCTCTCTCTCTCTCTCTCTATATATATATATATATATATATATATATATATATATATATATATATCTGTATGTGTGTGTGTGTGTGTGTGTGCGAGAAAGACAAAAAGAAAACAAATAAAACACAGGAAAAATAATTTTAAAAAACGAAAGATATTGCCGGTTTCGTTCGCATCAACGAACGTCTTCAGAAAAAGTGATGATATTAAAATTTATCGAATTACGGCAAAACAGGAATTTATTTCGTTACCATTGTATATAAAAAAGTATTCCCTAAAAATTATTCACTAAAATTAAATTATTCACTAAAAATTATTCACTAAAAATTATTCACTAACATTAAATTATACATATACTATTATAACTATTAGCTAAAGCTAATAAATAGTTATAATAGTATATGTATAATTTAATTTATGTGTAGTAGAAAAAGTATTGTTCAGATATGAGTAAAGATAAAAACAAGATTAAAATAACAAAATGGCGATTGATATAACATGCATAACCTAAAGCGAGTGTAATCTGTTGAAATACCACAAAATAGCGCCAGCTGACGAGATGAAGAGACACCCTGAAGTAGTTCTAATCAAGGTCGATTTATGATTACAAGAACGAAAGAAAAGAAGATACATATTTAGTTTCGAAGAGTTTGAACGAGCAAACGAGTTATTGCAAAGATGGAGAAAAAGTCGGGAAAAAATACAAGAAAAATGGCTGCCATCATAAGGCAGAATAAAACGATGAATTTAAAAAAATGATCATGGCGGGAAAATCAAGAGTGTCTCTACAAAAACGAAGTTTAAGAGAGCTAAGAAAAGAGATAAAGATGAAGACGGCTTTACCTCTAAATTTGCACAGTCTTTAAGTTCGTATTTTTGAAAACTTAATAGTTAGAAATAGGCATAATCTTCCATTAATATATATATATATATATATATATATATATATATATATATATATATATATATATATATATATATATGAGTTCGATAATCATATACAAAAGCCAATTTCGCCGCTTTACCATTTAATTCAATTCTTTAAATGAGCAAATTACGTGTTTCAACATCAAAGGTCGGTAAAAATACACAAGTGAAATTAATATAAATGTCTGAACTCAGTCAACCAGCTTTGTTTCAGTTTTGAGAATTAATACAACACTAAAACTAAAAAGTTAACTTCATTAGAGACGCCGGATGCACAATTTGTTAATTTAAATCAGAGATTGTTGTCACTGGACTGTGTAATTAGCATAATTGATACGTTAGAGGAAACGAAAGCAAAAATGTAAAATTTAAATCATATCGGGTATTATACAAGTGTGAATAGTATGCACGCAAATACATTCGCTCTGTTGTGAAATACACACTAGAGTGTTCACTTTAAAAAATAATTCCTCTCCCTAAACAAAGCAAATTGTGAGTAGAACAAAATTTATCTGGGGAAACCTTGATAGGGAGTTGGGTAGCAATATATATATATAAATATATATATATATATATATATTTGTTTTGGGACAATGTAATTAGTACAACATTCGTACTGTCGTTTTCACACACAGAAGGACTTAGCAATCCGCCTCTCTTCAGCTTCTGTTGTCATGACAACTAATTTTTCAGTATCAAAATAAATAAATATTACGCTCCTTATTTTTAATTTTTAACTTTAATTCTCAATTAATTGAGTATTCTGCTGGGATTTTTCCTGCTATATTGCAAAGAAGTTATATATATATATATATATATATATATATATATATATATATATATATATA
>OY744547.1:48904751-48919751 GCA_963556195.1 Sepiola atlantica | reverse complement strand
ATACTATATATGTACCTATCTCCGCCCCGGTGCGCATACTATATATGTACCTATTTGCATCCCAGTGCGCATACCATATACGTGCCTATCGCCGGAATAGTAACTAACATTACCAACATCCTAGCTGCTAAGTAATCTTAGGTTGTAATTATACAGGCGTTTAGCACGTAATCACATTCAAATGCAATATCTCAAAATTATAGACGCTCATTTTTAAGTCGTAAATTACTAGCCTTAAATAAACTTAGCAGCAAATGCATGGTTGTAAACACACAAATACGTACACTGCCCGATGATGATTTGAAGAAAGAAAAATGTGACAACAAATCCACGGAACTTACATACACCAATTTGACCGAAATACTAAATGGATTATTCGGAAAAGTGAAAACATATATTATAAAGCAAAAACAATGTTAGCCTAAATATGATTAAATATTAATCCAAAGACAGAGTGTTTCGTTGCATCACAACTGTTCAGTGCGGATTTACTAGCACCACTAGAGATCGAACTTTCCACCATCTAATTGATAGTTGACAGCTCTTACCACTGGGCTACGGCCTATACATATATGCTTTCGGTTTGATTGTTTTTTTGCGTGTCTGTTAGCGGTCGTAATTTCACAGCGTGCTGCTTGGTTATGGTTTAATCATGAGTGGTAACTGAAGCCATTTTTCGTGCGTGCTTATGAACTGTTTGCTTTTTGGTTGTTTTGCGAGTACGTTGGAGGTTGCAGTTTCGTGGCGTGCTGTTAAATTTTGAATAGTAATTAAATTGACATAGCATATGCTCTCTGGTGTATCGTGGTTGTTTTTATTTGCAAGGTAGGTGTGCAGGGGTTGTTCAAAACTACGGTTGAAGTAGGTGCTAACATTCTCGCAGATACCTCATCCCCAACTATTACACGTTACTAATGTAATAACCATATTTAAAAAAATAAAATAATAGCCTCTAAACATATTGCATATTTTCTTAACTTAATATACAATATTTAGAGATATCCTAACGGTCATCTTTTAACGCATATACTATACACTGGGCAATGCAGGTTAAGCTACAGCAGTAGCGCTTGATATAACTAAAGCCTGTGACAAAGTCTAGCATTAATTCAAACGGCATTACGAGACAAATATTTGATGTAATCAAATCTTTCTTGGTAAAACAAAAGATTCAGATTGCCCTTAATAGTCGTCCATCTAAACAACATAACATAGATGTGGACTTGCCGCAGAGGTCGATCCTTGGGCCTTAATTATTCCTGATATTCACGACGTCCCTGATGCAATTGTGTCTGAGATGTGTATATTTTCTGATGACACGACGCTCTATTACAGACCTGCGAGCACAACAAACGCACACATATTTTAAGTAATTGCTAAATCCTTATAAAATGACGCCTAGTCTGTAGCGGAATGGGGATTTAAATGGATGGTGACATTTAATGCGACTAAGACAAAGCTCTTTTCTTTTAACAATGATAAAAAAGGTTTTCCACCACCAATAGTCATTGGTAATAATACTTTATCTGAGAGGTAACCCTTCAAACTTTTAGGCCTACCATTTACAGTCAACATGACTGGTAATGAATGCATAAAAGGCATTGCCAAGACTGCGGAAAAACAAGGTATGCTCTTTCTACTGTGTTAGAAAACTTCTCACACCTGACAGCATCCTATATCTCTACAACACCACCATCTCCCTATTCATGGAGTATTGCTGGCTCATCTGAGCTGGTGTATCAACTACTCGGCCCTCCCTCTTTGACAGAATCCCCAAAACAGGACCCTATTTAATAGGTCCCACACTGTCTACCAAGCTTTAATCCATGCCCCATTGCTGAAATGTTATATATCTGTGCTTGTTTCACGAGAACTGCAATGGAATGTGTTTCGACCGACTTACTGTACTTGTGTCCCCCTCGACGTAAATATCTCCGACCAACCCGACAAACAGCAAAATTCCACCCCTAAGGCTTTCTACTCTAATAGCTTCTTTCCTCGAAATTCTAGACTTTGGAATTTTCTTTTCTGCTCGTTGTTTCCCTGACTTTACCAATATGTAATGATGCCAACCATCTCGCAGCAGATGTCTAATTGAGATGCCCCTATAAATATGGACCCAAATTCACGGTAGTCCCTTACGTCTCAGTGTAGATGCACCTTGTTTAGAGGGCATAATACTTGTTAAAAAAGGTGTTTAATTTGAGAAAATCCTACTATCATTGAAAGGGGCTATGTAGTTTATATTTAGTAATAAGAGATACATATGGACTTTTAAATGTGCTCATTCGCTTGTGTGTATGAGTATGTAGATACAAAAATATCCACCTAATTGTAATATTATAGGTCAGATATGAGTTGGATAGACACAAATACTCCTCCCGACCGTCTGAAATTGTTAGTTTCCTGCACTGATGAGAGCAATAACTTTAAACGCAAGCGTATGTAAGTATTAATAATTAAATATTGATTCATAAATATTATACTAAGCCCTTTAAGAAATTAAAGTTGAGTACTCTTGGGGATGTTAAAAATAGACTGTCAAAAAGCTCTAATGAAAAGTTCCGAATACGTTCGTCGAACACTCTCGACTAGTCTTCTATCTGTGTCCGCTACTAGGTACATATAGAGCTTAATTTCCCTTAATTACGGGACTATTTCTCGTTGTTTCAGTGGATATGGCGACTGCTTAAAGATTCTAGGCTAACTGTGATCAAGATTCGTGCCTCTCGACCGTCTGAAATTGTTACTTTCTTGCACTGATGAGAGCAATATACTTAACACGCTGGCGTCTGTAGGTATTAATAATTTAATATATATATATATATATATATATATATATAAACATTCATGATTTACAGCATCGTTACTGTCGTACGTAGCTAACTGAAGATAAACCCTGTAATAAGGTTTTAGTTGAAACATATGTAGCTATAATATTTGTGTAAATAAATGTATATAAATTATTCAGGTTAATTTTATATTCCAGTAACCAATGTTTTTTATCTTTTTTTCACATTTAAAAAAAAAAATAACATTACTTTATGATTATATTTTACGGTCCGTTTCTTTTGAAGTGAGCCAAATAACATTATTATCACAATACCGTCTCTGCAACACTTCAAGATCATCAGAAAAAATCTACAAAGCAGAAAAGTTCTCAAATTTAAATGTCTTGAAAACCTTACACCACACAGTCGTTCATTGTTGTCGAAAACAAAAAAGAAACTTACACGTGGGAAAAATATTGTTACGATGCCATATATATATATATATATATATATATATATATATATATATATATATATATATATATATATTGATTTTATTCCATTAGTTGCGACAAAACAAGTTTTGTTTCATTGGTGCAAATGGCGACCAACTCATCGGGCGGGCGAAGGAATTAAAATGGCATAAATTTTAACTTCAACTTTAACGGGAGATTGAAAATTGAAAATACATTGGAGGGGGAGGCGGACAGAGTTGGGGCTTTGTCTATAACGGTGACATGGGACATGAGAGGGGAGGGGGGAGGACCCCAACAAGTCGTGTTTCAAATTATTACGTGGGGGTTTTTTCACGTGTCTGTGCTGTGATGATCTCAATTTCGGCCGGGGTGGGAGGAAGGGAGATGGAGCGAGGGCCAGAGTGAGTTAAATTTAAAATGAGAATAAAATTATGATTATAACCGTCATTTCTATTTTATTTTAATTCTAATAAGTAATTATCATGTGGATAAAAATGTTTGATAATTTTAATTTAGGGTATTAATTGCTACTTTTGCATTTTATTTATTTTATTTTAAATGTTTTGTTTATTATTTGTAGTGAATTTTGTTGTGATTATATATATTTTATATATATATATATATATATATATATATATATATAGTTATAAACTGTTCGATATATAATAAAATGAAATGCCGTGAAGATAGTGGGTGTGAAAGAGACAAAAGAAAAAACAATATAAATACAGCAATGATATATAAAAAAGAAAGATGTTAGCGGTTTTGTTCGGATCAACAAACGTCTTCAGCAAAAGTGTCGATTTGAAATTTAGTAAATAACGGGAATACATAGGAAACAGAAGAACGCACAATAGGCTGGGTTGGACACGTATTTTACTAACTGACTAAAACAAAGAACTTTGCACCGCGTGCGACAGAGACGTTAAAATGGGAAAGGAGGTTGGACAAGAAAAGAGGGAAAGGAAAAGAAAAAAGTACATGGATGAAAAAAATAATTTATATTACTGTAACTAGGATCCGAGTTTCGAATACAGTTACTAGATATATTGCATTGTTACAGTGCGGTAATTGTCAGATGTTAGCTTAAGCAATAGTATCCTAGTCTAAAGTTAACGTTAGCTTTCGATGCACTTGCCGTGTAGAAGGGAATATTAGTTCTTGTGGATGGTGAAATTTGTAAAGTCAAATTTGTGGATAAAAGTCTTTCTGTGTATGACTCGTGCGTTTGTAGGTTGATGTGTTTGAGGTTCTGTTCGTGTTCGTAAATGCGGGATTTTATAATTATGGCAGTTTAACCAGTATAAAATATCGGACATGAGGCACCTTTTACTTTGGGGAAGCAGTGTCTTTATGGGGTAGGTTAGAACCGAACTTGCTGTTTAGGAAATCCTTAATTGTTTTAGAAGTTGATATTACTATATTTAGATCAGATTGGGGTTGTTTTTTGTAAGAAAATAGACATGGTATTATTGGGGAGAACTATGTAAGATTTGTTTTTATCAATCATGTTAGTTTTTTTGTGCTGTTGATGTTGTTATGAGGGGGGGCAATTTTGTAGTGTTAGTCCGTTTTTTGTTCTGGATATTAAAGGCTTTGCCATTAGAATTTTGGACAATAAATTGACGATAGTTTAAAGCTTTGTAAATGTGTTCGAAGTACGCAGGTTAAGGTGATGAGTTAGGGTAAGAAGGACTGCAAATTCTAAGAGCTCTGAAGAACGAGCCGATAACTATTCCGGATTGTATTCTTTTGTTGTAGTCGGGGGAGAAATATATCAGACCATTTTTATTCGTCGGTTTTCTGTAGACGTTTAAGCCGTTTGCGCAGGGTGATATCAAAAAGTTAAGGATGTGATTATTTTCTAATTTGGAGGTTAAGAAAAATGCTGTGTTCAATTTTATTCAGATTTTCGACAATTTCAGGGAGATGTGTGTATATGATGGTTTGTAACATCGATATATTTAAATTAGTAGGAGCTTTATACTTTTGAAAAAGTTAAAATATATTTATATAATGAACTTAAACACAATAGTTTTGCAAATATATATATATATATATATATATATATATATATATATATATATATGTTGGATAATGGCCCTATGAGAATGTTCGTATCTGTTGGAAATCGTTTGTTTGACTTGCGCGAATTAACGCGGGGTTGACCGGAAGTTGAGTGCAGAATAGGGCCGGTTCTCACAGGCGGTAATCACAGACGTGACAAGGTTGCCGTGTGACGAGACCCCGGATCAAGGGTCGGTGTGCACCTGCGAGAGGCTGTGTGACGACACCGGCCTTGCGTGGGAAACAGAGGGATCCGCGACGTCACTCGTTCTTCTTGAGAAGCGAGTTTCGTCAGTCTGGGTTTTGGAGGCAGGCCGATGAGATGTGATTGTTAAAATGTAATTTACAACAGATAAGGGAAATATTTCCCTAAGAAAATACAAGCGAGATATGCATTTCCCTCCTCCACAAGTGATTAAGAAAATAATTGTAAATTAACTACGATAAAGTAGTGATTGCTCTTTATCTCCCTCTCTCTCGGCGTGGTGAATATTCCGAAGCCGATAAATGACAACCACTTGTAATAAAAGGAATTGAAAGTTAAGAGGTTTGTTTGTCTTCGGAGTGCGTTATGGCGGTTTTGTTGAAGACACCGGACGGCGTGGTTCACGGCAAGAAGGAAGGAAGAAATAATTTATCCACTAGACGACACGACCCTCTACACGGCGAGGGAGAAAACTAAAGGTATGCAAACAATATATGAACTATGTGATTTATGATGTTTTAAAAATGACTAGTATTAAATGTAAACTGCCACGGCCCTTTCAGGGACGAGTGTGTGAAACGAGTAAAACCACGGCGCGTAGTGTGGACCAACATACGAAATGAGTACCGCCACGGCCCGTAGAGGGAAGACTGTACGCGTTTCGGACTGCCGCGGTCCAGGAATAGTAGAATATGCAACACACGCACACAGACCCAGACCCAGACACACACACACACACACACCCACATACACCCACCCACACACATATATATATATATATATATATATATATATATATATATATATATATATATATATATATATATATATATATATATTACTCAAGTTCAAATATATTGATAAAATGAACAATAACCAATATCTTTTCAAAAGTGCTCAATGACAAGTAGAATGTTTATTAAATTAAATAAATACACATACATTAAACGTTAATTAATTAACCTTTCGATGATTTTCCATCTCTTCAAGATGCAGACGAGAGATCTCGGCAATGACAAATAAAAATTGTATGTAGACACCGAGGATGGCATGTTTACGTCGAAATATATCACTGAATTTAGAAAAATAATAAATGTTTTATTTATTAAGAAAATCTTGAATCGCGTATATGTCTTTCTATATTGTTTCATAATTTTAAATTGTCGATGATTTTTAAATAGACAAAACAGATTCATATATATATATATATATATATATATATATATATATATAGTAAGAGAGAGAGAGAGAGATGAATAGAGAGAAAAAGCATAAGAGCGAGATAGATAAGGTTATTTCCACTTCTTTACAGAATAAGGCTATCCCTACAAGATTGCAATGCCCGCTTGTGGGCACGGCGTCTTTTTTCAAGTATGACAACAGATATGGTATACACAGTTACTATTGTTGCCTTCTCGACATAATAGGATTTGTTTCTGACCGATTCATGTAGTTGTTCAGAATGGCCTCATCGGTTAGGGCGTCGGGGTTAGGAGTTAAAAGTGAATCTTGTTCCGGTGTTCGAGTAGTGCGACCGGTTTGAATAATAATCTCTACATTGATGATTCCGAAACGATGAAACGCATACGTCTGTAGATAATTAAATAGTTATTATTAAATGATCATATATATATATATATATATATATATATATATATATATATATATATATATATATATATATATATATATATATATATATATGCATATATATATATGTTGAGCTATGATCGTGTATGTATACGTGGCTGCAGGAAATGCAAGTTGTATGCGTGTCTGCTTGTAAATATAAGTATGTATATTAAAAAAGAACAAATGATGGGAGAGAGAGGGGCAGAGAGAGATAAAAATGAGAGGGGGTGGCAGAAAGGTGGAACAATATTATTCAGTAAATTCTGCTTCAAAAACGGTAAGCCAACATTTTATCAGACATCGTAAGCCGTTGGGCCTACATTACAAAAAACGTGACTTTTGTCTATTTCATTCTTCCACGTGCCGTGAAAATATGAAAGGTCGAGATTTTAGAGAAAAAAAATCCGGAAACAAAAATGAATAAAAATGAAGACACCAAAAAATATATATAAAAAAAAGTTAATCGCCAAATGATGTGCATTTTAAAATAAAACTGGCACTTTCAAGTGTAAAATCGTAAATTGAATCAAATTTAAAAAATACATTTCAGCTTTTTCTCCACCTCCCTTACCTAACAATGAGAAAAGTTTAGAAAGAAAATTACCGATGACAGTAATAATGTCATCTTCCCCCCACTCTCTCTCTCTCTCTCTCTCTTTCTCTCTCTACACAGGCACACACATATACACAGAAACACACACACACACACATATATATATATATATATATATATATATATATAATGTAAACTATAATAATATACGCGAATAAAGGCCAAACAAAAGCGTCCGCGTTTCAGCTCAGCAACGAATCGTTAGCCTGGTGATTCCGTGTGGGGATACAACGAAGACGCCTCTTTATTACTTAATTGGCATTATTATATTTTCATACTTTAGAACTACGCTCTACCCAGTTATTGGGCACTGTTGAAATACATATTGAAAATCTATACACAATATATAATATCATCTTATAATAGTATATGTGTATACATGAAATAATTATACATATATATATATATATATATATATATATATATATATGATAATTTTATTTACACAGACATGACATGTGCAAATAAAATTAGCATATATAAAGCTCTATTTTGATATTGAGCACTTTTTTATAAACCCGGTTAAAATTCTCTGGATTACCACCCTGTGGATATTTTTCACCTGGATCATTACCATTATTATATATATATATATATATATATATATATATATATATATATATATATATATATATATATATATATATATATATACATCTATATATATATATAAATATATGCAATACTCCGGCTCTGTCATCGAGTTCTATCGGATGTCTTGATGTTTACGCTCGCCGCTTTTAACGTATATATTACTCATTGTATATGTTACCACCGTGACAACATTAGTGGCTTAAGGGATTGAGCGAACAGTTACAGATTCAAGGTGTCTCTGTGAACCATGTTTGCGCAATGTGACCGTATAAGATTTCCGTTTCCCTGCACTGATGAGGCCGTAAGCTTGAAACGACGTCCTACGTAGGTAAAATATTTAAAATATCATTTAATATTATTGGAAGTTAGTTTAAGTAAAATTAAAGTCAAGCACTGTCGGAGAGATTAAAAATAGACATTCACCTACAAAACCCCGACTCTGTCGTTGAGTGATATCGGATGTCTTGATGTTTACGCTAGCCGCTTTAAGCGTAAATATGAATTGATTTCTCCGTTATCACGTGAAAACCTCCCGTGGTCTAAGGAATTGAGCGAACGCTTGTAGATTTAAGGTGTCTCTGTGAACCGGGTTCGCGCTGTGTGACCGTCTGGCATTGTCATGACCCTGCGCTGATGAGAGTCGAAAGCTCTAAACGACGTCGTAAGTAGGTTAAAATAGTAAATTTACATATATATATATATATATTAATATATATATATATATATATATATATATATATATATATATATATAAATATATATATATATATATGAAATGTTTTATTTATGCAAACATATCAAGGCTACACATCTAGTTGAAATGTTTCGATTGTAGCTTTAATAATCAACGATATCTTCAGGCTGGGAAAATATATCTGTTTTATGATGTTTCATAGTGAAATAATAATAAGAAAAAAAAAGCAAAATTGCAATCACTAAGGGTCACGTGACCAGATTCAAAATTATTTCTTTAAATCTTTCTGTTGAAAACTTGTCTATATTTAAACTCAAACGTCATAAGTTTGAAGGTTTCGTCGCTAAACTGTTTACATTTTAATGACGTGTAATGGAAAAGGGGTGGAAATATGTTTTAATGAAATAAACATAGACATCAAATACGCAGACCTATAGAGTTTGCATGAAGGTATAACATTTCTGAGATAAGGAACTAAAGGTGAATTCTGATTATAAGCTTACATGGCTTAATTCATGGCATAACCAAAATATAAAATAAAATAACAATTGAATTAGAAGTAGTAAAGTAAGTTAATAATGATAATTATACTATTAATAATTATACATATAATAGAGAAATAATCATAATAAAAATAAAAGTATAAAGATAATAGTAAAAATATAAGATTTAATAAAGACCAAATATAAAATTAAATGAAAATAAAATTATGATTATTATAAGGACAATAAATATGTTCGATATACATGGAATGTAATAATAATAATAATAATAATAATAATAATAATAATAATAATAATAATAATAATAATAATAATAATAATAACCATGATAATAATAATAATAATAATAATAATAATAATAATAATAATAATAATAATAATAATAATAGTAATTATAATAATGATTACAATAGTACCAACTATACAACAAATAGTAGCAGTAGTAATTGTAATAATAATAAAATCAAAATTGTATATACTTGTTAATTATAGGAAATTAAATAATATTGATTCTGAACTGCTTTAAAATATGCAAATAACTTAATACTTCAGTTGATATATAAATAAAACACGAATACATACAAATAAAACTACAGCTATTTACAGAGTTTTGTTATGGTTGGGTATTCACGTCAAAGTGGAGAAGGGTGGGCAGCTAATATTAATTGATATAAGTATTTGTAAACAACTAGTAGGCATATAATAATACATGAACTAACGAATAACAGTACATATATATATATATATATATATATATATATATATATATATATATATATATACATATGTATATATATATATATATGATCTAACACATATACATCACTACATTTAAAACATTTCCAGCTATCTATATAATCAATTTATATAAACACATACGCGTGAAGATAACCGTACCACCAACATAGATTCAAAACACTATGCATATAAAACTAATTATAGCATTGCCAATACTAGTGAATGAAATATACTAAACATATATAAAAGTAACACATCTAGATACATAAGTACTCAGTTCCATAATGTGCATCCAATAAAACAAAATAAGCCACACAACTGCATACATACAATACGGGTTAACACAAGTCTGCTACATCCTTGTATACAAATAACTACACACATCTATTTCAAAACAAAATCAATTACACGATCGCTTAGCATAACACATTTATATATAAATAAATATAACATCAATATATGACAAAAAAGAAGCTGGGGTCGCCATAGAGACCTCTCCACGAGCTCGCCTGAAGCCACAACGCTCATTCCACGAGCATGCAAACTAGCACCTGCTTTCAACACCCGGTGACGTCACAAAACGAATCTGGCTGAAACGTTGCTGGACGGCGGAATGGCAGGCAGCAGATAAATCAAGCTTGCACAGATTTGTGGAGGACCCGGATAACCTACCAGGCATGGACCTCCCTCGCCGGCAGTGAACAATGCTCAACCCCCTCAGCACAGGTGTCGGTCGTTTCGCCGCGACCATGAAAGGATGGGGACTCAGGGACTCAGGGACTCGGCTGTCTGCGACTGTAATCACTCTGAACAGAGAGTAGACCACATCATCAAGTCATGCCTTAAACATCGACCACCCAACGGTGAAGCCGGCATAGTTGCGCTAGACAACAAAAAATTAGCATGGCTTTTCTCAACCGAGCTGGTGCTCTAACACTGAGATGCTGTGAAGCAAACGAAAGAAGATGTACAAAGACAAGAAAATGTATGAAGTAGAAGGAAAGATAACGGGGCCATCTATACTATAATATTATAGATTACTAAATTAGATAAAGAATTATAGTAATTAATATAAAGAAAGATTCTAGTTTAAGTGGACTTCATATATATGCAGGGGGTTATATGCAAGTAACCAAGAGTGTGTGACTTACTCTGCCTACAATTAGTCGAAGTTCCACGTGTGTTTGTTGAGAAGCGTACCTTTTTCACTGAATCTAAACATCTAAAGCTTTTATTTGGGCAAACGTAACAGGGTGTGTTTAGATATCTAAAAGTGCTATTTAAAAATAATATTCCACTAGCGTTTTATTATTTACAGAAGTGTAGTGCAAATGATTTTTTTTAATATTAAAATAATATTTGTCGAAGTTAAATCTTTCCTTAGAGCAAAGGTGTCCATCAAACGCTATAGTTTCAACCATTATAACAAGAAGAAAATCTGAACTGAAAATTAAATGTATATAGGCATACACCTTAAAAACGATTTAACTGCCAGAAATGTTCTTTAAAAAATGTTATTTATGAAGATAAAAATGCAGTTGGCCAACACTTCTGGAATTTAACCACAACTAATTCGACGCCACTTCCCTAGAAATGTTGGTCGATAAAGAATCTAGAATATTAGTGAAGTAGAAACGCAAGGCGACAAATAAGCGGTCACCATGAACATTCGATTTCATGTCTCCAAATAGACATATTATTTGCTCTCTTATAAAGACAATGTGTATACAACAATATATCCATCCCGTAACGCAAACGTTAGAGAGTAAAACGCATTTTTCTTCGACCCCTATGCTGACGAAACTATTTCCAAGTGGTAGGGGAAGCCAAATAGTAAATAACAAGTTACACCCTCGACCCAGACTTACACCGCTGCCTGAAATGAATTCGGAAAGTAATCTTTCACTCGATAATAATCGACGGTGTTTATAGTTTAACTCTATAAAATAATAATAATTATGGTTATATGCAAAATTAAATTGATGACGCAATTTTATGATAATATAAGAATATTATAGTAATATAGCAAGATAAGTGGCGAGGAATGCGAAAACTGATGAATTTAATTTTTACATCAGTCTTGGCGGAAGCTGTACACTGTTATATAAAGATGTAATATATTATGTATCGATTTTCAATATTTTCACATAATGCTCAATACGTTAGTAGTGTAAGGTAGTAAGTTATGAAAATATATTTATTGGAATTAGACAACACAGAAGCGTCTACGTTTCATCCCCGTATTTTAGAATAATGATTCCCTACGGGCATGATACGCAAAAGCCTCTGTGTAGCTTAATTGTCATAAATATATTTAGATAACTTACTATATATATATATATATATATATATGATAGAATTAATTTCCCGAACAGAAGAGTTTGAACCACATTAACTTCCCCTTACAAGGATTAAAATTAAAATATTACGATATTTATTTTATTTCTAGAATCCTTATTCTATTTTTTATCAAAATCCATCACATTATTTTAATTCAAGAAAATGTCATACATTCATAGCTTGAGCTTAAAAAAATTGAAATGTAAGAAATCTTATTTAATTGGTGCTTAATGACTATGGATCAAATTCATTTCAGATCTGACATAGTTTTATATTTAAATTATAGGTTTAGGCCATATTATGCCCGCTAAAACCCTTTTAAAATACTTCAAGAAAACTCAAATTTTTGGGATGCTTATTAATTGATGTCTTAATAACTTTTGTTAAAATTTCCCCCAAATCGGAAGGATCTAAATTATAACTTAATTTTATTGAATATAGAGACCAATATTTTAACACCTTACGTCTAGCAGCTGTATTCCAAAATTCATAATAATCGGTAAGTTTAGGAGTGAATCCTGCACATAGAAATATATAAACATATACACATACCTAGCTTTATAAAGATAGTGATATTTACATTTCTGTATTCTTATCAAAGTTTGCAGGGGGTCGTCGTGTCATCATAAAATCATGTTTTTATTAGAACAAAAAATGTCATATTTTTTGTCACATCTACATTCATATATATCAAGAACATTTTTATTTCTTTTATTTTGCCCGCCATTTTTTTCTTAGTTGTCTTCCACAAAATGCATTGTGTTTCCTTTGCAATGACATTTTTCTGCGCTCGATAATTTCTTAAATATATATTCTTTCCGCCGCTGTGACAATTTTATTCCAGGCAAAACGATATATATATATATATATATATATATATATATATATATATATATATATATATATATATATATATATATATGCATAGTTTATTTTTATTATCTTTAATATTAGACATGAGAAAATGTCACGCTATATCTAACTTATCTTCATCCGGTGTGGTGAAAAAAAGTCACGACTTTTTGAGTTTCAGATGATGATCTACGCACACATACATGTTAACGCTGACATTACGCACACGTATATATTAAAGTCATCATGTATGTAGTAATAAAAACATTATATACACATGCATGAAATAAGTAAATAGACATCCGTATTCTCATTAATAATGCCGATTATTGTTAAAGGGTCCTGAAAGACCAAAGCAAGATAATATAGATAATTTCCGCTCGCTGGTGAATTCGATAATCATTCGGTAAACAGTGGGAAGTATAATCCCGAGGTTTACGGCAATTTTACGCTGGGTAATTCCACCTTCATATTAACCTATGATATGGTTCCACTTAAGCTCTGAGAATTCTACTGCTTCTTGGCCGGTATCATACTTATATGATAATATATGATTAACATATTTATATCTGAAACACATAAAAAAAACAGACAATTAATATGCAATATAGATATTTGAAACCTTTAATGCTGTTTAAAACTACTCTGAGTGATAGCTGTCGGCGTAGAAAGCAGACACTTAAAACATGTATCATATTTTGGGGGGGCGGTGTCTATTACCTTTTATCATGTCTGTGTATATTTACTTCTTTCATATATATATATATATATATATATATATATATAAATAAATATTAAATTATTAATATCTACACACACACACACACACACACATATATATATATATATATATATATATATATATATATATATATATATATGAGTTTATATAAAATATATAGTTTTAAGGTATTTTAAGTTTTCTTTTGTATTTATCTCTCTCCCACAGCAGTAAGATGTGGCACAATATCGGAGTGGGATTGAAATACCAGCGCTCTAGAGGAAGAGCACGGTGGCCTACAAACATTCCCGGGCAGTCGTGTCGGCATTACCCGGTAGGGGCGCCTCACACGATTAGCAATAAACTAACGCCTTCTCAAAGGGTGAAAAGGCAAATCTTGATAGGGTGGACCTCCTAGAATTGCACAGGACAATCACTAAGACCGGCAGAATGAAGTTTTCCACGCGAGTCTACAGTAGATATAAGCTTAGAGTAATGGAAACTTACAGTAGAGTACAGTTATGATTACGTCACAGGATATTATATCATGAGAGAAAATATGTGACAGAGAAGTGAGTTCAATTCTGTTTTCTTTTGGGGTTGGCGACATCAGTCAGTAGGCGTTCTTTTCGAAGTGCACCACCCTGACGGTGATAGGGCGATAAATTACAACCCTTCTATATGTACATTGTTGTCCTGGGAGATAATAAAATAAACACCAGAAGCAAATATGAGACTTATTCTTCCAATTATTTCACCTACCGAAATGAAAGAAGAAAAAGGAGCTGATAAAC
>OY744547.1:48897251-48899751 GCA_963556195.1 Sepiola atlantica | reverse complement strand
TTAACGTGATTTTTCTGACACGACTACGGTGTAACAATTTAAGGGGTTGCTGCAACTGATATTGCTGCTGTTGTTGTTGTTGAGCGAATCCGTTGGCATCGTAGTGTTTTTAAGTATATATATATATATATATTATAATATAAAATGAAGTAATAAAATAAGGTGTCAATCAAATTTTATTAGAATTCAAAGTTCATGCAAAGCATCCTTAAGTCCTTAGCTCATGAGTTTTCAAAGATAATTCTTCTCTTCAGAGGACCATTACCGCAGTTATACTACTACAGGCAATAAAATTACGCTTTGAAAATATATAAAATTATATACACAAATATATAAAAATACATAACATCAAACATATCAATCCAAAAACATATCAATCCAAAAACATACTTTTGTTGAATCCATACTGTATGGATTCAACAAAAGTATGTTTTTGGATTGATATGTTTGATGTTATGTATTTTTATATATTTGTGTATATAATTTTATATATTTTCAAAGCGTAATTTTATTGCCTGTAGTAGTATAACTGCGGTAATGGTCCTCTGAAGAGAAGAATTATCTTTGAAAACTCATGAGCTAAGGACTTAAGGATGCTTTGCATGAACTTTGAATTCTAATAAAATTTGATTGACACCTTATTTTATTACTTCATTTTATATTATAATATTAATGCTCTATCCAGTATATTGAGCTTCAGTTTTTTATCCGGATGTTTCACTAATTATAAGATATTAGTTGACGCTTATATCTTTTGTTGGATTGCTTCATATATATATATATATATATATATATATATATATATATATATATATATATATATATATATATATATATATATATATATATATATCGCATTAGATAAAATGAAAGAATAAAATAAGATGCGAATCAAATTTTATTACAATTCAGAGTTCAAGCAAAGTAATTGAAAGTCCTTAACCCATGGGTTTTCAAAGAAAATTCTTATCGTCAGAGGATCATTACCACAATGGAATTACAGCGAGTAAATAAAACTTTACTTTGAAAACATAAAAATAAAAATATAAAAATATAATAATAAACAAAATTAATAATAAAGATAAATATATGCAACACAAATTGTATCGGCCAAAAACATATATTTAAGTTGAAATACCCCATAAAGGTACGACTAGAAATAATATTGATTAAAGTAGAATCAGGAGTCAAAATATCTACGTAAAACATCAGATGTATTTTTACAAGTTTCGTTCAGAAGTTTTTCAAAAATAAGGCAGTCCGAATAGTGGAATGAAATTCCAAAGTAAGCCAACATGTTACAATTCCATGTGTGATATTAAAGACATGTATTACATGTAAGCGAAACAATGATTAGGGGATCATGTTATATGGGATCAAATTCAATACAACTCACTAGATGCAAGCGCCGCTAAGGCCAATTCGAACAATTTTAAGCTGACCTGATGTTTTCGGCCATTATTTTCTTCCGGGTTCGATGAAGTTACTCCAATGAAAAATAATATTCGAATGTAATCCTTTACGACACAAGCTCTGGCTAGCCCTGCAAACAGCGCGACAAATCCAAAAAACACGGCCTCTTCGGTAAGCCAGTCGCGCAAAAATGGTTGAATGTCTGCTAAGTCAAACAGCGTGTACAACGGATGTTAAATGTTTTGGGCAAAAAGGAAAAGTCATCGTATAGCGCGGATTTGTAAAATCACTTATGTGTACAACAGATGTTAAATGTCTGGGTCAAATCAGTTATGTGTACAACGGATATTAAATGTCTGGGTCAAAGAGACAGATGTGTAAAAGCAGGTCAAACTTTTAGACACCCGCGCCTCTAAACTTACAATTTGATCGTCTGATTTAAGTATATAAACGTACATATACGACCATCTATCAAGTCCACATATCTAGCATGATCAAGTAATTTAAAAAATTTAGGAATTAATAATTTTAAAAAAATAAAACATTTAGAATTTAATAATTAAAAAATTTAGAATTTTAGCAAGTTAAACAATTTTTTCAAGAAATATTTAGGCATTTTCAATAACCAAACATTTTAAGCAGGGAAGATTTAACAAACACAACCTTCAAAACTGGATCCTACCAAGCTTGTCCCGATACTCACTCAATCAGCTAAGGTGGGTTTGGCGGTGAGCTTAATTGTGCATACTTGAATTCCCTCCTATGGCGACATTTGGAAACTAATTCATTTATAAAGTTGATCAAATTAAAACGTTTAGATGTTGTGGAAAACATCACGGCCTCTGAGTTGCATAGACCGCAGGATCAAGATCCTGGGTTATAAGAGTTTGATTTTTTCAGGATAGCCCATTTTATACTGTGTGGAATATTTTTGGATCTAAGATTTTTAACTAAGGTAGTCAGTAATGTCTTGTTGTTGCTGACATCGTTATTGAAGGAGTAAATATGCGTAGATATGCGGGTTTTAATTAGATTTGCTGTGCCCCCAATATGAGTGTGTATCTTAGGGTTTGCTATTCTTCCTCAG
>OY744547.1:48874751-48889751 GCA_963556195.1 Sepiola atlantica | reverse complement strand
ATTGCATCTATAACAAGCTTTGATGGTATTTATTTACCACACTTCTTTTTTACTAAATTTCAAACGGATGCTTATTAAAAAAAAAAGTATGAACCTTTAAACTATAACCTTCCACGTGCTTGCGTGATTTCATACGAGAGAGGAAAAAAAAACAACATCCCACTCGCCGGCTCACACCAACAGAAGCGGGCTTTCCAATTACATCGGAATTTTCAACTACAATGAATAAGCTAATTTTATTAGCGAAATATCTGTATAACTATAAACCACATACATACTTAATGTTAATTTATAAAAAAAGGAAAAAAAAAAAAATCGTCTTCGATTTGTCTTTTCTTTTTTGTAAAATACATATTGCATCTATAACAAGCTTTGATGGTATTTATTTACCACACTTCTTTTTTACTAAATTTCAAACGGATGCTTATTAAAAAAAAAAAAAAAGTATGAACCTTTAAAATATATATATATATATATATATATATATATATAGTTGGAAACATCGGCATGTGCGCGCAGCGATAACGACGTATTTTACATTACTTGTTGCACTTTGCTATTATTTACCAAATCCTTATATATATATATATATATATATATATATATATATATATATATATATATATATATATAGAGAGAGAGAGAGAGAGAGAGAGAGAGAGAGGGAGAGATAGATAGATAGATAGATATTTATGTGTTCTTGTAAACTCTATATATTTGAAAAAATGCATATTTTTTATAATATCTGAAATGTTTCCAATTGTAAGTTCAATGAAGCTTTATTACAAGGTTCAGAGCATATATATATAGTGTATTTGCATTCTATTCACCATGCGTAATTAATGGAAAACTATAATGTTCATTAGTTTTTACAATTTCTTTTTTTCTTTACTTCGATGAAAGTTTATTTTTCAGTGATTAAAAACTAAAAATGTATATTTACTTGAATTTATTATCGGAGTTAATTTTATTTATCTATTTAAAATTTCGAGATCGGTCATTTACCTACAGAAATGCAACGCTAGATGAGGAAAGAGAGGCAATTCCATTTAAAAAATGAATCAGTTACTTCCATTTGTTTAAAATTATATTCGACCAAAATGTATATAGAAGGACCTTATTAGTAATACCCCTCAAAATAATAAGTAACAAAGTTGTTACAAAGTTGTTACATTTATATTTGTTTATACTCCAATGAATGATAATGCAACTCATGAGGATTACATTGAATTGTTAATTTAGAATGCAAGTTAACTACGAAACCACTTCTTAAAGTCCTTCTCTAACCCTTCAAAAACCCATGTTAAGCTCCGATGGAACATAGAAGGATAATGCCCCCGCCCCATTTATAGATATAAATAAAACCCTAGCCATCCACAATAATTATCAATTATGTTGCTACATGATCGATGATTGCTTGATAGATCACCTCCTCCATAAATGTATACTTAATGCAGAAAGCTTAACTACTCAAGCACTATTCATTGTTCATTGCACTTTTTTACCCCGCCTAATAAACCGGTATTGTCCGGGCCTTTGGGTCTGGATTTAGGCCGGTCTATTGGGGGTTGCCGGTCCTGTGCCGTTCTAGGAGTTGCACCCTCCCAGGCTTTGCCTCCCCTCTTTGGGGAGGAGTAAGTCTATTGCTTTCTGTCTGAGGCGCCTCTACCGGGGAATGCCGACGGGGCTGCCCAGGCAATTTTTAAATGGGCAGAGTGCTCACCTCTCGAGCGCTGGCTTATCTAATCCCATTTTCCCGACCTTGTGTCCCATCTTACCTTGTGGGAGGTAGATAAATAAATTGCACTCTTCATTGTTTTTGGCCTTTTGGCTAAGATCAAAGTGTAGTATCTGTTCCGATGGATACTGCACCCACGAGACTGGTATTGTCTTGACCTTCGGGGCTTGATTTACGCTGGTCTATGGGTCTGTCCTGCGCAGTTCTAGGAGGTCCACCCTCCCAGGATTCGCCTCCCCTCTTTGGGGAGGAGTAAGTTTATTGCTTACTGCCTGAGGCGCTCCTACCGAGGAATGCCGACGGGGCTGCCCAGACAATTTTTAAACCCCACTTTCCCTACCCGACCTTGGGTCACATCTTAATTGTGGGAGTAAGATAACAACTGGCCTTGTGCCTAACTCCTGGAGAGGAGTAATTCAATACTCAATTCTAGGTGGGCACAATGCTTTTTGAGTCTATCGTTTACTATTTTGGTTAGAAAGCATAACTTTGAAGATGAAATACATATTTATTAGTATTTAACTTATCCACTAAGGTTGTTGAGACTTGTTTAGAAGTGTCGAAGAAGCTCCTGCTATTTATATATTCTCTTGAAGGACTTACATGCACTGTTAGTCTCGTTTCCCCATTTTTTATTTCATCGTAAAATACCTTTTTTGTAAAGTAATCGTTATTACAGAACAATTCTAATGACCACTATTATATTTATTATAGAACCTCAAATATGCATATTATTTAAATGAGTGTCTAATTATTGAAACCCTATAAACAACCTTACTAATGCTTCTGATGGTTCTGAGACTTCAAACCATCCTACAGAAGGGTCAGCAATGCCTACAAGAGATCAACATCTGAGGCTAAATCTAACTATTCTCAAAGGATTCGTGACTCTTTCATCTAATTTTTGGAGAGTGTTATTAATAGTGGCAACTCTGCTATTCCTCTTTTTTAAATGGTATTTAGGTTATTTCATCTTCTAAGGATAAGGCTGATCTTTATGCTCCTCTTTTTGCTAACAATTATTTTCTTTATGATTCTGGTGCTCTTCTTCTAGATTTTCTTTAAAAACTAATAAGTCTGTTATTATCAATCCAAATATGGTTGCTAGGGTTATTTTTGATCTAGACCAGTCTAAGGCGTCCGATCTTGATTCAATGCCTCTTGTTGTTTTCAAGTGTTGTGCTCCTGAACTTTCTTATATCCTCTCTAAATTATTCAATCTCTGTTTATCTCAGTCCTTTTTTCCCTTCTTTTTGGAAACAGCCCTCTGTTGTCCCTATCTTTAAAAATACTGATGATCGATCTGACCCAACTAAGTATCGTCCTGTTCGTCTCTTCTTAGTTATTAGCAAGGTTTTTTAAAGGTTGGTCAACGGCAAACTTTTTCCTTTTCTGAAAAGTCTGGGCCTTATTAGTGATGGTCAGTATGACTTTCGTGGTTTTCATTCGACTGCTGATCTTTTAAATGTTGTAACTGGGCGGATCTGTCAGTTTATCGATAATCAAGAACAGGGTAAGGCCATTGCGCTTGACATTTCGAAAGCATTCGACATAGTGTATCATTCTAATCTCCTACACAAACTTCAAGGTTATGGTATTGGTGGTGAGGTTCTTGAAATTATTAGGTATTTTCTTTTTGACCAAAGCTTCCGAGTAACTTTAGACAGTATATCTTCATTCTGTTTTCCTGTCAATGCTGGAGTTCCTAGAGGCCTTCATGAGAATATTGTTCAGGACATAGACATATATGTTGGTGATACCTCTCTCTATTTTGGTGTTGATTATCGGCCATCTCCCTAAATGCAGCTTATCTAGAAGTTGAGCTGGGTTCAGTTGTAGATTGGAGTACGAACTCGATTGTTTCGTTCAGTTCTATCAAGACTCATCATTTGGCTTTCAATTGTAGGTGTTTACCTTTGCTTGCAATTCTCAAAGATGGCGCTGATCTTGAGGAGAAATCAACTCTGTTACTTAGTGGTCTTTCTCCTTTATCAAATATTTATTGCAGTTCATACATTAGATCCATTGCTCTTTCTGTTTCTCGTAAACTCGTTTCTCTCTATCGCTATAAACCCTTTCTCACACGTGAGGCTATTCTCAATCTTTTCGAATATACTATCAGACTATGAATGGAGTAATGTTGTCCTATTTGGGCTGGTAAATCTCTACCCCATTTGAGGGTTCTTGATAAGGTGCAGGAGCGTATTTGTAATTGAATGGCCACACCCTTTCTTCTTCTCTACACCCCTCCTCTCTCTCTTTGTCTCTCTCTCTCTCTCTCCCTCTCTCTAAAAGACGTTATGTTGCTAGTCTCTGTGTTTTCTATAATAACTATTATAGCACGTGTTCTTAGGAATTATGTGATCTATTCCATGCTTCTTTTGTTTCAGCTTGTATGACTCGTTAGTCCAGTGGTCTCCATCAATTCACTGTTTTGATACCTCATTGTAATACATCTTCGTATTCCAGTAACTTATTTCCCAACACTGCAGGCTTGGGGAACTCTATTCCTGCTGACTGTTTTCCTCCTACCTATAGCCTTTGCCTTTTCAAGACTAAGACCAATAGGCACCTCCTGTCTTTGCGATAATCATCTTTCATTCTTGTTAGCTGCTTTCGTCAAGTATCTTCACGCCGGGTCTGGAGCGATTTCCATAAATAATGCTAATTTATTCAATGCCGTTAATAAATTGCTAATTCCAGGAATACTCATTTTTTTTCTTTCAACTGTAATAAAAGATAAGAAATATTGTTGGGAGGCTATATTGTGCACCGCTTCCAAAACTTATAGACTATTTTGGTATTAATTAAATTTCCATCTATGTTTTCCTAAATCTTTACTAGTTCTCTGATTATATTATAGGTCTAAACCTAGATAGCATGTGCCCTTCCGGTGCAGACAATTTTGTAGAATCTCCTGCATAATGTTTAGCAAATCATCCTCTTAAGTAATTATATGGAAAGAGGCTAAGGTGCACATTTTACATTTTCTCCTTTTGTTAGGTGTATATTAATTATATCTACCTACTATAGACCATTTCAACTGAAATTAAAATTTCTTACTCATTGATGCTCTAAAAAATTTGATAGCGATGTAGGAGTTTTCTCTGAATTTGAATTATGTTTTTTCATATATTAGCATGTATGGTTTCTATGCCTGTCTTTGAAACTATTCACGATTGACCGCATAGTGGTCCGTATGTAGTTCCCTGTCTTTACATCGCATCTATATATCACGATTGAAATCAAACAGTTATCCCCAGAAGACAATCGTTAGTGTACCTATAATTTCATTTGGGTTGTTATCCTTGCTTAGCATTGTTGTTAGTTTAAGCGCTGTCATTAGACCCGTTCATCGCATGATTTATTTTGATGTTCTCATACTCAATAATCAATGAATCTAGTGTTTTTGTTTAATAATTTACCTATTTAACCACCCCGAGGAAACGTTTTCTCAAAAATGCAATGAAATGCCTTAATAATATCTATTAGAATATTCTGACTATACGAAGTGCTGAACCAAATGGCATTACGCCTTTTTTACCCAAATCTTTGAGTGTCTGGTAGATGCTCCATTGTATTAGAGTATATATCATACTTTGACATCCTGTCATTATTGTTTCAACTAGCACCAATATTTTATATATATATATATATATATATATATATATATATATATATATATATATATATATATATATATATACGTATATATATATATATATAAATAAATATATATAAAAGGAGATTGTAGTTTGCGTGAAGCATTGCTGGTAAATATAAGTTTAGGTTTTTAATCTGAGGCTGGAGCAATGTGATATAGGACCGGAAGGTGAGGAAGGTGAACAAACACAAACGAGAAGAGAAAACAAGAATGGAATGTCAAATCAATTTATTAATATTTCACGTAAACAGATTAAATACCGGAACAGTAAATAAAAACGTGGTTACTGTCAGGCAAATAAAGTTCCGGAGAAAGGTAATCTTAAATTTTCGAAAAAGAAACTTTTATTATCAAAAGACCAAAAATTAACGACCGAGTGGTCGAAAAAACGAACGAACGAGATGCACTGATGGAATCAACTGTTGTTGACAGAATACCGCAGAGAATAAAGAGTAGGTACGCAGAAAATGTTAATTATTCCTATCATAATTTAATTATATAATTATTCAGCTAAAGTTATCATCTTATTAATATTTGTTTATTTATATACTAATTATTATAATTTTATAATTTTTTCTTTTATTTTATTTATTAACTTTTTTTCTTTATTTATTCAATTCTAATTTTAAATTTGGACCCTTGTGAGAATACGAACGGTCAAAGGGAGGTAACTCTGAAAACAGAAAATGGTTAGAATTAAAACTTGAAAAAATTGAAATCAATTGTGGGAAGAATTAACATCATGAGAGTAGGAAGAAACCGTTGGAACGGGATGGGGGAAGAGTTAAGAGATTAAAAAAAAAATGTTTAATAAAAAATAAAAAAATAAAAAAAATGAAAAAATATACACACATATATACATATAAAGTGCACATTTCTAAATATATATTTATTTTGAAGGTATAATATTCCTAGAATTAATTTATTTAAATTTATTTAATTTATTTTTTGTTATTATTATTTATTCATTTTTTAATTTAATTTTTTATTTTATTAAATTCTAGACTTTAATTTAGGGATTATAAATATATACACATACATTCAGGACAGGCGGGACAGTTATAAAAGTGTGTGTGGGGGGGCTCTCCCAAAAAATTGCAGGGGGCCCGGTCAAACACATGCACACAGAACTTCATCATTGGTGACCGTAAAGTGGGGGAGCCAAGGCAAAAGTGTGGGGGGGCTTGATCCTCCACTGCCCCCCCGGTGCCGCCGTCCATGCATATACACACACATACACATACATATACACATACATATATACATATATGTCTGTCAGCTTCGAATTTCTGAAGCTATTCTAATCTCGAAATTTCATGCAACTTGGAATAACAGATATGAGTTACCTTCCCTTTTCATCCTCTGATTCTTACATTCTTACACTCCAATTCCAACCTCCTTGCCTTTGTCTCTTCTATTTATTTGCCCAGCATCGTCCACCCCACACCTCAATGCCTTTTATCCTGTTTTTAATTTTTACATAGTTACATATTAATAAGTAAAACATTATATTAGACTTAAATATAAATAAAAATGGAGTAATATACACTATATATATATGTATGTATATATATATATATATATATATATATATATATATATATATATATTGAAGATTACTCAGTATAGATTTAAACAATTTTCCTATCTCCCAATGTGTTTAAACTTACAACTCTGGATGTGTTATCCGACTTCATGACTCCCTTGGCTACCAGATCAGCTGCTCAATTGAGATGTGTAAATACGGTTATGATACAAAGTCGTGCCGATAATTACATCTAAAGTGTTTAACCAAGAGGGGTCTATAGCGTTTCTGCCAGCGCGATATAATTATTTTGTTTCAATGAAAGAGCACTTCTTTTATTACGGAGCTTACAATAATAATTAACTATCTTAATATTACTTATTTATTTATAGACAAGCGTATTTCGGCTTTTGAAGACGAATCAGTATATATTTGAATAACTGGCCTTTAAACTTACAACTAACATTGTTAATCCTTTGACTAGTACGTCATCCGTGCCATTAAAACGTATAAATATGATTGTAATGCAAACTCGTACCGGTTATGATATATATATATATATATATATATATATATATATATATATATATATATATATATATATATATTTATATATATGTGGGTGTGTGTGTGTATCAATAAGTCCCTATGATAATGCGATTAATAGAACATCCATATAACTGTTATAAAGTACTTACCTTCAAATGGAACATGATACAAATTAAACTGAATCAAATTATAAGTTTACACATTAGAGTTATTTAAATTAAGCTCTGTTGCAAATCTTCAAAAGAATGTTTGAAAAAGTAAATGTCGTATGTTGGTAAAGTATCGCTTTCTAATGGGAATAGTACTGTTTAAGCAAAGCAATCGTTTTATAAGTGTTATTTGGACTCTGCCCCGAACGAATATATCATTTGAATAATTAATAGCGAGTAACTAGACGACTTTAAGATATAGACACATTTCGAGGATTTCACTATAATAACCGTTGCAAAAGTGAGTCTAAAACCTTCCTTTTAAAAGAAATAAGAACTCCATGAGCTGAAGTCACCCGTTGCACACCAGAAAGTTACTTTTGTACTGCGAAGAGATGTTCGTCGACTTAACAAAGATTATTTGCTGACCAGTATCGAAAGTAATGTGTAGTAACCCTAACCTTAACCTTAACCCGCTAAATACAAGCACGCTTTAATACTGCAGATCAGAACAACTGCCGTGAAGACTATAGCGACGGAGGGAAAAGTACCTCCTAACAAAATGCCGTTTTGGTAAGACAGACTAATAGTTCTTAAGGCACTCTTCCATAGCAAATATACGATACGCTAACGAGGTCGTGGTGAGATATTATCTGAAACAAAAATAAATGGCATTGTATTTACTTCATATCGCCTCAAGCTTTCTTTCTCGAGACCACCATTTATACGTACCGTTGCGTTGTAGTACATAATTTTGGGGATGATGACTACGTTAGTGATATACTATATTTGATCCACGAATGAAGATGCGATGGACGTGAAAATCTTAAACCTTTATCGAGTGGTAGAAATAGTCTTGACATATCTTTTTGCCGTCATAAAAGACCTCGTGCGTGTTTAGCATGTAGAATCGCGAGAAAGAAACAATGCACGCTGGAACTAGTGTATTTATACGTATCGACTACGTGTGATCGGCCTGCCTTGTTATCTATGATAGACAGGATTTAGAAAATGGATAGAAGATGTTTTAGAACTTGAAATGCTATAATCATTGAGCGATAAAATATTGAAAACGTTGTTTTGAGAGAAAAATCAACTACATGTTTGACCTTTCGTGGCAGATATGTAGTTACATTGAAAACGATGTTGTCGGAAAACGTATTTTACGTAATAAAGATTCAGTGGCAAACACATTGTTTCATTGAATACTGTCTCACGGGGATAAAGTATACGTTTTAACAAAGGTCAAGTTGCGAGGATCTTGTTTCCTTCAACAGAGATCATATATTCTTTTACAAACTGAGGTCATCTTTTAACACACACTGTTCGTACGTTACGTCATAAGATTTAACTTTTCGAGTATGTTTACTTTTGCCTAGTCTTAAAATATCTTTGAAGTATGTGCTTATCCAACAGTGATAATCGGACTTCCGTCAGCTATGATGTTTCACATGTGTGACGCTTATACTGTCACTTAGAGATGAAGAGTGTGCGTAATTCTTGTGCATCATGTTTACTCATGTATACAGATTGCAGAACTCATGAGATAAGAAAGCAGTGATGGTTTCACAGTCTCTTGTATGTATTTATCTTTCTTCCTCCACGGGAAGATGTGACAAAAACTAGGAAGGTGAGGATTGAACAGCTAGAGCAGAAGAGAGGTGTGCAGTCTGACCCACGAAAATGGCTTAGCGCCACGTTTTACATTGCCTGATACAGGCACCTCATTAACTAACCCATTCTCAAAGTGCGACTGTACAGTCCGAGAAACTGGACCTCCTGGAACTGCACAGAACTATGCCTCAGTCCGACAGAAGCAATGCCATCATAAATTAAAAAATGACTCAGACCCTCTCGGACTGTTTGTCGAGGTCGTATTCTCGACTGCCATATAAAAAATCTGTGCAGGCTTTGTAAGTGTTGGTCGTGAAAAGTACTGCTAAAATCTGACATATAATAGATTTTTCTCATCTTATCAGCAGCATTTTCTAGATGGATTACTTGACCATACGTAGATGCTTGCGAGCAGATCCAGCCTACATCATATTTAACACCAGAAGAGTATCTTATTTATTATTGGAGTTAATAGTGAATACACTCTTGCATTTGAGTCAAGTGGAATGTGTAATTTTGCGCCAGGAGTTCGTCGAACCCCAGGATGTGGTCAGTAATCTCTGACAAAAAAACATCTTCTTCCGGCTGACACGTAAGCAGGCGCAATGTGCAGTGCATCTAGTTGTGAAGGTAGTCGTAACCGTTGTATTTACTGCTTCCCTTTTAGCTGTAGTAATGTTACAAATAAACAAACGCCAACAACACACTTGCTCAATGACGTCATGATTATTAACTCTTTATTATTTTACACATTACACAAGCTTCCTCTCGCTCGAAACCGTGAAGGGGAGAATGACGACAAAGCTTCTAAAAAGACGTCAGGGCACAGTAAACTCACCGGCCAAAGAGAACGACTTTTATATTCTATTCGACACGTCGCGATTCAGAATTTCTCCCCATAATGTCATATCCTAACACCTAACCCTTACTCTAAGAACCAGTGTCAATAATTTATTAAATGTATGTGGCTGACTACTTAATCCAAAATCCTCCCGGGAACACCCCACAATCCTACACTCGATTGATATACAGACGTATTAAAATCGTAAAGTGATGTTAAATCATAAAATCAGGGATGAACTATGTTGCATAAAAATTAAGATCTATTCCAGTAGACTTGTAAACATTAGAATCCATACCTCGATAATGCAAATTGAACACTTCTAAATGAACGGCTACACAAGTAGTATTAGTATTAGTAAATATAGTAGCAGCGTTACATCACGCCTTACCGTGAGTGTATGAATTCCTTATACAGCCGCGTTTCGTTGTGAACGCACGCGGAGTGATTTTCTCGTCATTTTCGCTGCGGTCGTCGCCGTAATACACGTGTACGACAATATTCAGTTTTCTTATAGTATTTATTTGAAAAAGATCCACACAACAGATTGATTTATTATGCGTGATAGGGATCTCTCTGTCTCTCTCTCTCTCTGTCTCTCCCTCTCTCTCTCTCTCTCTCTCTCTATATATATATATATATATATATATATATATATATATATATATATATATATACATACGGAGAGAGAGAGAATCAAAGAGAGAGAAAGAGAAAGAAAGGGACATATATACTAATAGATCTCTTGTCTCGTTACACCAAGCTATATTGTGCTCGACCGCTCGGGAACGGTCACGGAAGCACCGATTACTTTAGTTGTCAACCAGAAAAAAGACAGAACCACTCCGGACAGAAGTCACGTTGTTCATACGACTTCCGCTTTTACGTTACTTCTAACGTTTAGGGTGGGACTAAAACTATTTCATCTAAACACCCTCTTTAGCTATCTAACAGAAGTAGCAGAAGTAGTAGTAGTAGTAGTAGTAGTAGTAGTCGTAGTAATAGTAGTGGCATATGTTTCACTCTCGCATGACAGTGTAGCAATGTTTAAATGTACGGATGTAAAATAATATTAGAAACGGTATTTTTTCACAAAGGTTTAGAGTAAATCTAAGGTTAGTATTGGAAATTCTGCTAGAAGTCAAGTTAGTGTTAGCAATAAATGTTAGGATTATGTGTCATAAAAAGCTGGCTAGTAGTGAAAGGTAGTTTATAATATAGGGATGGGGTTGTTCTCTTGTTTTGTAGACTGTGAGTGGGAGAGAGGAAGAGGGGGAACGAGAAATAGGGCAGTCTCGCTTAAGGAGAAAAGTTCCTATCTTCCTATGGGATATTATGTTATGTTGTGCACATTGGAAAAACACATCAGTAAAGCATTGTTAAAACTTAAATCAAATACAAATCAAATCAAATTTATTGACAAAAATAATAAGTGCAACAAGTTATGTAAACTGAGAGTTAAAAGATCTGTAGATGTATGTACTGATTCAATGCTTTGTTCAAGGCGACTTTAATCCTAGATATGATGGATATCGTCACTACCGCCATGTAGGCTGTTTCAGCGAGCAGAATCACAAACAGAGAATGTTAGCTTTCTTCTCATGAGACGAAAGCGACTATGGTGCACCTTTTGCTGGGTGTCGTAGAGACAACTACATGGTGTTGAAGTTAAGAATGTTTACAAAGGTATGTTTACATTCTTGTGTATGATGTTTTACGCCAGAAACGCGTCCCCCAGAATTCCGCTGCCAAGGTAAGGGCTAAAGATACAAACAACAGCGGCCATGATTCATCTGCTTTGAATTGTTTGGGCATCTGTAGACTTAGCACACATGACCATGGCAGCCTGTTCTATCGTGCAGCGACCCGAACCGAAAAGGGCGTCTTTCAACAATTAGGTTGAACTCGTCTTACGTACAGCTCCTTTGACTTTCCACGATAAATGATCGTGTGTGTTTATGAACGAGCGTCTGTGTGCGTTTACTAAGCAGGGCATGATCATCTGCTTGTGGTGCTAGTCGGGATTCAGGCACCGACTTCTACATTACTCGTTTTCTTCAATAGGACAACAGACTTGCCGATGAGAATTCTCAGCCCTTACAAATAAAAACACAAGTTCGATCATCTGAAGCCCAAGGATCCCTCTCCCTCTCTCTGTAAGGCGCACAAACCAAACTGACGGTGACGCCCAGAAGGCAAACAACTGTCCCTGCCTATATGCTGGAATATATATATATATATATATATATATATATATATATATATATATATATATATATATATATATGTATATTCCACTGATATATATATATATATACACTGTATTTCTATGTAATTATTTTTATAGGTGATTGCAGCGTTAGTTGTTATTAGCTTACTTACTATTTCAATTGTTTCACTTCCTAAGTGATTAAGATGCAGAAAACTGCACTACTAGTCACCCTCAACTTATAGGACGTATTTTTTTACGTTAATATATATATATAATTTTTATTTAATACGCACATAAAAGTAATCCATGGACACGCGTTTCTGGCTCACGGCTGTCATCAGCATGACTAACTTACACAGAGATCTAAGCCTCGATGTTAATGTCTATAGTGCAGCATTTTACCACTATCCCAAGACGCTCTGTGCAGAAATATGTGGGATCTTTATCACCCAAATATACGATGTATTTTTATGTAATTATTTTTATATGTGATTGCAGCATTAGTTGTTATTACTTTACTTACTATTTCAATAATTTCACTTCCTAAGTGATTAAGAGCGTCTTAGAATCCAATCTTAACCTTAGATCATATTGTGTAAATAAAAATAATCATATTTAAAAGCTCTATTTGATATTGAGCACTTTTTATAAACCCGGTTGAAATTCTTTGGATTACTACCGTGTGGATATTTTACCTGGATTATTATTATTATTATTATTATTATTATTATTATTATTATTATTATTATTATTATTATTATTATTATTATTATTATTATATATATATATGTATATAA
Organism: Sepiola atlantica; assembly: GCA_963556195.1. Classification (NCBI taxonomy): domain Eukaryota; kingdom Metazoa; phylum Mollusca; class Cephalopoda; order Sepiida; family Sepiolidae; genus Sepiola; species Sepiola atlantica. Next base: position 48,876,662 of record OY744547.1, on the reverse strand, counting down.
AATGTATATATATATACATATATATATATATACATATTCCAGCATATATACATATATATATATATATATATATATATATATATATATATATATATATATATATAATTATTTCATGTATCAACATACAATTTTATAAGGAGATATAATCTTTTATGTATCCATTTTCAGTATTTACTTCAACAGTGCTCAATACGTGAGTAGAGCTTGGTATTAAGTTATTAAAATATATTTATGACAATTAAGCTACAGAGAGGCTTCCGCGTTTCATCCCCGTAGGGAATCGTCAGGCATTTTAGCCTGACGATTACCTACTGGGATGAAACACGGAAGGTTCTGTGTAGCTTAATTGTCATAAATATATTTTAATAACTTACTATATATATATATATATATATATATATATATATATATATATATATATATATATATGGGAAAATGAAAAAGGAAAACCAAAAAATGGATGTTTTTTATGTGTACATCAACGTTTCGTCTTTATTTATAAGACTTCATCAGGATGATAAAATAGAGAAAAAATGTCATGCGAGTACAGATACATGTAGGGTAGACATATTGGGAGAAAAGATAGAATGAAATAGTGGCCACTGCTGGGTGGACGTCCGTATTTGTAGGAGAAATAGAAATGAATGTTGAAAAGAATGAGTGGGGAAAAAATGGAAGGATGGGGTGAGCCAGGACTACTGTGGCTGGTGGTAAGAGAAATGTGATTTATGTACACATAAAAAACATCCATTTTTTGGTTTTCCTTTTTCATTTTCCCATCACGTCGGATTACTTTCATCCTTCTCTTCCCATATATATATATATATATATATATATATATATATATATATATATATATATATATATATATATATATATATATATCTCACCGGTTCCCAAACGGCTGGTATTTCTCATCCCAGGGGTTAAAATTACGTGTTTCAGGAGGAACATTTTAGTGTTCTTAATATTATCTCTCTTTTTCTTTTCAGGTCTGCAAGTGATCATGTCGTATTAAATGAATATATTCAGAAGCATATCTAGACTTCGGTTTTCCGTTCTTTGGGAATAACTAGGAACATCCGCCACAACGTGTCATCTGCACAAAGACCGTTAAGGAATGGTAGCATTAAGCCATCGCAGCTGAAGCAACACTTTCAAAGATACCATCCCGAACTACAGAAAAAGGATCGTGAATACTTCCAGCTGAAACAAAATCATCTGAAGAAGATAAGACTGGACTCAACTGGAACGTTTCGTCAGCAAACGGACGCTATTGTAAAAGCGTCATACGAAGTCTCGTACAAGATTGCGACGGAGAAGAAAACACAAAAAATTGGTGAAGCATTGGTGTAGCCCTATATGCTGCATGGCGTTAAGTTGGTCATTGTTGAGGCTTCTTACAAAAAGATGACATATATTTCCCTTTCAAACAACGCCATTCGGTCACGGATCAATAATATGGCTGAACGTATCAAGGACTAAGTTGTTCAGAATGTTCGAAGGTCACAGCTTTTTTCGACTCAACTCTACGAATCGACAGATGTTGCGATTGTCTTTGGTCGTTATACCACCGAAAAAGGAATTGCATAATAATTTTTCTTCTGCAAATCTTTTCAAACCACGACCAAAGCTCAGGATGTGATGGACCGTATCAATGAGTTTTTCGAAGACAGTAACATCAGCTGGCTTAAAACAAAGAGGCGCTTGCTTCGAGAACTCAAACCAAGAACTTCAAGCAGCATTTGGAGACTGTAATCAAAGTTATCAACTTTATCAAGGCTTCCGCTCTTAACACTCGGCTGTTCCGTCGGCTCTGGGGAAGCATGGAAGCCGACCATGAATCGTTGCTGTTTCATACTTAGGTGAGGTTGCTTTCGAAGGGAAACATGTTGCAGCAAATCCTGGAAT
>OY744547.1:48847251-48869751 GCA_963556195.1 Sepiola atlantica | reverse complement strand
ATTGATGAAATGCGTGTCCATTTGAAACACCTTATGTAATACGGATAAGCCATACAGCTTCGATACATCATCTCAGAAATATCATCAAGTAGACTATATTAATTATCTTCATTGGAAACCATTTTTTGTTCGCTGTAAGGTTTTCCATTTTTCTTCTCTACGTTATCTCTCTTATTCCTCATTCGCCATTTTGTTTTAGGCTCTAAATTTCCCGCCTTTTTTACTCGTCTGCTTTTTTATTGCCTGCTGCCGTTGCCGTTGTTGTTATTCCTCTTCTTCTTCTTCTTCTTCTTCTTATTATTATTATTATTATTATTAGTAGTAGTAGTAGTAGTAGTTGTAGTCTAATGCTTCATCTTCTTCTTCCCTGTCTTCTTTTTCCGTCTTCTTATTTTCCTTTTGTCTTCCTATCTTCCATTTCTTTGTATTTTTCTGTTCCCTTTTCTTTTTCTTTTTCATCTTCTACTACTTCTACTCGTACTTCTCCTTCTCCTCTTTCTTCTTCGTCTTTTTCATTTTCTTGTCTCACCCTTTCTTATTCTTTTCCTCTTCCTTTTCTCTCTTTTTCATCTTCTCTTCCTTCTTTTTCGACTTCTTATTCTCCTCTTCCTTCTCCTACCCTTTCTCATTCTTCTCTTACTTCCTCTTCTTATTCTCCTTCCTCTTCACTACTACTACTACTACTACTACTACTACTACTACTACTACTTCTCGTCATCCTTCTACCTCTTTTTTTTCTTCTTCTTCGTCTTTTTCATTTTCTTGTCTCACCCTTTGTTATTCTTTTCCTCTTCCTTTTCTCTCTTTTTCATCTTCTCTTCCTTCTTTTTCGGCTTCTTATTCTCATCCTCTTTCTTCTCCTATCCTTTCTTATTTTTCTCTTCTTTCCTTTTCTTTTTCTCCTGCTCCTTCACTACTACTACTACTACTACTACTACTACTACTACTCTTACTATTACTACTTTTCGTCATTCTCCTACCTCTTTTTTTCTTTCTTTCTTTCTTCTTCTTCTTCTTCTTCTTCTTCTTCTTCTTCTTCTTCTTCTTCTTCTTCTTCTTCTTCTTCTTCGACCACGTCATTTCCTAATTATCCAATCACGTAACATCTTTCGTTTCGTTAATGCTTTTTATCCTTTTTTTTCATGTTTGGCTCTTGTTATCTATAAGTTATTTTCTGTTCATTTTTTAACCTCTTAATAATGCCTTATTATCATTGATGGGTATGGAAAGCCGTACAAAATCCACGGATGCTGACAACTTAGATTATACATTATCTCATACTTCGCGATTTGCCTCATACATTTTGTTCATATATCTTCGCATTTCTACCCTTATCCCTCTGCATCTTTATTGCGTGATCATGTTTTGTTATTTTTAAATGTAGATCTTACAAACATAATATATGTGTCTTTATAATCAAAAAGGAAATATAAATTATATAAACCCAGCGAAATGCATTGGAATTTTTTCATCTATCTTTACCATTAATGATAATATTTCTCGTAAAAAAATACACATATATATATATACTTTTAATAATATTAATAAAACAATATCTCTTTCTTCTCCCGTAAAAATAGTTATCATTGTAACCGAACTCTATATGCTACTAGCAAGGCTACCCAGTGTTGCCAGGGAGAATAGTAAGTAATTTATTTTTATGAATAAAATTGATTTCCTGCTTTACCACGAGGTAAACATGTCTTTAAAAACAGACACCACTGATTGAGGTAATAAAATAACAACAAATAAACACGTTACGCGAGTAAAGGTTTTCAAATCACGCGAGATAAGATTTTTTTTTAAATAAACTAATCCTCTCTCTCTCGCGCTTTCTCTCTCCCTTTCTCTCTCTCCCTTTCTCTCTCCCTCTCTCTCTCTCTCTCCTGAATCTCTAATGTAAATAAAGTATTTGTGTGCCTGTAGATACCCTCCAATTTTAGTCACAAAATATTAAGAACAAAGGAATATTTTATTGTGCTGCTAAAAGATCAAATACATCATTTCCTTTATTTTTTCATCATCTGTTATTAAGATTACGCCTCCTCTTCTTTGCTCATAAAACTAAAATTTGCAAACGTGATTATTCGTACCTTTCTTTCTTATTATTTATTATAAAGATTACGCCTTCCTTTCTTTGTCCATAAAAAATAATTTTCATGCCTGCTTATTGAAGTAAGTGAAACACACACACTTTCACTTTCACTTTTATTATACATGTTAACTTTATTATATAGATTCAAACGTGTTGGTGTGTTTGAATTTTGTCTGATCCTAGGCAAATAGAAACATGTGATTGTTTAACAAGAACACGGAATTGTTATAATCCACAATAAAATAGACAAAAACGATATTCGGCATTAGTCCAAAGCGAATTATTTTTACTTAAAAACTTAACTTTTAATCTTGTTTTGCTAATAAAAACAATACACAAATTCATACATAGTAGTTTATTACTCTCTTCTGTATGTAGTGTATTTTTTTCACTAAAGATAACACATATGTTTAGTACTAGCTATAATAAATAGACAAAATAAATAGACAAATGAAAAGACAAAATAAATTGATCAAATAAACAACATAAAGAGACAACATAAATAGACAAATAAATAGACACCATGAATAGATTAATAAATAGACAACATAAATAGACAAAATTAAATAGACAAATAAATAGACAAAATAAATAGACAAATGAAAAGACAAAATAAATAGACAAAATTAATAGACAAATAAATAGACAAAATAAATAGACAAAATTAAATAGACAAATAAATAAACAACATAAATAGATAAATGAAAAGAAAAAATAAATAGACAAAATTGATAGACAAATAAATACGCAAAATAAATAGACAACATTAAGTTGACAAATAAATAGACAACATAAATAGACAAATGAAAAGACAACATAAATAGATCAAATAAACAGCATAAAGAGACAACATAAATAGATAAATAAATAGACACGCATGAATAGATAATATAAAGACAAAATAAATTGACAACATTAATAGAAAAATAAATAGACAACATTAATAGATAAATGAAAAGATAAAATAAATAGACAAAATTAATAGACAAATAAATAGACAACATAAATAAATAAATGAAAAGACAAAATAGACAAAATTAATAGACAAATAAATACGCAAAATAAATAGACAAAATTAAATAGACAAATAAATAGAAAACATGAATAGATAAATGAAAAGACAATATAAATAGACAAAATTGATAGATAAATAGATACACAAAATAAATAGACAACATTAAAAAGACAAATAAATAGACAACATAAGTAGACAAATAAAAAGAGAAAATAAATAGATCAAATAAACAACATAAAGAGACAAACTAAATAGATAAATAAATAGACACCATGAATAGATAAATCAAAAGACAACATAAATAGACAACATTAATAGACAAATAAATAGACAACATAAATAGATAAATGAACAGACAAAATAAATAGACAAAATTAATAGACAAATAAATACGCAAAATAAATAAGACAAATTAAATAGACAAATAAATAGACAAATAAATAGACAACATAAATAGACAACATAAATAGACAAAATTAATAGACAAATAAATACGCAAAATAAATAGACAAAATTAATAGACAAATAAATGGAAAACATACATAGATAAATGAAAAGACAAAATAAATAGACACAATTAATAGACAAATAAATACGCAAAATAAATAGACACAATTAAATAGACAAATTAATAGACAATATTAATAGACAAATGAAAAGACTAAATAAATAGATCAAATAAACAACATAAAAAGACATGATAAATAGATAAATAAATAGACACCATGAAAAGATAAATCAAAAGACAACATAAATAGACAACATTAATAGACAAATAAATAGACAACATGAATAGATTAATGAAAAGACAAAATAAATAGACAAAATTAATAGACAAAAAAATACGCAACATAAATAGGCAAAATTAAATAGACAAATGAATAGACAACAGAAATAGATAAATGATAAGACAAAATAAATAGACAAAATTAATAGACAAATAATACGCAAAATAAATAGACACAATTAAATAGAAAAATGAATAGACAAAATAAATAGACAACATGAATAGGAAAAAGTAAAATACCAAATAAAGAAACAAAATTAATAGACAAATAAATACGCAACATAAATATACAAAATAAAATAGACAAATAAATAGACAACATAAATTGATGAATGAAAAGACAATATAAATAGACAAAATTGATAGACAAATAGATACACAAAATAAATAGACAACATTAAAAAGACAAATAAATAGACAACATAAGTAGACAAAAAAAAAGACAAAATAAGTAGATCAAATAAACAACATAAAGAGACAACATAAATAGATAAATAAATAGACACCATGAATAGATAAATCAAAAGACAACATAAATAGACAACAGTAATAGACAAATAAATAGACAACATAAATAGATAAATTAAAAGACAAACTTAATAGACAAAATTAATCGACAAATATATACGCAAAATAAATAGGCAAAATTAAATAGACAAAAAAATAGACAAAAAAATAGACAACATAAATAGACAAAATAAATAGACAAAATTAATAGACAAATAAATACGCCAAATAAATTGACACAATTAAATAGACAAATTAATAGACAACATTAATAGACAAATGAAAAGACAAAATAAATAGATCAAATACACAACATAAAAAGACAACATGAATAGATAAATAAATAGACACCATGAATAGATAAATCAAAAGACAACATAAATAGACAACATTAATAGACAAATAAATAGACAACATAAATAGATAAATGAAAAGACAAAATAAATAGACAAAATTAAATAGACAAATAAATACGCAAAATAAATAGGCACAATTAAATAGACAAATGAATAGACAACATAAATAGATAAATGAAAAGACAAAATAAATAGACAAAATTAATAGACAAGTAATACGCAAAATAAATAGACATATTAAATAGACAAATGAATAGACAAAATAAATAGACAACATAAATAGACACATAAAAATACAAAATAAAGAGACAACATTAATAGACAAATAAATACGCAAAATAAATAGACAAAATTAAATAGACAAATTAATAGACAACATAAATTGACAAATGAAAATACAAAATAAATAGATAAAATAAACAACATAAAGAGACAACATAAATAGATAAATAAATAGACACCATAAATAGATAAATGAAAAGACAAAATAAATAGACAAAATTAATAGACAAATAAATCCGCAAAATAAATAGATAAATGAAAAGACAAAATAAATAGACAAAATTAATAGACAAATAAATACGCAAAATAAATAGACAAAATTAATAGACAAATAAATAGACAGCATAAATAGATAAATTAAAAGACACACTTAATAGACAAATAAATACGCAAAATAAATAGACAAAATTAAATAGACAAATAAATAGACAACATAAATAGATAAATGAAAATACAAAATAAATAGACAAAATTAATAAACAAATTAATACGCAAAATAAATAGACAAAATTAAATAGACAAATAAATAGACAATATATATAGACAAATTAATAGACAAAATAAATTTATTTTTAGGGAAGTGGTTTTAGCCTATTTATTTGGTCTCTATATTTTGCTTATTTGTCTATTTATTTTGTATATCTATTTCTTTATCTTTTTGTCTATTTATTTTGTATGTTTTCCTATTTATTTGGTCGATTTATTTGTCTATTTTGTCGTTTTATCTGTCTATTTATTTTGTCTATTTATTTGTCTATATTCTTTACGTTCTGTTTCAAAGCATAAGTCATAATAACAAATAAAAATTGTAAACATTATCACTTACGTTGGAAAGTATTTTTTTAAAATGTTTCCGTTAATAATAATCACAAACTACTACTCTGATTTGAGGTTAATTCCTACTTCAATACTCATACTCAACTTATATTTTCATTTACTTAAACAATGTTTGAGTAAAAAAAACAATAACATTCAATTCTCATAATAAACTTATATTTTCATTTACTTAAACAATGTTTGAGTAAAAAAAAAACAATAAAATACATTAAAACCCCTAATTTATGAAAAGTTTTATCGTACACGTGAACACGCAGAAATGAAAATTAGATTGAAAAAAAAAGGACGGAATACAGGTATTATTTGAAAATCTCGCTTGATTTTCGCTCACATTTTGCATAAAATATATTAATTAGTCCTAAATCGTATTTATTATCCGAAATAAAATTCTAATTTATTTTTTAAATACTTCAAAAACGAAATTTAATCTAAGGGCTTAATCGCTGGCGGCCATGTTGTAATTTTATGTTAGTTTCTTTGGCGTTATACAGGGTTGGCAAAAATAGGGTCCTATTTTTAAAAATTCATAACTATTTTATTTATTGATTTTTTTTTTGATTTTTTTTAGAATAAGTAAAGGACCCTTCCGAAGCAAGCATGAGCCGTATTAGCCCTAAGGAACGTACCCTCATTTAGAAAACATTATTTTTGCTTAAAAAACTCAAAACAGTGTAAAAAACAATACTTTAGTTTTTGTAAGTTTTAAGAAGTGTTTTTCGGCTAAAATTTGTTTTGTTTATTTCAAAAAATCTCGGAAGGGTCAGTCTACACACACATAAAGTTTGGTGAGTTTAACTTTTATTTTGTGGAAATTATTCCAATTCAAGTTATTCAAATTTAAAGATAGGACCCTTATTTTGGCCCACCCTGTACATCTATCGAAATAAAATAGTTTTATTTACAAAAAAGTGGTGTCTGCGTTTATTTTATTTTTAATTTTTTAATTTCGTATTTTTAAAACTGTTATTGTCACCAAAACAAGGCACATTGCCACATAGACATAACGAGGCAACAGTGATTAATACAATTAAGAGTGTTTCTCTTATTCGGTGTGTGTGTGTGTGTCTTTTCAGTTTACACTTTTTTTAGTACTTATAACATGTTTAAAATGATGTTTAGCGATTATAGTAAATCTCACACAAGGTATGGGTGTACGATTTTCTGGAATAAAGTTATAAAAAATGTGGATTTGTTGGTCCTTGTCGGCTCCACAAATGAAGAATTTATAATGTCCTATTAAATTGTGAACATTCACAAAAGCAGCTGGCAGTGGCTCATTTATTCACGCGCGGAACCAAAAATGTGAGTTTTTACAAACAACTATTACATTAAACAGCCCTAAAATGAATCACATATGGTACAAGTGAAATTTAGGTGTTTGAGTGAAGTTGACATTTTGTACGTACGACTCAATTGCAAAAACAACTTGTGCTTGATATATTATATAAAGAACTACGGAAGAGTAAAATTAAGGTAAAATCAATGAAGAGCAGAGAAGTAAAAGGCCTATATTTTACAAATACTTAAATTAACTAATACATATCTAATCTATGCTTATTGAAATTTATATAACTAAGTTTGCCGGCACCGGGATTCGAAACAGCTACACTGAAACATGCAGTCTTACTCTTTACTAACTGAGCTAACTGACTGAAATTATTAAAGTATTTCGAATTAACTCAGTTAAACAATTCGCTGAACCCGCTCAGTAAACTTTGGAACTCTTACGTCACAGGAGGAAGAAACGCGACAGCCTAGCTAAAATATACGACCGTGGGGAGGATATTTTTGCTAGTCTATATATATATATATATATATATATATATATATATATATATATATAACTCAATATCTCTGTGTGTGCGTTTGTGTGATGTGTGTGTGTTCCTTATAGAAAGAAAGCTTTGAGAATTTACAGACACTCTAAAAGTTTATTCTTATGTAAAGTCAACCGTGAAAGACAATTGGAGTATTCCCAAATCTTTACGTGTAATCTTAAGAGGACTATGATGACATATCCCCCTTAAAATTTAAATTTAAATCATATGTATAGCATTTCCAAGAGAAGACATTAGAAAGTGGTCCCGAATCTCTAAATGACTTTCTTACCTAAATGAGCTATGGTGACTGAACCTCCTTTAAAACGTAAAATATATCTTATTTTTATGAAATTTATATCCTATGTGTAGAAATCTCTGGAGAAGACAATGGAAGTGGTCCCGAATATTTACGTTGCTCTCTATGTACCGAATATCAATATGCCCCACCTCTAATACATGTATTCAATTTTAATTAAATTTAAACCATATGTATAAGACCCAAATACAGATTTTCCAACATTTCAGCTTCTCCTGACTATATTAGGGAGCGAAAGTAGAGAAGGGGGTATTAAAAAGAAAGAAAATGATATGGTATTATGAGCATCGTGAAAAAATTAATAGTATTAGTATTTATTCAACCCCGAGCAACGTCGAGTCTTACTACTGAAAAATTCTAAAAAGTCTCCATAGTTCGAGCAACGTCGAGTCTTACTACTAAACATTTCTAAAAAGTCTCCATAGTGAAAGCAATGCCCAATATGAACAAGTACTACCTGATCATAAAATTTAGACGATTCATACCTCACATTAGAAGCCGTTACCAAAGCTGAGAGAGATTATAAAATTAAATTGCAAAACAACATATTTATTCTTATCTTCAAAAGCTTTTTTTAATAAAAAGACAGTACTATGTGTTTCTAACGGCCATTTATGTGTAGGTGTACATCTATCCTCAAATACAATACGCACTCTGTGAATATATTTCTCTCTCCTTTCACGCCTCACTCCCACCTCTTCATATTTCTCTGGCATTACTTTTTTACTTCCTCTTCAGGAGGTAAGACACAAGGCCTGATGTTGTTTTGAAAACCCAGCGTACTAAGACAATCATTTTTTGGCCTATAAATGTACTTGAGCATTCTATTGGCATTCCTTATAGGGGCGCGCCAGGCGATTTACAATAAATGAACCCTTCTAAGAGACAAAGGTAAAGCCTTGGAGGGAGTACCTCCTAGAACTGAACAGAACCATATCTAAGCGCGACAGCAACAAAACGACCGTCGGACTGATTGTCAAGGACGTATCGCCGACTGGTCTGAACACCTACTCAAGCTGCGCTATTTCTCTCTTTTTATGCCTTTTTTCAGCACTCTTGATTTTATTTCTAATCTCGGTTTGTATCTGTCCTTTTCTTCTACTCTTAATTTGCTTTGTTTTTTCTTTTTGTCTCTCTCTCTCACTCTCTCGCCCTCTAAGCTTAAATAAAATAGTCCCTTGTCCCCAATCACCTTCTCTAAATCGGCTCCTTGGCGTCGTTTTTCAATACCGAACATCTCCTTCCGTTCCTCAAACATTATATCTCTTTCTATTTTTCCTCGTCCTCATTATTGTCCGTCACCTCCTCCTTCTACCTCTCGTGATTCTCCCCCTCTTTTGCTGTTGGTAATCTTTATTTCTCTCGTATATCTCTACATGTACCACTCTCTTTAACCAGCCCCTAATAGACTGCCGTATATTTAAGTTCAGTTCACCATTCTAAAATTTGCATTCTCACGCTTTGAGAAAGGGTTGGTTTATCGCTGCTCGCCTTAGGCCCTCTATCGGAGAATGCCGACGGGGCTACTCGGGCATTTTTTGTAGTCCAGAGTGCTATTCCTCTTGGGCGCTAGTTTTTCCATTTCCACCTTCCGAAGTAGTATCATATTTTCCCGCGGTGGGATGGAGATAAAGAGCCCCCTCTCTTATGCAATCATTATATTGTTTCTACCTCCCCATCTCTCTCTATTTTTCTCTCCCCTTCTCCTTTTTTGCTTTTTAATAACTTTCTAACTCCTCCTCTTAGTGTAGCCCCTATTTATGCTCCTCCTTAGACCCTTACTCCCACTTACTTTACTTTCTAACTATCTCCTCTCTTCTTCTATTCAGCAATCACCATCATCGTTCTTTCTCTTCCTTTCCCTCTAACTTGTCTCTCTTTTCTTTTTAGATAATCCTCTTATTCAAATATCTATTTTACTACTCTCCTCCTTAATCACTTACCCCCCACACATACTTACTGTTTTTCGACCTCTCCCTTTCATCTCCCTATAATGAAAACAAACATTTCGCTATCTCTCTCTCTCTCTCTCTCTCTCTCTCTCTCTCTCTCACCTACCCTCTTTTTTACACCGTCCCTGTCTGTTTCTGTCCATGTTTCAGTTCCTCTCTCTCCCTATCTGTCTGACTCTCTCTCTCTCTGTCTCCTTATCACTCACTTTCTCGTTCTCTCGCTATTTGTATCTCTCTCTCAATCATACTCCCCCTCTCTCAACTAATCACTCTCCCTCTTTCTCTCTCTACCCTCCACCTGCTTTATTCACCAATCTGCTTTCTATCTTAGTCTCTCTTTATCTATCTGTATCTCACTCACCCACCCACTTTCTCTCTCACTCACTCACTCTCTCTGTCTCTCTCCCTGTCTCCCGCTATTCTCTGTGTCTCTGTCTGTCTGCCTCTTTCTCTCCTTTTAATCCGTACTTATTTTCTTTACTTTTTTCTACCCATACCTAACACGTGTCTCAACCCAACCCAATATCACACAGCACGCCGCACAGCTTGCATCGTTTCAACAAAGCCCGACGAATCTCCACGATATTGATTGCCGATAAATAATAGTGAAACATTCGTAATATTCTTCTAGTTGGTAAAGCCTCGTTCATAACGAGTTGAGCCCGGGCGACATTTACCAAATAAATACATCTCTTTAAAGTCGCCATTTTCGTCGTGCCTCGTCTCATTTCTGCATGTGCGAGACGCATCGACACCCAGTCGTGACGGGGATAAATGCACGCGCGCGGAGAATACTTAACTCTTCTTCACTCTCATGGAACTGTTTAAGCGCCAGCGCCGGCATGGTGTGCCTAAAAGGTAATCTTAGAAAATCATTTGTGAGTATTGATTTACTCCTCTCCAGGAGTTAGGCACAAGGCCAGTTTTTATCTTACTCCCACAAGTCAGATGTGACCCAAGGTCGGGTCGGGAAAGTGGGGTTTGAAAAGCCAGCGCCCGAGAGGTGAGCACTCTGGCCATTAAAAATTGCCTGGGCAGCTCCGTCGGCATTCCTCGGTAGGGGCGCCTCAGGCAGTAAGCAATAAACTTACTCCTCCCCAAAGAGGGGAGGTGAAACCTGGGAGGGTGTACCTCCTAGAACTGCACAGGATAGACCCATGGACCGGCGTAAATCAAACCCCGAAGGCCAAGCCAATACCAGTCTATCGGGTGCAGTATCCATCGGAACAGATACTACACTTTGATCTTTGTGAGTAACATCAGACGATCGTTTGAGTCTTCTTTACTTCTATACCGCCCTCGGTTCTGTAGAGAAACAATGGGCAATCGCTAAAACTGTACCTGTGCGTTGGCAGTTACATTGTCGTTAAAGTGTTTCTCTTAGCTACTATTTGGCGGAAATATAATTCCAAAGTTAAGTGTAGCTACGATTATCAAGTGCAATGCGCAATACTGTATGATTGACGGGGTTGGACTTTGATGCGGCGAACCTCATTGGAAAAGTAGATAGCTGTTTGGTGTGATTAGACATTTTAGCTGCAATGCTTATGACTCAATAGTTCTATTATTTGTATTATTTGAGTATGCTTTCTTCATCTTGGCGAACTCGAGAATATTAATGTCGAACGGCGATCTATACGGAATTTCGAACCGAAACATTTATTTAATCCACGGGGATCGTTTGTTTTCGTTCCGTGCACCCACTTAAGTAATTCTTAATTATATTTTTAGTATCCCCCGTACCGAAAATTGAACATTTAACAACCCAAAATTATCGCTTAGAACTGAGTATTACTTTGCACTTCATCCGTGGCTCCACGGGTCCATGTAAAAGTTGGAGGTTACACTGGTTACATAGATTGTGAGAATAACACCAAAGATGAGAATAGTAGTCCGAATAATCCAAATAATACAAATTACCACTCTTCATCTAAAAACAATCCGAAATATAATATCGTTGTGAAGTTTGTCCACACACCTTATCAAAATGCAAGTATTGAACCGACAGGACTCAAGCATCAGTCCGCACATGTATCTACTTGGCACATATTGTCGCCAATGACGTCTCACCTTTTATATGAACTTGACCTTTGTGGGGATTTACATTCAAAAGTTCGGTCAAAGGCGTTATTTTGATGGAATTTCAACGTGTATGGATCTAATTCTTTTTTATACCAGTAACCACCATGAACAATGTTAGCCTGATCACATAAATAGTTCTTTGAGGTACCAACATAAGGAATACAGTATAAGGATAAGATGTTGGCCCATCCTTACGTTGTCAGGCTTGGGTATGCAGTCTCATATGTGACTTGCGTTCTTGTTAACAGCAAACCCCTGTCTACCTACAACCATTGTAAATAGTGTTGTTTTCTTCTTCTGTGTATTTGGAGCTAAGTGGAACTTCTATGAGCAAAGTTTTTTCCCAATAACTGCCCGTCTGTGGAATACAATATCACGGGGTGGCCTACCAGCTGATTACAGAATGGTCGTATTAAAGTCGAAAGTAGATTGTACGATATCAATACTAGAGTTCGAATCTCACGTAAGTCTAAAGGATTTTTAACGGGTTTTATGAATTTAAAGAAATTAACAAAACACAAATAAATAAATATTCTTTTAACTAAGTGACCTTTATTCTTTGATAATGTGCACAAAAGTATGCCCATACATTCGTTTGCTGGTGAGGTCGAGTTTTGTGATCTGTTGGAATTATCAGTTGCCCCTTCGTTATCACTACTCCCAAATCTACTCGGGCAGTGCCTGTCAGGTCTCATCTATGGCGTAAATAAATTGTCCGAGGTACCACCCTAAATTGCGCCGAACACGACTAAGCTACCCAGAAATCTATCTTTTCTCAGCCCTTTCTAATTATGTTTCTGCCTACTATATGTGTTTACCTCCTCTGAAGAAGGTTAGACACAAGGTCAGGTGAAATTTTGAAAAGTCAACGGACTAAGTGAAGTGCATTCTGGTCTACAAATATTCTGAGCAGCCTAGCCGGCATTATCCCGGTAGAGGCACCTCAAGTGACCATCAATAAACACACCTTTTCTAAAAGAGAACGTAATGCCTGGAAGGGGTGACGCTTTAGCATTGAGAAAAGCCACCACTGTTACACTGATTGTCGAGGACGTATCTTCGATTGGTACAAACTGCACCTACTCAAGGTGTGTAAGTCCCGCCCCACAAATTGTCCTAGGTATGATACAAAACTGTAGCCTGTGATGAGGCCACGATTTGGGAGATTTGCGGAGTATAGAGTCATACCCTAGTTACCAGTACTCCCTCATCCGGAGTGGAAGTATCTGTAAAGGCCCTAATGTATGTCTTAAATAGACATTATCGTTCACAGACTATTTGTTTACAAAATATACGCCAACTAAACAAATTAATCTACAAACCAATCGTATTCAAAATATAAGAACATAAGTCAGTTGTGACACTGCATAGCCCCGTCTGATAACGAAAAGATGAACTAAAGTCATATCTGTGTCACACTTTTTCATGTTGTATGAAGTGTTCTCTAAACGTTGATAACTCAAAAAGTATTTATCTGTTCAGGCTTGTAACTGTTCTCAAGGCACATCAGATCCATGCATCAAATTGGGAAAACTTCAAAGTTGAAATACCGTCAAAATTTCGACCGTGACCCAATTTCTCACAGTCAAAATGAAGGTCATGGTCGAGTCATATATTATGAGGGACTTCATCGGCTACAATACTGGTCCATTACCGAGTCTCTACGATAAATGAACCGAAGTTATGACTCAAAATAATACTTTTACAATTTCTTTTGACCTTGACATTTAAAAATTCAATTAGTTCTAAGTTAGAGGATGAGTAATATTCTGATGGCGGTTGCTGACGTTTGTTGACGTTTGGTCCAGCTATGTGGACGCTAGGCTGTACACAAACAAACAAACAAACACACATAGAAACAAACTAACAGACAAACTCGACCAGCGGAAATCAAAGGAGCGTAAGAGCGCTTTTCTCCCTTAATTAGACTTCAATAATCATTTGTGTGTACGTACGTACGTATGTGCCACCCTGTATCTCATCAACTATTTGATAGATTCAGCTGATTTTTGGCAGAGATAGAGCGTCTAAGGTCTAGTTGATTGCATTTTAATTTTAATTTACCATATACCTTAGTTTTCCAGAAAATTCCAAAAACCTTATGAGAAAGCATTGTATTGAGGCATAGCCTTTACAAAATAGTGACATTCCATGAAACATGCCAGTATACTGAAATCATATGCCCTTAATAGGGTTAAGATGGAAATTCATATACACTAAATCTACAAAAACAAGGAAATCCCCAAATTTTTACACTTTTATTGTCATTAAGGATATCACTACATATCAACCAAACCATTTCATAATCACATCACTACAGTATAAATCTCTATGCATGAGTGGATGAAGTGTGTGAGGTGCGCTGAAGAAAAAATCCTACCAGTAAAATACATAGCCCTGTTGTGTTCGCATACCCTTAATGACAATAAAAGTGTAAAAATTGGGGAATTTCCTTGCTTTTGTACATTTAGTGTTTATGAATTTCCATCTTAACCCTTTTAAGGGCATATGATTTCAGTATACTAGCATTTATCATGGAATAATATGTAGAGTTTCGGTATTAAATAACCAAAGAACACTTGACCTGCCGTAAAAAAACAACAATCGATCATGAAGGTAGCTGTACATTCGCATCAATATAGATAGAATCAATAATCTAAATAAAATGTATAATAGAAAACAACTCTCTTGGCGATGATCTATTCGAATTGAAACTGCAAGTAAAACGAACTTGTGTTGTTCTTTTATTCATTGGACCCTTAAACAAGAAGACTTACAGAAAGGCAAAAAAATGCCGACCACAGATTATGTACAGAATTAATTCCGTGTGGTTTAACGACACCTGTTGTATTTAAAATGACTATAAATATACACAGGTTGTTTGGAAAAAAATCGATGGCATAACTTGAAGATTATGTTCTACATGTTTAAATAATGAAAAGCTTTCATTTAATGTAGGTCCGGAAACGCTGAGTTTCCGAGTGATTTAATCCAGTGAAACAAATACTGCTATACATTTATTCTTGTAAACATCAACCACGTACAATATGTTCGATAGTAAACTGATATTCCTATATATTAGATCGATACACTCAATCCCTTTGACAGGATTACAAGTAAAATAAGCCTGGGCCTGGTGTTGTTATATACACCAACAAAAACCGAGGTCTGTTGTTGCAATATACGCCACCAAAGCCATGAGAAAATTACACCGAACAAATAAAAAAGCCGTGACATAGATATGAATGCCATGATCGACAGGAACTCTTTTTGTATAGCCAAAAAGGGGGAGCCGGCCAGCATTCTGTTTATGTTGGCCCTTCTTATTCCAAGTAACATAATACACTTGTAAAAATAGAGGAACATAACGAAAATGCTACACGAGGCGCCTTTCCACACATAGTGAATAATCCAGAAATCATTAAATCTATTTTCCCAAAACTGTATATATGATAATTATCGACAGATGATTAAGTTAATGTATAGAGGTCATTGAAATATAGTCCGGTTTAATCTATACTGATAGGTCATCGAAGGACAAAACTAATTTGCCTATATATGAATTAATAAAATGTAATTATTATCCTATTAATAAAGAGAGAACACTTTGATTGGAACAAAATAATTATATCGACCAGGAAGTAACGTTATATTTTCGTCCCCTTTGGTTGGTGTAATTACCGAAACGTCTGAACCACGCAGCGAATTGGTTAACGACACAATTTACAAAACCCGGGTTTATATGTTCGAACCCGTTGGCAGGTAAATCAGTTGTTTGAATCTATTCTGATGAGTTTTCGAAAGACGAAAAAAACTTATATATAGATGAATGAATAAAAAATACTCGTACTAATTCCCCTAACAGAACAGTTTTATACCACTCATGTGCCCCCTAGCAAAGATTAACATCCATATATAAAGGTACTAAACGTTATGTCTAGAATCTTCATTCAAATTTAGATCAAATTTTATTACATAATTTTGATTCTAGAAAATAAATCAACTTTAAGGCTTAAGCTTAGTAATTTGTACGCACCTTCTTTAGTGCAAAGTAGCTAACAGCTCCGTAATCAGATCTTGTGCCACGATCATCAGGAGGAACCACTCCGAAGTTTCGGCTTCAACTCCTCTTCTGCATCTCTGAAGTTGCTGGGGCCATCCATCAGGAGGTCGTATTGGCACTGGTGTAAGTTACTTTTCTGTCTAACCCTCATCGTTTTTTTAACCAGATCCAGTATGGTACCTTATCCGCTGCTTCTTGTACGTCTCATTTTTCCTTCTGTGTTGTTACAAAAGAAACGATTTCACAATATGTTCATTACCTTTCGCTCAACATATGTTTGAGCTCCCACAGCAAAATTATAGTATTCCACATTACAACCATTTTTCTTGCCATTTCGTCAGTAGATCACTATATTTCTAATCCTTCCTGTCTTCTGCAATTGCAAAATTATCCTCCCAGGGAACAGCCAGCTCCATCATAATTAAAACCTTCTTTTCCTCGCTTTACACCACAAGGTCGGGTCTCTGCCGCATTAGTGGGGAGATCAACGTATTATCGAAGGCAACTACAAAGTCCCATTTCGCTTGCCATCTTTCATCGGTTATCTGTCTTTTCACCATGCCTGTTGTTCCAGCTCTATGAAAGTTCATCTTCTTAACTTTCTCTATTTTTGTATCTCTTGTTCAAAAAACTTCTCTACTTTCTGATGTAATAGTTTTTCTATTACTTTCAAGACTTTGTTATGACTCTACGTGCACTGATTTAATCCTAATTTGCAGTTGGACACAATATGCCTGGAAGTTTCTCTTCACCCATATTTGCATTCATCATCATTGTCTACTCTCAATCGAACAAGATTCACCGGGTAAGATATTGCATCATAGGTCGATTTTACTAAAAATGCATCCGATTTTCAGGTACACCACACACTCTTCCCGTCGAACACATTGGCTATGTTGATAAAACTGCACCAGGTATAGACATCTTTTTCTCTGTTTTTCATTCTTTATCTCACATACTACAGAATCGCTTCTCTGTCTTCAGTTACTCATGCAGAAAGGTCTAAAACTCTGCATACCAAGTCCTACGATTGTATCCAGTACAGCACCAACATATCCGCGTGCTCTAAGATGTTAATAGCTCTATCGGTCGCCATTTCTGCCTACCACTCCTTCCCAGTCCTTACTTTCGGTAGACCATCTTAAATCTCTTAGTCGTTAAAGAAACGGAGCATCATAACTTTCCTTACTTTTTATACTTTGTATTCCTCCACAATTGATGTAATAGGTAACTTCCACTGCCTCTATTTTTACAAATATAGCTCAATTGTTCACAATTACTGATAGTCCCAACCACTTCCGTATGTACACTCCACACCGTTGGATCCGTTCTACTTGCGTAAATGGTACTTCATAAATCTGCAATGGCCACATTATACAACGATACAGACCAAACTGCAGACACCAACATTTATACTTGCCATGTAACCCAGCCTTGTTAATTACATTTAATCCTTCCTCTCTCTGCCGCTGTAGTTCCGCTCTTTTCCTTCTATCGCTTAATGTGTCCTTGTACCACCTACCCAAGCTTTGTACTGGATTCTGATTTACTGTAGGGATCACTTTGCCGCCGATCATATACCTTATTTCTTTTTGTTATCTATTCTTATAGGTAACACGTCTTGATTTCTTAGCCCAAAATCTCATCCTTAACATCTCAATAAGCTGTTCTAGTTGGTCCAATACTTCTTCCTATCCATTCTGCACTCTTAAACTTTACAGCAACATCGTTCATAAATGCTAATATCGGGATCCTAACAACCGTATTCTCGCAATCCGTTGATCTCAACAACATTTCCATAAAAGTAAGAACAAAATCCCTGATATTGTACATCTTACTGCAATCCGAACCTCTAACCTTTGCCAGTCCGTTTTGTAGTTACATGTCGTAAACCGCATTTTGAATGTATCCTAGTATGTCATGATCATACTCTGAACTGTCTCCATAATCCAAAAGAACTCCATCGCGTCCCGAATCATCTCATATAAGACTGAGTCATATGCGTTAGAAAGATCTAACCATACAATTACAATATCCTCTTTTTCTTTCTTGGCTTGTTGGATACTCTGTCATGTTGCATACGCATGCTCAATACACTCAGGGATTCCGGGTATACCTGGCTTTTCAACTGACTCATTGATGAAGCTATTGCTTTGCACATATTTTATTATTCTGTTGGCAACAACTCTGAACGCAATATTTCTATCGATATTTAGCAGCTATATAGGTAGGAATTGTCCTAGCTCTTTAGCCTGTTATTCTTTTGGTAGATATATTATTTCTGCTAGACCCCCAGTAAGTAACATTTGCAGGCGTCCACATCTCTCTTACCAGCAGAAAACGCCTCACTCGGAGGCATTCGCAGTTCTTATATGCCTTGTAGCTGATACCCTGATTGTCTGGTGAACTCTTAGCTTTTGCCTTTCCGACAAAATCATCAAATTCTACTTTCTTGATATCGCTTGCATCAAACTTTACACCTGGTCTTTTTGGCTTTTTTACACCTCAACGACATATCCTCCTTTCTGTTTCCATCACAATATGTTGTTTTAAGATTCTCCTCTAGTTCTTCTTTGGAACATTCCAACTTTTTGCTATTACTTTCTGTGAACAAGCCCATAGCAAACTTGTATGGGTTATTTACAAACTATTTCTTGCACTGTTCTCTTTTCTTTCTTCTCTTCGTTCTCCTGACTTTCCTCATTTCATCTCTAAGCCTTTTACATCTTCATCCAGTTGCTCTAATCCAACCTTTTCTCCTTCATCTGCGTTTATCCAACTATTTCTTAATGCCCTTTTGTATTTCTTTATTTTAGCGATTTTTATTTCCCTCCTTGATGATTGACTGGCTTTTCTTTTGTTTTGGCAATTCTTTCTCGTTAACTCAAAACATTTCTCTTCCTGGTTCATAGATATTTTCTGCTAATTTCTCTTGCTATAATTCAGTGATCTATTTACAGCCGCTGCTATTTTTGACACTGTTACATCAAAGGTTTCGTAGCTGATTACATCATAATTCTTTGGTCAATTTATCTTAGCTTTCTTGTATGGATGTTCCTGTTCTTGCTTTTCTGTTTCAACTGTAGTGTGTCACCTGGAGGTTCTGGCTACACTCTCATGGTCGCTTGACCTGTGTTATTGAGATACTTTCTTTTAGAACTTTTTTCCTCGATGGATTCGTAATCCTTTAGCTGTATCGAATTCTTTGCTGCAACACTTCAGTTTCCGTTCTTCGTTATCTTTTTGCCGTGTCATTTTCTATGTTATCAGTCATTTTATATCTGTTACTTTTCCTTCGTTCCCACAAATTCCAAGGGGCAATTCTTTGTCTTTACTTGTTGCGAATAAATGTTAGTATCATGTGTTACAAACAATTATTGATACTTGGAAGAGAAAAGATGTAACTGCATAACTCGTACACGTTGCCCAATACAAAATACATCCCTAAACAAAAGTATTGTTTACCAAGCCACCATATTTGCTAAAAAAAGACCGGATGACAAGAAGTACTACGTGGGTATGGCCTCCCTATATTTTAAAACCAGATATTACGACCACAACATCACATTCAAAAACAGCACTAGCAAACCATTATTGAGAGCTCAAAGAAAGCTGACGCTCAACCGAATAGAAAATAATACGACAGGTCAGCATATGTAGAAATTTGAAACCATAAACTTTAAAGACACCCAACACCTATTAAACTGTAGAAGGAGAATAGCAAACAACTGCACACACAGAATAACATTTAGTTTAGGTTAACAATACATAATAAATTAATAAATGAACAAATAAATAAATAAAAAACTAAACTAAACTAAAACGTAAAATAGATATACAAGCAAGCAAGTTCTATAATAAGGCCACCCATTATTTCGACACAAGTAAGATAAAAGGATGGGCCACTCTATAAAATACAGACACATAGAATAGGAAACAGGGAGTAAAATCAAGCGAACCTTTGTTCGTGAGAAGCCCAAATATTGTCTAAGAGAATGACAAAGAATCTGATTGGTTAACTTGCTAGACGAAACACCACGTGTAGTAACACAAACATCAAGCAAGACACACTCCATGCATTTATATATATATATATAAATATGTATATATATATATATATATATATATATATATATATATATATATATATATATATTTATATGGTCTAGCCGTAGTGATGAGCTGTAAAACAGCAAAACAGTCTGTATGTGGATGATTATATATATATATATATATATATAAATATATATATATATATATATTTATATATATATATATATATATATATAAATATGTATATATATATATATATATATATATATATATATATATATATATATATATATATATATATTTATATATGAAGAGGTCGAACAAAAAACGCGATAAATCCAATTCGTTTAAATTGAGACCTTAAACAATAAAAACACGAATATGTTAAATCGAGACTTCGAATGAAAGTTGATTTTAATTGAAATCAAAGAGAAATTATTTCGGTATCATATTATGCAATACATAGTTTTAGGGTGTCGTCGAGTGTTGAAATGCAACACTTTTTGTATGGACAGTTTCGTAATTTTGAAAATGGCGTTTATCGCGTTTTCTATTCGAACTCTTCATATATATATAATAATTAAATATATATATATATATTTATATAAATATATATATATATATATATATATATTTATATATATATATATATATCAATATATATATATATAAATATATGTATATATATATATTTATATATATATTTTTACATATATTTATTTATATATTTATATATATATATATATAGATGTATACATATATATATATATATATATATATATATATATATATATATATATATATATATAAGTGTTATGAAATAATTATAGTGGATCATAGCGTGATAGAAATATGCTCAATATTGGGCATAGAGCATTATCATAAGAACTAATGTTATGATAACACAAAAGAATAGTTGATTATAATCAACCATTCAACAACCAGTAAACTTACAAAAAGTACTTACACCCATATATTTTCAAAGAAATAATAATTTTCTTGGAGGGTGAAAACCCAATAAATTACTAAGAAATGTTTAATATTCCTCTGAGTTGATGAGGACTAGCCTTTTTTAAAGACTTACATAACACATCCATCTTTTCATTTTCATATGAATTCTCTCGATGCATCATGACTGGTTTCACTTCCTTTCTTCATCACACTGCTTGATAGACACTTCCCTGGTCGACAGTGGTGACGCTAAGGAAACAAACAAAATATTGCTAAACAGAATAACTTGTTGTATTAAAAGCAATACACTCTTTGAATTAAAACAAAACATAAGAAATAACAATTAATTAATAAAATGTCCTTTTCGAAATCAGCATGCAAATAGATTAACCTTGCGATCGATATCACATATACTTAAGCAGTATATAAAAGAAATGATGCGTCTCTTGTGAAAGTTGAATAAACAAATAACAAATATGGCGTGTTAACTATTAGTGCGAGAAATGAGATCAACTTTCGCATTATTTACACCCACCCACACACACATATATATATACATATATTTAAATATATATATATATATATATATGTATGAATATATATACAGTTAAATATTTAAATATATATATATGCATGTATATATATAAGTATATATACGTATACATATAACTATATATATATATATATATATATATATATATATATATATATGAAGCAATCCAACAAAAGATATAAGCGTCAACTAATATCTTATAATTAGTGAAACATCCGGATAAAAAAACTGAAGCTCAATATACTGGATAGAGCATTAATATTATATTATATATTTTTCGCTCTTCTGGCTAGATGTGATGGGAGTCCGTCTTGTTTTGCTCAATTCGGATTTAGCTGGTTTTCTAATTTAACAACGAATTTGGATTTGATTGGATTTGCACATGTTGGGATCTCGGAACTTTGATTGGACTTTTTGTATTATTTTGATTGATTTATTTATTTATTTATCATTAACATTGAATATGGACACATTTCGCGAATGGATAACCTTGCCGGCCCCTTCAATTTCACATATTTGGACTGCTGTTTGTATCTTGGAGTAATGTCCTTCCTGATTATGCTTCTCAACTTGTATGACCTGGATGGACTGTATGGATTCAACAAAAGTATGTTTTTGGATTGATATGTTTGATGTTATGTATTTTTTATATATTTGTGTATATAATTTTATATATTTTCAAAGCGTAATTTTATTGCCTGTAGTAGTATAACTGCGGTAATGGTCCTCTGAAGAGAAGAATTATCTTTGAAAACTCATGAGCTAAGGACTTAAGGATGCTTTGCATGAACTTTGAATTCTAATAAAATTTGATTGACACCTTATTTTATT
>OY744547.1:48827251-48842251 GCA_963556195.1 Sepiola atlantica | reverse complement strand
CATTTCGCTTGGTATTCGCCCAAATTTTGGATAAAACTAATTGTTCGTCTTAATTGTATTTTTGTCCTGAAATGAAATTCTCATTTACTTTTTAAAGTTTCGAGAATCTAACTTTAATATCAGGTTTTAATCGCTGGCGGCCATGTTTGTTTTCATTGGGTTTTTTTCTTGGACTGAAGATATTTTACTGCTTTAACATTTTACTACACACAACAATCAAACTTTGAACATTTCATTTACAAAAGCAAGTTTTAACAGAATTTAAGAAATTTAAAAGCAAACATGAAAAGGTTAAAACATACTAGGCGTGAATTTAAGGATAACAAAATGTTGCCAAAAAGCATAAAAGTTCAATTAAAATTAAAAGAAAAATGGGCTTATTCATTCAATCAGCAATAACCATCATTGTCATGAATACCAACAAATTTCAAATCTTCAAGAAAATAACTCTAAAGACATCTATAAACTCACTGGCGCCTTTGAAGACATTTGTTGCCAAATTGTCTCCTGTCTTAAGAATAGGCTCACATACACATACACATTTATATATACCCGTATATCCAATTAAGCGAATCAAGAATTATTGAAAATAAAAAAGTAATCTAAAATGTACTTCATAATAAATAGATAAAACTAAAGAATAGACTAGTATATGATTAAGTTGAATGAATAACAGACTAAGTTAAGGCCAGGAGAATGATGAATATAGTAACTTAAGCGTGCGGTAATAGAGTGAAGACATGCTAATTCAGTAAGAGGTAACGGAAAGGATAACCCTGAACTCCTATAATGGCCTTTTTTACTTGGCCTTTTGGCTAAGATCAAAGTGTAGTATCTGTTCCGATGTATACTGCACGCCTGTCCTGTGCAGTTCTAGGAGGTCCACCCTCCCAGGCTTTGCCTCCCCTCTTTGGGGAGGAGTAAGTTTATTGCTTACTGTCTGAGGCGCCCCTACCGGGGAATGCCGACGGGGCTGCCCAGGCAATTTTTAAATGGCCAGAGTGCTCACCTCTCGAGCGCTGGCTTTTCAAACCCCACTTTCTCGACCCGATCTTGGGTCACATCTTACCTGTGGGAGTAAGATAAAACTGGCCTTGTGCCTAACTCCTGGGGAGGAGTAAATAAAACTCCTATAATGGCCTTTTGGCTAAGATCAAAGTGTAGTATCTGTTCCGATGGATACTGCACGCCTGTCCTGTGCAGTTCTAGGAGGTCCACCCTCCCAGGATTTGCCTCTCCTCTTTGGGGAGGAGTAAGTTTATTGCTTACTGTCTGAGGCGCCCCTACCGGGGAATGCCGACGGGGCTGCCCAGGCAATTTTTAAATGGCCAGAGTGCTCACCTCTCGAGCGCTGGCTTTTCAATTCCCACTTTCTCGACCCGATCTTGGGTCACATCTTACTTGTGGGAGTAAGTTAAACTGGCCTTGTGCCTAACTCCTGGGGAGGAGTAAATAAAACTCCTATAATCAACAATGTGTCAAAATAAATATTTTCTTTTGAAATTTAAAACGCAAGTTTTGTTGTGGGTTATGATTTTTAGGGAGCCTTGTTCACGATTATGGTACTTTGGAAGCTCTATTTATTCAATATGTTATGCAAGCAATTAGACAGTACTTCGCCCTTTTTATTTTACTACGGATCCTTGTATTTAATGCTAATTAAAAACTATTCTCCACACAATCCACAGTACTTGTTTCAGTGTCTATGAGAAGCGCAATTAAAAAAAAATTCCATTCGAGTTTTAAGCCTATGCTATTGTCTTTTAGACCCCTAAATATGGGTAGCTAAAAGTACGAATTTATAGAGATATCTTCTCTTAAAGGTATAAACGTGTCTTGAGATCTTATCCTTCAACCGACCTGCCGTAGAGCCTGTGTAAACCGCGTTATTAGTGGTTAGTTATAGTCGGTTCATGTTTGCTATTATGTTAATTTTTATCTATGTTATCATATATATATATATATATATATATATATATATATATATATATATATATATATATATGCATGTAAATGTATATTTATATATATATACATATACATGTTAATGTATCTATCTATATATATATATATATAGAGAGAGAGATAGAGAGTGAAAGACAGAGATTTAAGATATTCAAAACATCTTTCAAATCAAGTTCCAAATAAAGAGTATACATAAAAGTATTATGGTTGTTTAAAGTCATACAATGAATCATAAAATTCGAAATGCTAATTCTCATCAGAACAGAATAATTTGTTCGAGTCAAACTATTTTAAAGTTCATAGGATAGAAATTTATGATAATATAAAACAAACTCTACGTTTAACCTTTTCAAATATTGAAAATTGTTACTTTAAATATTGTAAATTTCAATGCGCCACGCGTCTAACACGTGATCACGTTCCAAACACGGAATCTCATCACACATAAGGTTTTTTTAAAACGTAATAAATTCAGCGCATAGCTCGAACTCAGTCTAACCCTCCGCCTGAAGACGACTGAGAGAGTCAATCGAAAGTACTCGCAAACAAAAATAGAATAAAACACCCACAGAGCCTACATCCGACAATTAGACAGGAATACAAGAAGGATTATCCGAAAGATTGAGTCGATTAAAACATTCCGTGATATACAACAACGTATGTTGAAATGAAAACATGCTGTCTAAATACAAACAATATATATATATATATATATATATATATATATATATATATATATATATATATATAAAGATAGAAGAAATAAGAGTGATAAACATGATCGAATGCCCAAATTTATTTCAAATTTCGATTGTTCAATGCAAGGTGTATTCTGTAATAAACAAGTGTTTATTAATCTTTCCTTAATCCAAGGCTTTTCAAAGATCGAAATTTTATCATCAGAGGAGAAATACAGATAGATAAGTTGGCTGTAGAAAAAGCCAAATTTCAAATATTTGAAAAATATTAAAAATGGGGTGAAAAATGTTCGTGTAAAAAGGATATGTGGTTTGTCCAGATGGTAATTTGAAATAAATTTGGACATTCGAACATGTTTATCACTCTTATTTCTTCTATCTTTATAATTGCTCTATCTCGTATATTGAGCTTAACCTTTTCACTATAGGTCCTATTTACCAAAAGTTTACTTTTGGTTTATATTTGATTATATATATATATATATATATATATATATATATATATATATATATATATATATTGACAAAAATATCTATGTATCGCTTTATATCTCTCTATCTGCCCCAGTCCTCATTACTGTCACCCCTGTCTCTTGATTGACCGTAAATTTTTATTTATATATTATTTCGCGCATAGTTGCCTATAAGTTACTTTCCCCCCCCCCATATATATCTACTACCCGTTTTCCGCTACCCCTTCTACAGTTTACGTCATTAAGCACACTGCTACGATCTATTTGAGCTTAACCATTATTTTTTTAATAAGCTGCCTACCTTTTAGGCTTTATTCTTCCTACTACTACTTTGAATCAATTCAAAATATAGCATTTAGTATGTGACCTTATTGATCTATCCATTATAGCTTCGACTTCTAACGTTTATCTATTTTGAACTATTTAATGCTACATCAAAGAAAACCAACATTTTTAGGCATAGATTTGTACATGATTTTATTGATCTCTAAATAGTTTTCAAGGATTATCCAGGCCTAAATGTCTAGGATTAGCTGATTCTACTAAAAAATCTACAGTACTCAAAATACACATTAGATAATTATAAAATACAATTTTTGGAACACTAAAGATTTTTTAAAGAAGCATCGAGCATTATTCGACTTCTTTGTTGGAACAGTTTGACTCATTTTACGTTTGATACAACCTTCCGCCCATAATTTGAATCGTGTTTGATCTGTTTAAGAACTTATATTGAGTAATTCATTCCTCATATTGTTCAAATTATTTTTCGTGTTCAAAGGATTTAATTCCAATAATAATTATTCAATTGTTATTGGTCAATGTGTTCGACGATATAAGCGGTATTTTTGAAAAAACATTGTTTAAAGGTCCATATCTATTTGTATTCCTATTATACTACCTGATTAAACACTTGATGAGTTAATAAACTTGTAAATTATGCAAATTTTATCTCTTTCATCATTTCATTATATTCATATATATATATATATATATATATATATATATATATATATATATATATATTTATATGTATAGTAAGCTAGGAAAATATATTTATGGCAATTAAGCTACACAGATGCTCCCACGTGAAGATTCCACCCGGGACTGAAACGCGGGAGCCTCTATGTTTCTTAATTACCATAAATTTATTTTCATAGCTTACTACCTATCTCTACCTACGTATCGAGCACTGTTGAAGTAAATACTGAATATTGATACATAAAAATATGTATCTCCTTATAAAATTGTATGTGGATAGATGAAATAGTAATATATATATATATATATATATATATATATATATATATATATATATATATAGTAAAATGTTTCAATTTATACAAACATAGCATGGTAACAGATTTCGGAACATATTTCAGTCGTAGCTATACTTAGCTTGAGTTCCTCAGGTAAATAAAGCATAAATAAGGGGTTCTTTCTAGCGCTTGTAGGAAATCGACCTAATTATATCTACGATTAAAACATTTTCCAAAATATGTAACCATTATTTAACAATGAATAAATATGTCTATTTATTATTGACTACTACTATATAAACACAGTATATATTCTCCAGATTGTTATCCTGTAGATACAACTTACCTTATATATGGCATATATAGAAATTATTAATTTTAAAACTAGACATGATTAATTCCAGATATATACCATATATATAAAGGCTGTTTGAAAATATTTACAATCATCAGCGCCTCACGGAATTAAGAGAAATATATATATATATATATATATATATATATATATATTATCGTTTCTTTTTTATTATACATACAGCGGTATCTTTGAGTTTTTTTCATGAAGATTCATAAACTTATTTTATTATTCTCATCATTGAAAACAGTTTAATTCCAATATTTTACATTTTTAATTCAATTTTCTCGATTCGATCATTTTTTATGACATTGATTTTCTTTCGGATGTTAATCTTTCAAAGAATTCCCTGTTCAGGTCTCCTGAATAATACAAATTTAACAAATATGTCAATCATTTAAAAAGGATGTTTTCTTTAAGCTCGGCTAGCAAAGTATTTCAAAAGTCACCTCCAACTGTGTAGTTCGAGTCATGGTATAGAGGGGGTGTACATATCTTGTTGAATTTGTAATGAGCCGGAGAAAATGTTGGCCTCTGCACAGTTATAGCCCTCACTAAATATTTACTGCTCCGTTCAAGCGTTGGTGATGAGGGAGAAGGATAGAGAGACATGGTGAGAGTTAAATATATTAAAAGGAAGAGAGAAGTAGATAGATAGAAAGTGATAGAGTTAGAAAAAGATTGAGAGATATAGAGACATCGAGAGAAAGAGATAGATAGAGAGAAAGATATATAGAGAGATAGAGAGACAGACAAAAATTAAAGAAAGATAAATAGAGTAAGTGGAAGAAAAAAAAGAGAGGAAGGGTGTGAGAGAGAGGAAAGGAAAGAGATAGGGAGAGAACAGGAGAGGGAGGGCTGTATTGAGCGAGAAATGAAGAGAGATCACGATGGAGAAAAGGATAGAAAGAAAAACAGAGGGAGAGAAAAAAGAGAATGAGAGTAAGAACTGGGCAAAGTAGGGTTGATAGAGAATGAGAAAGAGAGAGAAAGGGACATTAAGATAGAGAAAGGGAGACAGAGAGATCAAGGGAGAAAGTGAAAGAGATTGAGACAAAACGAAAGAAAGAGAAAGAGGGAATTAGGGAAGGAGAGAGGGATATGACGTCATTTTTCGATGATGGGAATTAAAATAAACTTACTCGAGCAGAACTAGTGGATAAAAGGGAGGAGACAAGCTAAAACGCAAGAATGAATCCCAGAAGTCATGGAGACTGACATATGCAAAAGGTGATAGAGTAAGGAAGATATAAAGGAGACATGAAAATGAGAAAAGATTGATAAGTTAGAAGACAGGAAGAAAAGAAGTTAAGTACGAGGTTGGAAATGAAGACAAAGGAAGAAAAAGAAAAGAAATAAGTCTTTAAAGTTAATTGAGGAGAGGCAGAGTGGAAAAGAGAGAGAGAGAGCATCATAATTTAAATAAATACATGGAAGCATAAACAACGTTAGTAGATAAAGACCAAGTTTTTTAATCTCACACTTTAACATCTCTCTCTCTCTCTCTTTCCCTATCTCTCTCCGTATATATATATATATATATATATATATATATATATATATATATATATATATATATATATATATATATATATATATATATATATATATAGGTAGGTATTTAAATAATTAATATTTATTTATAAAATATTATTGTATATATATATATATATATATATATAGGTAGGTATTTAAATAATTAATATTTATTTATAAAATATTATTGTATATATATATATATATATATATATATATATATATATATATATATATATCACAGAGCCTCTAGTGAAGTAAGTGTTGCGCCTTGTACATGCGGATCTCTTCTGAACCGGCATTGCGTGGGGTTCTGATGAGAAGTTGGCATCATTATTCCGTGTTATTTTTCCTAGGTTAGTCGCACAGCGAACACTTGATAATCTAATCTTGATATATTCAAAACCTTTGCCAAGGGCTAGCATGAAGTTCCATCCATGAACGTTAAGTCGTACGGTACTACTGGGCAGATATTTAATATAATCAAATCCTTCTCAGCTGTAAGAAATATCCTCGAGGGCCAACATAACATCAATGCGGGTGTTCCCCTGGATTTGACCCTTTGACCTTTATTATTTCTGATATTATTAATAAACGACGTTCATGGTGAAATTCTGTCTGAGATAGATATATTTGCTCATGACACAACGCTCTATTCTCGACATGTGGGCAAAACGAACGCACGCATATCCAAGGCAATTGTTGAATCTTTGGAAAATGATCCCCAGTCGGTAGTACAATTGGGACATAATGGATGGTAACATTTAATGCTAGTTAGACAAAGATCATTTCCTTTAAAAATTATATAACACCTTTTCAACCATCGATTGTCATGGCTAATGGCATCTTACCTGAGAGTCCATCAGTCAAACTCCTCGACCACACATTCACAAGTAACATGAATTGGAACAAATATATAGATAACATTGCCATGGCTGCTGCAAAGAAGGTGTGTTCCTTCAACCATGCTAGAAAACTGCTCACACCTGCCAGTATCCTATATTTCAACAAAACCACTATTCACCTATGCATGGAGTATTGTTGTCAAATCTGGATAAGTGCACTAACCACTTATCTCTCTCTCTCTCCATCTTAGACAGTGTCCAAAAAAAACCCTCTAATATAATAGGTTCGAGACTGTCAACTCAGTTTTAACTGCAGTTACTATCCTTTCGCTGCAAAGTTGCATCGCTGTGCTTATTTTACATGTACTTTAATAGAATGTGCTCCGATCAACTTTCGGCACTGGTGCCTCCTCGACGTAAATACCCCCGATTAAATCAGACATCCAGAAAGATATCACTCCTTCACTTTTGATGTTCTTAGATTGCGAAAGGCTTTCTACTCTTTTAGCTTTTACCCTCGAACAACTAGCCTTTGGAATTTCCTCCATGCTCTCTGTTTCTCTAACTCACCGACATGCAGAAGTTAGAATGTAATGTGAACAAACATCTTGATGCATGAATCTCAACAGAGGATGTCACTGTTACTATGCCTACTAATTCACCATAGCTCTTTACAAACTGAAAAACTTAGTAAAAATAATATAAAACAACAAAACATCAGTTCGCATATAAATTTAACATGCAATGATTACCCCTTTCAGACCAGGCTGCGTTTTAAGGACATCTACACAATTTTGTTTGTTTTAAATCTTTGGCCATTTAATGTTCTTGATCAAACTTTAGTATAAAATATGTCATTGTTAAAAGCTATAAAAGAGCATGCCTCTTTCTTACTAAGTTCAGTGGTAATCTGAAAAATAGAGCGAGTATGTGTCGTTTTATGACTTTCCCGGTCGGACTTAGATTTAGTGGAAACAAAAATAGTTAAGTGCCCTAAAAAGTTAGAATGGCCCGGAAAATACAAATGACAACGGATCCCCAACTCTTAATTCTAAAATTATTGCTGATTTTAAGTGTATTCACATATAATCGCCTATAAAAATTAGCATCTCATTTTTTGGGGGAGGGGGAGTTTTAAATCTAGATATAATTATAAATGATTTTATTTTTATGTATTGTATCAAAGATGTTGATAAACTCATTGTAAAATTTTCATTTATATTTTTCACTTGTGCCCAAACCAAATAAAATACAATAAAACATTAATTATTTCAAAGGATATATACGCGGTGATAAGACAACGACCAAGGTCCAGGCGGCGTCAGCAAACTCAAAACATTTGTCCTAAGCGTTTTAAATATTGTACTATTCAACTGTGAACTCTCTAAGAGACGGCATAAAGGTTTGATAAGGAGATAGGCAAGTGAACTCTAAAATATGTTCTTTGTTTACCATAATTAAACAATAACATATTAAATTAGACACCAGGAGTCAATGCTAAATCTGGGAATGGGATTCCTAACCTGCGGCCCTTAGTTTCACGTTGTAAATAAAGAATTTGATGAGAAATTTATACATTGTGTTTGTTTCATTTTTTATCGTTACGAAAATAAATGAGAGAAATATAGTAAGATACCGATAAAAAGCAGATAATTGAAAATAAATGAAATAATTAAAATGAAATAATTAAAATGAATAATTAAAATGAATAAGAGCGAGAGAAAAATATGATAGAGTAAATTAAACTGGAAAAAATGAAAAGGAAATATTTGAGTTAAAAATAAAAAAGAAAAGAACGAACAAATTTAAAATAAATGTGAGACATAAAGAAAAAGAAAGAATAAAAACGACACAGATAGAACAAATAATGTGATATTTTTTCTTCAATTATCACTTCCAGCAAGAATGTTATGAAATCGGTCGGATTTGTAACTTTGTTAGTTTTTGTGTTAGTTTTTGTACAGCCTAGTATCGACATCGCTTGACTAATCACCCCTACACTTGTTCAAAATATCGTTCATGGTCTCACTTAGAAGTGATCTTATTTTGGGATATCAAGATTACATGTCAAGGTCAATTCTCGAGAAATATGTAAAGATTACAATATTTTCTATGACTTCTGTCCTGGTTATCGTAAAGACTCCCAAATGAAGCTATGCATTTTAGTTTAGTCAAGCTTTGAATTTTCCGTAATGTCATGAAAAGAAACGACTCGTGTTCTTCGTTTTTCTTCTAGAACACGAACATTAAGGAAAAACAAATCGTAAAAGTCACAACAAGAAATAAAGAGAAAAGAAAGAAAAAAAAGAGAATAAGAAAAAAAAGAAGAAACAACGATTAAAAAAGATAGTAAAAATTATCACATGAAACAAAGCATAAGAATATAAAAACAGAGAGAAAAACAATCATTGTAGTTTTTTCCATAATTGTTTTTTTCTCTCTTTTTCACAAAATAAAGACATCACAGAAAGAAAGAAATCAAGAAAGAAGAAAAAAAGAAACATTAAATAATTTTTAAAAATATATAGTAACAAGAAATAGTGTAAGAAAAAATAGAAGTACTATGAAGGAAAAAAGAGAAATAAAAAAGAACAAAGATAATAGAAACGATAAAATTATTAAAAAAACAAAACAGACAAATTGAAAAAAGGAATAAAGAACACTATTGGATGAAAACAGTACAAATACATAGAAGCATGAAAGAATGAAAGAAAGAATTAATAAAAAAATAAAAATGAGAGGAATGGTTAACATGAATACAAGAAAGAGATAGAGGGCAGATGAAAGAAAAGAAACAAGAACAAAAATTAAACAAACAGTAAAAATAAGTCCATAAAAGAAACAGAGAAAAACCAATCGAAAAAGATAGGGAAAGAAAAAGGATTGAAGAAATGGTAAGAACTAATCCATGAACTAAAGCTAAAAGATAAATATAGAACACAGATGAGAGAAACAGTAAAAATAAAAACAAGGAAAAAGGGGAAAAAGATGGAATAAAAGATGAGAGAAATAGTAAAATAAAACCCATGAAAAAAAGAGACCAAAAAGAAAAGAAAAAAGAAATTACAAAGATAAAAACAGTAAAAGATGAGCAAAACAGTGAAGATCAATGCGAAAAAGAAAGAAGAAAGAATGATTAAAAGATGAGAGAAAGTGAAAGATAAATACAAGACAAAGGGAAAAGTAAGAAGAAGAAAAAGAACAAATTTGAATAAAACGGCAATAAGTGTTTCAAGAAAAAGAGCGAAACGACAACATTAAATGCACAAAAGAAAGACAAAAAAGGAATAAAACACGAGAGAAATGATAAAAATGAATGACAGAAATAGAGAGAAAGCAAAAAATACAATTAAAAAAATAAACATAAAAGTAACGATGAAAGATGGGGGAAAACGGTGAAATTTGATGCAAAGAAGATTGAAAGAAATGAAGAAAAAATAAACAAATAAGAAAAGATACTAGAAATGGACAAATGTAAGAGAGAGAAGAAAAAGAAAAAAAAACGAAAAACAAGAAAGATAAAAGAAACCGCAAACAAATATTCAGAAATTGAAAGCGAGATGACAAATTGAAAAACTACACTAAGAACAAGGGTGAGAGAAACGCTAAAAATAAATTCATGAAAGAAAGAGGAAGAAAATAGAAAGAACGAACAAATGTAACGAGTAATAGAAGAGAGAATAAAGAAAAGAAAAAAGGAAAATAGAAAAAAGGAAAGAAACAACAAAGGTAAAGCGTAACCTAAGCAACAGAAGAGAGACAAAGAAAAAAGAAGGAAAGGGCAAAGGTAAACGTAATTCAAGCGAAAAGAGAGAAACAAAAAGAAAAAAAGAAAATAAGTAAGAAAGGACAAAGGTAAACGTAATTCAAGCGAAAAGAGAGAAACAAAAAGAAAAAAAGAAAATAAGTAAGAAAGGACAAAGGTAAACGTAATTCAAGCGAAAAGAGAGAAACAAAAAGAAAAAAAGAAAATAAGTAAGAAAGGACAAAGGTAAACGTAATCCAAGCGAAAAGAGAGAAACAAAAAGAAAAAAAGAAAATAAGTAAGAAAGGACAAAGGTAAACGTAATTCAAGCGAAAAGAGAGAAACAAAAAGAAAAAAAGAAAATAAGTAAGAAAGGACAAAGGTAAACGTAATCCAAGCGAAAAGAGAGAAACAAAAAGAAAAAAAAGAAAATAAGTAAGAAAGGACAAAGGTAAACGTAATCCAAGCGAAAAGAAAGAACAAAAAAGAAAACAATTAAGGAAAAATAGAAAAATGTCAACAACAAATCCAAAATTAAAAACTATTGACAATTGATGATGGAACATTTCCTTGTATTATTTGTGACAAATGTACTTTTGCCTTCAATTTGTTTTTTCGTCGATCGGTGCTCATCAGAAAAAAAACCCCAACATTTGCGTCCGCCATTGGTATCAGACGCCCGTGCTGGGTAGATCACGTGCCATCGACACGATCCGATCGCAACCCAGCGGCCAGGATGACGGACATGTCAACAGAAAAGAAATTGGGGTAAGGCAGAGGAACGTGAACAACAAAAAAAAGAATAAAAAAATGAAAGATATACTCCCAGACCAGTCCCCATACACAATGTTTACCGAGGTTCTAATGTGAGCTTTTAATTTTCACGACAAAATCTTTGTTGGGTTTGCCTGACGCATGGCAAAGCACAGGGGGAAAGATCTGATTGACATCTTAATATTAACTTAAATAAAGAGTGTTTTCTTTTGTTTTCTTTCTTGTTTATTTGGCTTTGTTGTTAGCTATGGAGAACCACGTGTGAAGAGGGCGAATCACGTGATGTTCTCCAAACGTAGCTTCGCGCCATTAGTAATCTTAGCAAGTTTCTCCACAACCGACATATTGAGACTCCGATCAACATTTTTCAATAGAAATCACTTTACTTCCTATCTAAAATATTTTTGTTACAAACAAGCCACCACTTATAAAGGCCGACAGACCACTCGAGGACAAGTGTTATTACATTGGAAAGGAAGACGGTTAGACACCGATGGGATTTTCAACGATGTTGATGTGATTGTTAGATAAATTGATTGTTTAAGAGAATAGTTTAGTAAGAATTTGTTTACATTGGACTTGCAAACGGCAATGTTTTAGTCAGCCGGGAAGCAGCCCCATGGACCTGTGTTCCACAGACGGGCAATTCTAGGATATAAAGCTCAGTCGAGCACCTGCTGTTAGATTATGAATAAGCCCTTTAATTTGAAGAACGCTTAAGTTAACTAGTATGAATTGTGACCTAGGTCGAATCCGCGAATTAAGTTAAGGTTGAGATGACACGTGGTTTTGAAAGGGTAAATCTGGTTCCCAGAGATGACTCGTACCCAAATTCATAACATGCTGACAGTGATTACGCTGGCATAGAAATATCTAGGGTTAAGTGTCAAAGATAGGACGATATTGAGTGCAGTGATCTGATTGGGTGACACGAGACAAGGGTCTGTGACGTCACTTGTTTTGTCAAAAACTAGAGTTCAGATCAAACCGCTGTGGAACTCGAGGGGAGCGAGTGCACAAAAATTATGATCGGGAAACTTAAGTTTGAAACGAGAATAGAGAATGGAGTGCGCCATGGGAGTTCGAGGCGTGAAGATGTCCAAAAGATGAGTCAGCACATGGGAGCCGAAGCGAAAAGATGTCCAAAAACTGAGTTTGCGATTGAAGCTGAAGAGCGCGGATGTTTAAAATAATGGTCTCAACTTGTAAATGTTGGTCTCAAATGAGACGAAAATGAGCGCCTCCATCTATATCTCCCTCAGCTAGTCAGGAAGAGTAGTTAAATAAAGAAACCAAGAATCAAGCAACTGAAAGGCGGCGACTCTATCTCAAACATTATCAGGAAATACCAATAAACGACATTTCCGTAGCCGTCTCAACATGTCTTCTGGGTTCCTTTCTTTTTCGTATTAAAGAGTTTTGATTTTCAGAGAACAGATGCCCCACGCCAGATGATCAAGCAAGCTACAAGACAAAGAACATTTAGTTCTTAAGAAAACCCACGACGCGACGCTAGACGACCACGAAGACGAAGATCACGGCCAGACAAGGAAGTGCAGAACGGAGATGAAGAAGTCAGGTAAATTGTGAATTATTGTATTATAAAAGAGTTTTGAAAAGTCAACATACACACAGAGTTAAAAAAAGGAGTGAAAAAAGGAGTTGCACTTAGTTTATAACATCGTGTAATTCTAGAAGACGTACTCGCACTAAATTCCACACACACACATTGATTCCCCGTTAAAAGAAACTCAACAACCACATCGGCTCAGGTGGTAAGTATAATTGAGTAAAAGTATTTTACAAATGAATGTCAGTATAAAGGCTTAAAAATGCCTTAAAGAAAAAGTTTGAAAACGCTTTTAAACTTTCGTATTTTGAGAAGCGTTACTTTTAAGGACTTTTAAGCCCATTGAAAAAAGCCATAACGTAACAGCACAATGAAAGTAACGATGAAGTAGAGAATAACTATATTTCAGCAATATATATATATATATATATATATATATATATATATATATATATGTGTGTGTGTGTGTGTGCGTGTGCGTGTGTGTGTGCGTGTCTATGGGTGTAAGTCCAATAATTCAACGGAAAATCATAAGCGCACAAATAGGTGACAAAATAATAAACATTGAAAATAGATACACAAATTAACGTGCAAGTTACAATTTCGTGCCAGGTTTATTAGACTATTTAGAAGCAATATACTCAATATAATATCAGTATTTAGTCTTCTTGTGATTAAGGATTAAGTTTTCGAGAACAATTCTGTTCTTCAAGCTTTAATGAAGTCTAGTCATATCTTAGTAACAATGATGAATATTACCAAGAATTGCAAATGTAAGAGTGTTTGCTGTCTGTTTAATTTCTTGGAAAAATGTATATATATATATATATATATATAAAGATATATATATATTATATATATATTATATAAATTATATATATATTGTATATATTATATATATATTATATATATTATATTATATATTATATATATATACTATATATATATATATATTATTACTACAATATATATATACAATATATATATTATATATATATAATATATATGATATATATGTTATATATATATATATTTATATATATACTATATATATATAATATATTATATATATAAGATATATATATACTATAAATGAATATATATATTATATATATACTATTGATAATATATATATATATCCTATATATGATAATTTATATATAACATGTATATATACTATATATACATATATAATATGTATATATAATTAATATATATACATATTATATATAATATATAAATAAATTATATATATAGATATGTTATATATACACATACTTATTATATATACATATATGATATATATATCAATTATATATATACATAATATATATATATAATATATATAATATATATAAGATATGCATAATATGTATATATATATATATATATATAAGATATGTATATATATATAAATAATATATATAGTATATACATATATATGTATATGATATGTATATAATATATATATATATATATATATATATATATATAATGTATACATCATATATATTTATAAAATATATATATAATATATATAATATATATAATATGTATATTATATATATTTAATATATATATAATATATATATATATATATAAATATATATCACATTATTATAACATATATAAAATATATAACATATATATATATATAATATAATATATATATAACATATATTTATATAATATATAATATATATAACATATATATAATATATATATATCATATATATCATATATATATAATAAATATTTATATTATATATAAATATATAAT
>OY744547.1:48812251-48824751 GCA_963556195.1 Sepiola atlantica | reverse complement strand
TTTAAAGGGAAGCAAAAGTATCAATTTAGATACAACAGAACGATCTAACAAACAGAATGTATGAAGAGTCACATAGCTCAAAATAAAACTAACGAAATCGTTTTTTTCTTTAAATCCAATATTCTTAACAGTAATGTTGGTCAATAGAAACATGTCAAGAATTA
Source organism: Sepiola atlantica (assembly GCA_963556195.1). Taxonomy (NCBI): domain Eukaryota; kingdom Metazoa; phylum Mollusca; class Cephalopoda; order Sepiida; family Sepiolidae; genus Sepiola; species Sepiola atlantica. The sequence continues at coordinate 48,824,587 of OY744547.1, read as the reverse complement.
CATGTCAAGAATTACGGAAGCCCCGAAGGACAAACACAATCTTGTCATCCGTAATCCCTAAGTGATATATCGAGAATAATCTTTTTTTTATTAGTTTCCTTGGTTTTGAATGATGGGTCGAATGTTAGGCTATTGACATACGAGAGCACTTGCACATTTTTATTATTGGCTTTCTTTTTCTAATCTAAAAAACGTTCTTCGTTTGGGCATCCGTAACATAATGCATGTCTTCACATATGCGACTTATCTCTAGATAAGAGATAAAAGATAAACACGGAAAAGCAAATAAAATGCTATTTTGAACACAATTGATTTGCCTTGTACCATACTTGCATTATTTGAGTTTCTTAATCAAAAACGAACCAAATGTAAGTTGAAACACAAAGCGTTTCTTTTAGAATGTGAAACACACCAGGACATACTCAGATAACGCTAAGCTTGGACTTACACTGTGTTACACATGGATTTTACGTAAAGGGGTGCTCCCAGTCACTAGCCTTGTGGCAGACTAGAGTACAGCGTTTGCGTTTATTACAAAGATGTGGTATGTACACGACTACGGGACCCTTAGAAATTCAACAGATGTATCATTCATCTGTTGTCTGTTACTGTCGTGCTTAATATATTTCCTTTTCATGGGCGCCTTGCGCGAACGCTGACTCCACGAACTTATTGTATCTCTTTGTTCAAATTAAAACATACTTATTGTTGTGGGCCTGTAAATGGTAAGCGGAAGAAAACACAAACTCGGAGTTTGGAGAAACAAGTTTATTGAAAAAAGTATAATACAACAGATAACAAGAATGGTCGTACGTCTGTCTTGACTGCCAGTATATAATGGTGTAGTTCCAAGCATTCACTTCCTTCCCACCACAGGATAATATGGCACAAGGCCGGAAAGTGGGGATAGTCAGGTAAGTGCCCTTAAATAAAGAGCACTCTAGCTTTAAAAAAAATACCTGAGTATCCCTATTGGCATTGCCTAGTCGAGGCGCCTCAGGCAGTAAGCAATACACTTATTCCACCCCAAAGAGGGGAGGCGAGACCTTCTAGGATTACCCAGAACAAAAACCTCAACCTGACGGATAAAATACCACCGAAATGACCCATTTCCCGTCGGGCTGGGGTGGATCCAGATATTTAATTCCTTCTCACTGCAGAAATAATGTGGCAAATAGTAGATGGAGTAGAGTGAAGTCAGCGCCTTTAAAGGAAGGGCACTCTGGTCTATCAAAGATAGCCTAGGCAGCTTCATTGGCAGTGCCCAGTCAGGGCGCCTAAGGCAGTAAGCAATGAACTTACTCCATCTCAAAGACGGGAGGCAAGGACTGGGAAGATTCACGTCCTAGGACTATCCAAGCAAAATACCTTAGCCCCACAGATAAGAGGCCACCGAATGGCCAAGTTCTTGCCGAACTGTATGTCGAGAACAAATCCTCGACTGATATTTCTCCACCCAGACGTCTGTCTCTCAGCAACCGAAGTTACTGAAAGACTGAACGTGTTTGGGATGGCAGTATTTAATTGCTTCCTACAGCGGCAATATGTGACACAAGGCCTAGAAGTGGGGGAGTTTTAAACAAACGCCCATAAAGAAGGAGCACTCTAGCCTTGCAAATATAGCCTGGGCAGTCCCGTCAGCAACCGACGTTACTGAAAGACTGAACGTTTTTTGGAAGGACCCATTATTTAATTGTTTCCCACCGCAGCAATGTGTGGCACAAGGCCGAAAAGTGGTGGAAAGTCAAGCCAGCGTCCTTAGTCTCTGGACTAGCAAACATAGCCTGGGCAGCCCCGTCGGCATTCCCAGATCAAGGCGTCTCAGGCAGCAAGCAATGAACTTACTCCACCCCAAAGAGAGGGGGCAAGGCCTGGGAGGGTGCACATCCTAGGACTATCCAGGACAATATATCGAAGCCCGGCAGGTAAAAGGCCACCGAAATGGCCCAGTTCCTGCCGGACTGATTGTCAAGAACGAATCATCAACTGGTATTACCCCATCCCGACGTCTTCAATCAACCGAAGTCGCTGAAAGACTGAACAGGATGGGGTGGGCCCGACACTGAGAAGCAGATGCTCCCAGTATTTATGGTGAGTATTAATTTACTCCTCTCCAGGAGTTAGGCACAAGGCCAGTTTTTATCTTACTCCCACAAGTAAGATGTGACCCAAGGTAGGGTCGGGAAAGTGGGGTTTAAAAATTGCCTGGGCAGCCCCGTCGACATTCCTCGGTAGGGGCGCCTCAGACAGTAAGCAATTAACTTACTCCTCCCAAAGAGGGGAGGCGAAGCCTGGGAGGGTGGACCTCCTAGAACTGCACAGGACAGACCCATAGACCAGCGTAAATCAAGCCCCGAACGCCAAGACAATACCAGTCTATTGTGTGCAGTATCCATCGGAACAGTATTTATGGTGAGTAGAATAAGTCAAGTAGTCTATAAAAGTAAGGTACCGTAACGCTTATTTAACTACTCTGGGTAATGTAATGTCAGAATATATATTGGTACATTAAAAAAGTGTGAGACATATTTTCATTTTATGTATGTCAGTCACGAACGCTGCACCTGTAGTATCATTGCACCATCTTTGGATATAACATATGCTGTAGGCCAAGAAAGATGTTTAAGTAAGAGTGTAACGTTTTACACGAAAGATACATCAAAGGAAATGTTAAGAATGACTTACATAGCATCTTCTGCGATCGGGCGGTCTCTTCTTTTAAAAGAGGTGTGGGCGGTTAGAACACACGTACGAAAATGAACATGCCTTAGCGTATTATTATATAGATTACGATCAATAGATAAAACATACTTGAACAACTAAGTGAAGTGAAACCGAAGCAACATTAACGAATGAGAAGTAAAGAACGAAATAAATATCCACAATGTGTATGTTTATAAGGATAAATCGATGCATGTTATCATCGGCAAAGCTGCTTTGAAATAATATTTAACTATTAGAAAAGAACCCCTAAAAATACGTTATCTTCTTTGGAAAAAAATGGCTTCTTCCAGAGATTATGAGTAACTTAAGCGACTACAGAATGTATGTCAACTCTTGATAATAAACCTCTTTGGTCAGTCAGATGTTATGCTTATAGATAAACAGCTGATAAATCTTGAGTGCTCTCGAGGTATTATCCAATTCATATCTATATATATATTCCATGAGTAATGCCAGTATACTGAAATCATATGCCCTTAATATGGTTAAGATAAAAATTCATATACACTAAATGTACAAAAGCCAGGAAATTCCCAAATGTTTACACTTTTATTGTCATTAAGGGTATGCGAGCACAACAGGGCTATGTATTTTACTGGTAGGAATTTTTCTTCAGCGTACCTCACACACTTCATCCACTCATGCATAGAGATTTATACTGTAGTGCTGTGATAATGAAATGGTTTGGTTGATATGACAATAAAAGTGTAAACATTTGAGAATTTCCTTGCTTTTGTACATTTAGTGTATATGAATTTTCATCTTAACTCTATTAAGAGCATATGATTTCAGTATACTGGCATGTATCATGGAATGTCACTACTTTTGTAAAGGCTATGTTTCAATACAATGCCTTCTAATAACTGATATAGTTAGTAGTTTTACTAATCAAGTTATATGGTAAACTGAAATTAAAATGCCATCAACTAGACACTAGAACCTCTATATTTGCCAAAAATCAGCTGAATCCATCAAATGGTCGATAAGATATAGAATAAAGTGGATGAATACTGGTCATTTTTAAGGTTTTTTGGAATTTTCTGGAAAACTAAGGTATATGGTAAACTGAAATTAAAATGTCATCAACTAGACCCTAGCACCTCTATCTCTGCCAAACATCAGCTGAATCCATCAAACAGTAATTGAGATAGAGGGTGGCACACACGTACGTACGTATACACGGATAACATGATTTCATGATTGAACCTTCTGGATATCTGGGTTGCCTTGACTAATGATGCTGAAATTCTACACACTTATAGAACCTATCAAATAAAAATGTTGTGCAAAGTTTTAACTAATTTGGTTCATTGTTTTTGAGTTATGATTGATCAAATAAATGAGATTTCCAGCATAGGCCATTCTTGAAGTCTATTAAGGGATAGAGCGCTCTCGCGCCTCCTTTGATTCGAAGAAAGATAGACAAAGAGATATTTTTGTTTCTGTGTGTAACAGAGAAAGTTAGTCCTTTAATCTTTAAGCTGATGCACTGCTACGTGTTCGGTTGGAAGAGATGTGTCTGCTGATTGCTAACCTGTCGTTCAGTAGAGAAACCAACCATCATTTTAACCTCCCAAAATAAAACAACGTTACTTTTTTATATATGCTGATAGGTCACCGGTTATCAACGCCCGAAGGTCATTGGAGGATAACTGTAAAAGGAGTTGTCCGATAGGGATGAACAATATTTTTGAGACGATTAGAAACGATAGATTAAATTTTATTATTTAAGAGAACGGTTCGACAAGATGTTGTACTCATCTGGGAAGCAGCCCCGCGATATCGTACTCCGCAAATGTGGAAAAACGTTGTTCGTGATGATTCTTATTAGGTTTATATACATAGAGGAAAACAATTACATTCTCTGTAATGTTGAGGTTAAATGACGTTAAATGAGTCTTTGCTGTAAATGTTTTACGAGATTGACCAGAGATAAGAGCTCAGTCGAGCAACTACCATGTAAATAACGATTACGATAGATCAGAGAAAGACTGACTGGGGAGGAAATAATTCAGAAACCGACAGTGGAGATGAACACCATTCCAAAAGAAGACTTCCAGAGGGGTTTCTGGCAGTGGATGGATCGGTGGGCTAAGTGTGTGCAAGCACAAGGGGCCTACTTTGAAGGTGATTACGGTCCCACCCCCGTCACTTATTGGAAATATTTTGCTGGCCTAAGGTCGTATACCTTTCAGATAGGCCTCCTATAAATGCATTAAACATATATATATATATATATATATATATATATATATATATATATATATATATATATATAAGGATGAAAAGGAATTAGAAAAGTAAAAGTCAAATCTTTTTTCAATTAAGTTGCTCACAGCAAGGTATATTCCGCAAAAAAGGCAATTTATTCAAGTTAAATTTTTCCTTAAGCCAGGCTTTTCAAAGATCAACATCTTATCATCAGAGGAAATCGCTGGGATCATATGAGTTTTTGCCATTCTTCAGACTAGTCTTGTTTTTCAACGGCCAATCTGGAATTTTGGCCTAGCCTTTAAATATTAATTCGCTGTCTTTTTGCCATTTAAAACCTATTTCATGATTTTCAGCCCAGGAAGTCATTTTTAAATGGCGTATACTTTCCACCTCACGTTTTACTGAGCCTTGTTGCATCCACGAACGTACCTTTTATTGGACCTTTTACCCTCTGGATTCTATCTATCTCCGCCGCACCTGAAGATGTGTTTTTTGGAATTTACCTCTGAATCCTCTCATGTCATTTCTCGTGCCTTTTAACGACCTACCTATCTACATTTCACTTTCTCCGCTGGACTTTTTGATACCGGACTTTTTTGCAATCGGATATTTGCTTGCATTCGGGCAGAGTTTTGCCTTGTGTTTTTTCGCTACTATCTTTATTTTACTTTTTCAAATTTTAAATCTTGGCCTTTGCCAACTTATCTATCCCAGCGATTTCCTCTGATAATAAGATTTTGATCTTTGAAAAGCCTGGCTTAAGGAAACATTAACTTGAATAAAGCGTTTACTATTCCATGTGAACCCTTTGTATTTTAATAGACAAGTGTTTGCAAACAAAATACACGATATCTATCAGCCTGGAAAATCGAAAATCTCTACATGATATTTCAAAATTTGGGTACAATAAGTTAATCACTTAATTTTTTGAGTTGGTCGGGCAAAAGTCATCCAACTGCAAATCTGTTGTTCAGTAAATAAGTACCATTTGTAAGCTTTAAATATAATAAATTTCAATTAATTGCGTTACACAATATTGAGAAATCCTGATTTCCTATATATTATTGTATCACAGGCATTAGTTTTCTTCGAATGCCCGGCTGGCTTGGCAGGCCGAGAGCAGATTCAAGGCGTTTCCACGAATAATGGTTTTAGAGAGGCGCTCGTCAATCCAAGACAATTCGCGATTGTCTCCGGTACTGTGCGTTATTAATATACCAAGGCTACCGAGAAAGTCGCGTGTGGCAGAGCCAATCACTCCACTCGTCTCCAGAGCAATCGGTTGAAATACAAAACTGTCGAGAAGATTGACATATTTTGACCGCTTGCGGTTCACTGCTGACGTTGCTGCATGTCCAGAGTTTGTTGCCGATTCTATCACTGACGAGGGCGCAAAAGTGTCGACACAAGTCCCAGCCATATCAGTGACTTACCGTTTGTAAAAGGAAACACCGTCAGGTCATCAGGTCGTTTGCCATCCCCTCTGTCAAGGCCAAGCGGTTCGAGAACCGACGGGAAGCCAGCGATGTCAAGTGCTCGTCGAACAACATCATTGAGACCGCTGTGCCTCGGAAATCTGCCGGTGCGCCTTCTACAAAAAAAGGTATGGAGTCCATATATGTCGACCGACTGGCCACAACGGTACTTGTGACTGCTGCAAAGTTTAGAACCTGTGCGCAGAGCGTCATCAACCAGGTTACCAACAGCCGATAATGGGAAGGCTGTTAGCCATGCACCGCTGTGTGGCGAACTTGCAGCTTGAAGGAAAGCGAGACGGTGTTGGTCGCAAGATGATTTTAGGGATTCGATACTGGTTTTCATCCTGATCGTATCTCAGCTCTTCTGTCTTCCTGTCTGTTCCGGAACGATTAGACCAGCTCCCCTCCAGTCGATGGAAAGGTCATGGATCAGTTGGTCGAGAGGAGATTCGGATGCTTCATGTAGAATATTCTCAACGAGATCCTGATATGCGCAGATGGAGGAGGCGTAAGCAGGCAATGCAACATCGGTCGTTAATCTAAGACCAAGTCCACCTAAGGAGATAGGAAGAGTGGCCTGGCGCCAGCCTACATCATGAAAATTGATGCTGCAGATGGGCGTTGCTGAGTCACGAATTACGCAATGCAGCCTGCTCAGGTCGACCGGAAACTGGTAACATGGCGCACAACGTAGCGAAAATAAAAATGTTGGATTACAAAAGCAGTTGCGCAAGACAAAAAGTGCCGGATGCTCAATGAGTAAGAGCTGGCATGACATGTTAGACAAGTTGGCAATGTTTTTGTCGATGGCAGCTTAGATCGCTGGTTTGAAAATTGGGGAGCCGAAGATTATGAGATCGTCTCGATTGATGATGTTAACCCTATCTAAGACTGCTGATTTGCGAGACGACCACCGAGAATGATTCTGTCGATATTGACGATCTCAGACTTGGCAGGTTTACCTCAAGCCCGATCGCAGCAAGGGCTGGGATGATTCTGGAAAGGTTCTTTATAACATTTGCTCAACTGCCTTCAAATGTTGCATCATCGAGCTACCAGATGTTTAATAGTGTAGTTACTGAACGGGCGATATCGTCGACTCCTAGGGCAAAAAGAAGGGGCCCCATTGGGTCACCCTGCTGTATACCACACTGTAATGCAATTGTTGGCCGGCTATAATCAGGGTGCTAGAACTGGCGTAGGCAGTGTGAGCCAAAGGATGAAACACAGGAGCTCGATGTAGACAAGTTTCTAGAAGATGGTGTCGCCGAATGGAGTTGAAAGCATCCCTCACATCCAACTTGACCAGCAAACGGTCCTGCTGCCATTGTTGTTGGTCTTGGATCAACGCTCTAACAGTGTGTACTGCAGGTTCGCCTCCACAACGGACTCTGACACCGAGTTGGATGGGGGACAGCTCGGGGGTCAGTGTGCGGATCACAGGGTGTGTGGCCACTTTGGAGGTGAGACGACGAATTGTGTTTCCAACGGCAATAGGTCGTAATCCGCCGTCCCTTTTCCTTAACGCCGTCAGATTTGCTGAAAATATAAGCTCCCTCGCACTTGGAGGAATATCACCGGAGATGATTTTTTCACAAAGTCTAGACAGGCATACACAAGACGACGACCCGTTTCAGCTGTCGCAGAGGATGTCAAATCTATCAAATGTCCAGGTTTGAGGCCGTCGATTCCTCCGCTACTCCTTTTAGCGAATGACTTCAGGGCAGCTCGGACGTCATCACAGGACACGCTGACTGGCAGAGATGGTTGATTGGGGGTAGAAAGTCCTGGTATATGGTGGTGATGGAGGATGTTTTATTTTCAGCGCCCCCCGCACCTCGCGACAGTATCACCCGACGCAATCAGTCGAACGGCTGATGAAACGTCGCCCTGGGCTAATTTTGCATTAACAACTATACTGTAGGCTTTCGTTGATGAAGGTATTGGTCGGTAGCGGTTCTGTGCCAATCTAGACATCCCGACAAGAAGCGGATGTAAGCTTTCACATCACGGGACAATGATATATTTGCTTTTGTGGAATGGACACCACTCGCTATTGGGGCAAAGACTATGAGACGTTCCCAGGAATTCAGAGAGTTTTCGATAGTAACAGACTCTATGGCGGAGGCCAGGGCTTCTGACGCGCAGATCCTTGCAGCTTTTGGTATGAGGACAGGAATGTTGCAACTCCTCCTGAGAGAGGTGAGCCCTCAGATGGTAATTTGGTATTATTAATTTGGAATTTCATTTGCTTATGTTTGTTATATGATTGCAATATTTTCGTCTATATGAACAGTAATTACTTAAAGTTATTTTTGAAATAAATCTAAAAAAATTACTAACACACGTGCACTTTAAACAACCAGCACTCGCACACGACCTTACTGAATTTCGAGCTAGGCATAAGCGAAAATAGAAAGGGAGGTGAGAGAGAGTGTGTCTGCATCGCTCCTTTTTCTCTGACCCCTTTCTGTCGTTATATTTTTTGAGTTGTTAAATTTTCCCTGAAATATAAATAGATATTTTTTATTAGCTAAGTTAATGCCTTAGTTGTAAAGTCTAATAAACTTAGTGTTTAATGTTAACAAATACCTTATCACTATTCTAATTAGCTCTGTGAGTTGTCCCGATTACGAAAAACATATGATTTGTGGTTTGATATGATTGTAAATGAAAACCTACCGCGAAATTATCCCTATCCACTCTAAAATATTCTACCTGATTCAGGCGATCACCCTGCAAAACTTCATGGAAACATAGAAAAAAAGTATTATTTGAGAATTTAAAGTGGGTGAAAATTTGTATATACATTTAATATAAAATGATCCTTAGTTTAAGGCAGTTAACCAAATTCTCTTTTTCATGAGACTTTAATCACCTGCGTAATTTTGGGGGAGGGAGGGTAATCCGCTGCGTTTTTTGAGAGAGTACCTACTTTTCAGGCGATTACATGTCGTTTTGCGGCCTTGCCCCTCGGACTTAGGTTTAGCAATAAAAACTTTTGGAAACTTCCTTAAAAAGGTTAAAATGCCCCGGTAATTAGGAACTTTGTATGTTATTTATATATATATATATATATATATATATATATATATACACATGTCGTTGTTTAGATAAACAACCATCGAAGACAACCTGGATCTTTCTTTTGAATAGGAAAACATTGATTATATTAAATTTTCGTCCAGTATGACGATATGAATTAATACTTATTAGAAGACCTTTATGCTAGATGTTGTCAAATATTAAGCGATCCAGTGTAATATATATGCGTTCAGACATGATCGTGCGGATATCCGCACTACTGATAAGGCTATTTTCTAGTTGTAAACTGTGAAGAAATTCATCATTTTTATCCGAGAAATACAGTTTATATATATATATATATATATATATATATATATATATATATATATATATATGTATGTATATATATTTATATATATATATTTATATATATAAATATATATATATATATATATGTATATATATATTTATATATAAATATATATATGTATTTATATATATGTATATATGTATATATATATATATCTATACACATATAAATTTATATATATAGATAAATATATTATATATATATACATAAATATATTATATATATGTTTATATGTATATATATATTTATATGTAAATATATATTTATATATATATACATAAATATATAATATATATATACATAAATATAGTATATATATACATAAATATATATATATATATATATATATATATATATATACTATATGTGTGTCTATGTGTGCACTTGTGTATCGAAAGATTTGTGTACATGTGTGTATTTTATATGAAGATCAGTATTTATGCTTGAGAATGTATTATGTAGATTCAAACTTTGAAGTGTCAAATGGAGAAAAAATGAATCTAAGCTAAGTGGGTAATTAACAGATAAATAAAAAAAGAAATAAAAAGAAAGGGTAGTTAATAAAAATGGTAAAAAGATAAAAAACTAATTAAAAGAGTTAACAAGTAAAGAATGTAATCCAATACTGAGCTTGCCCAGTTAAAATTATAAACATATCACATCTCCAAAACAGATTTACTTAATGCGTAATGTTCAACATTCCTCTCATTTCCTTGTCTTCTTTGGTCTGAAGAGGTTGACCCTCTGTGATGAGTACAACCGAAGCACGTATACACTTATGTAACCAATAATGTTTGTATAAATAAAAATATATACTGAAGAAAAGCTCTACTTGTTATTGAGCACTTTTTATAAACACTGGAGTTTCAACGGATTTCGATCTACAGACACTAATACAATACGTGTACCATATATATATACATACATATATATATATATATATATATATATATATATATATATATATGTATACATAACAATTAATTCTAATTATTAGTATGATATCAGATTTGTGAGAAACAGTAATTTATTATATATCGAATAAAACATAGGACGATATCAGAAATACAGCTTAATAAAAGTTGAAAGCGTAAAACAAACCTACTTATTATTAAAAGGTTAACAGAAATTTGTTTAATTTAAGAAGCTCAGAAGAAACGATCTGTCTTTTTTCCTTATTTCCGGAAATTTACAAATAATGACTACTTATTATCAGAGGAAAAATCCTTGTAGTTTACAAAAATAGTCCGTCAAAATCTAGTCAAAGAATTTTACATTGTAATTTACAAATCATGCAGATATATACATGTAGACAGAAAGTTGAATACCACAAAATATTTTTAATTTGTAGTCTAGCACCTTCGGGAGGAAGAAAACGATTTCTTACAAATAAAACAGTTGAAGGTGGACACAAATCGATTCCAATTCGAGTGATATATATATATATATATATATATATATATATATATATATATATATAGTCTCGGAAGTATCTCAACCATTAAAACTATATAAGGAAAAAAACAATTAAAAAAAACAAAAAAAAACCTTAAGTCCGACGTCGTTCAGTGGAAAATCACTCATGTAAGTCAATTTAATTTTTACAGTTATTATTTTAGTTTGCTTCTAACATTATTTAAGGTATCATCAATTGTTTACCATGAACAACTGTTTCGGAAATTTAAAAACAAGACAGTATTTAATTTCATGGCTTCCCAGCAAATTTGATCAGACCCCACTTCCCTTAAAAGACAAAAACATAAACGTTCCGTATAAATGTTTTGCTAACTTATATTGGTAATTAAACAAAAAATAAAAAATAAAAAAGAAGTACTCATTACCTGTGTTGTTCGTCTGTCTAATAAAATGTATACGTTACTTACAAAAATGTTGCTGCATTGTAAAGTGTTTAGACGAATCCATTACACTACTTGTTAGGTGATTGATGTTTTTTAGTTTTAGTTTTACAAATATCAAAATTATCAACGTATCAAAATATAAAATTGTTTTTAAAGTTATATATATATACATATATATAATTTTAGTCCTTTTCTACCCCTCCTCCTTCTCCGCCCTCTCCTTCGTTGTTGTTTAATTCCTTGTCATTAATTTAAAATAAATACTAATGTTCCTTGCCCACTCAAAGCGTTCATAAGCTTAACTGTCGATTTTTTCTCTCTTTCTTCTTCTTTTTTTTTTTAACTCACATCGTTTCCAATCGGCGTTCATAAGCTTAACTGCCGATTTTTCTCTTTCTTCTTCTTCTGTTTCTTCTTCTTCTGTTTTAACATTTCTTTCTTCTTTATCCCTTTCTACTATTTATTACACGTAATTATTTTTTATATAATTAGTATATGTGTTATATATATACGTTTATACATATTCTACATCATTTTTATTTAGATAGCTTTGGATTTGCTCTATCAATTTATTTGGATTAATTTGATAAGACTTAAAATCATCAGGAGGGCGAGTAACTGCCTTATTTAATTGTCTAAATATTTTATTTTAATCACCACCTTG
>OY744547.1:48789751-48802251 GCA_963556195.1 Sepiola atlantica | reverse complement strand
GTGAACACCAACATAATTTTAAGAAATATTGTCAGCGATAACATACCGTAAGATTACTTATTTTCATCGGGTTGTGATATGTGTTGCCAACTGAGATTTTTAAAACCCGCTAGATTGAGAAAGCAAAATCGCCAGAAAATCGCTAGATTTTTAACTTTTCGTCATTATCGGCAACTGAGATTTTCCAAACCTGCTAGATCGAAAACAATAAAATCGCTAAAAAAACAAAAACACTAGATTTTAACTTCGTACCCTATATATATATATATATATATATATATATATATATATCAAAATGACTGCCAAATTTTATCGACTACTTTTGTCTGTTTTTCAAAGCTATGACAGCGAAAATATATCCACTGTACAAATATTAATTTGTCTGTATTTGTCTATTACTTAAAAAAATTATTTTGCAAATATTAATTTGTTGTCTGACTTTTTCGGATTATTTTGTAAATAAAAGTTAATTTGTTTTCATAAATATAATTTGTTGCCACCTGGACCTAGGGTTAGTGGGAGGTTTAATGGAGTGTATATTTTGTTTTGTAAGAAACAAATCATAAAATCAAACAGTGTTTATTAAAAATTTAAATATATTACAAATTTAACATTACAATACTGACGTATCTAAATATAGAATATTGCCGAAGAAATTGTCCACAAAAATGAAATTAATATTTGCAAAATAATCCGCAAAAATCGGAAAACTAATTAATATTTTCAAAATAGAAGCTATAAAAAATATTCACAAAAATGAGAAAACAAATTAATATTTGCAAAAGGATTTTTTCTTAATCCACAAAAATCTGAAAATAAATTATTTAGAAAATAAAAATTAAAAATAGGGTCTACCCCCCCCGCAAAAAATATTTTAAAACATTTACTGCTGTTTTAAAGCAAATAAAATCGAGTTATGTTTGTTCTAAGAACACTGTTCTGGTATTATCTTTCCCAGTTATTATTTTGATAAAAAAAAAGTATTAAATTAAAATTCTATTACGAGATTATCCATTATAATGCATTTCGGTTTCTTCGTAAGAAAGTCGGCCATTTTAATACTTTGTTAATGATTGAATTACTTCGATATTTATTCCATACTTACCTAATTTTCTAATGTTCGTACCTTGCCAAAATTACATAATTTTCCGCCCCCCCCCCCCTAAGTCCGGGGGGTAATACGAAAAATAAATAAATAATAAATTTAACAAAAGTCGAAAAAAGTGCGTGCGACGTGGGTGTAACGGGGCTGTTAATAGTCAATTTATTGACTATTAAAGTTAGTTTTTTTGTTGTGTTATTTATTTATATTAAATAAACCGTTGTAGTGTATCACTTATCTTTCGCAGAAAGAAAACAACAACAATTATTTCAGAATGCATCAGTTTTGCATATACTTGTAACATAAAATGATCCCCCATTTCCGGGCCATTCTAACTTAGTAGGTAAAAGAATTTAGTTAACATTGGTTCTCAGAGTGTGAGTCGAATATTTTTATTGGTAAATTATGGGGATGCAAAGTAAACATTTCAAAGTTCACTGCCTCCTATCTCTCTTATCAAACCTTTTGTAATGGTAACAATCGAAAATTAAACAAAATGCTGGTGACATTTATTGGATGTGTTTCTACCAGTATTTTGTTTAATTTTCGATTTTTCGCGATTATCTGAGTGATCATCGTCGACATCTTATCGACGTCATTTTCTTTTTGAGTATGAACTGAACAGTCGACACCATGTTTGTTTTTAACAAAAATATGCTTTAAAATAAGTTTAAACACAAATAAACTTATCCAGATAGGTGGGATAGTAACTTATCTTTCCTTTGGTAACATTTATTTGTTGCACATTTATTTGTTGTTTTTTTGTTTTGTTTTTTACCCATTTTTCGTTCTGTTCGCTCTCGTTATAAATGCCCTAGAATTGTTTTTTTATTATTTATTTATTTTTACGTTCGTGGGCTTTTGTCCGTGTTTGAATTATTTTGGTGGCCTTTTGTCCGGTCGCGATCACCATTTTATTTTTAGAACATTAACATTTTTATTGACATGTAAAACTACTGCAGATGTGCATATATCATGTATGGAAGGTAGCTTGAGAAATAATCTCATGTGACTAAAGAGAAAATGAATACGATAAATAGTTTTACTGAAATCTGAAATTGCGTGTGTGTACGCGGCAAACGAAATCGCCAGATTTTTTAGAAGAAAATCGCTAGCCGCTAGATCCAAATTTTACTAGCCAGATTCAAATCCAAATCGCCAGATCTAGGGGGAAAACCGCTAAATTGGCAACACTGGTTGTGATGACTTCATGTGAGTTCGCTCCAACCAGTGTGTTCAAGAAGGCACTCACAATACCAGTAATTAAATTAAGCAATGAAAATCCTTTTTGTGTTTTCGAGTCTTCATTTTGAATGAACATCTGCGGAATATTATGTTTCGGGAAATTTTAGCAGATTTTACCAACAAGATCAAACCAAAGTAAGTATCTTTTTCGCATTATATAACGATATTGGCTTCGTGGCGTATACTTATAAGAATTAACGTCACGCCTAACAATTTGAGGAACTTTTAAGACTTTCATATGTGGCCCCAGCAAAGTACAGTAGAGGTAAATACGTTACAAGGCTAATAGGACCGATATATCATAAGCCAAGAGTAATGGGATCGATATAGCATAAGCTAAAGCAGTATTCATAAGACCACGCGCGCCTTCCACCTTTCTGTCACGTCCTTCTCTCCTAAGACCTGAAAAGAACAACTGCGACTGCGGAAGATACGATGTCTTTAGCCATGATCTTAGCAGGCACCTAACGTTTCCGCCGACTGCAGACACAGGGTAAATAAATAAATTAACTTTTTATGCAAATGCTTCAACACTGCATAATATTTTTGCCGGTGAAAGATGTATGGGGCGAGAAAAGAAGGATAGCATTTCTTTGACGATCACGACAGACCGAAGCATTAGTATTCAAGAAGAGGGTACAAAGTGGGTGTGGACACGGGTCGACATGATACCCGGCTTGTTATGTGGATTCTAACCGATACACGTTCATAAACAGGTGTGCGCCGGTTTTGACAGTTCTTCCACAAGGGTTGGGTTGAGTCTGCCTCTGCACACACGAGTGTAAAAATAGCGACAAATGAACATATTGTATAGACTAATGGATGACCACACATTATTGACCCCCACACACGCATACATGCATGCAAACGCAACAATATATATATATATATATATATATATATATATATATATATATATATATATATGAAAGAATACATGCGAAATATTTTTCCATTTATCCTAACTATGTGTATATCAAAACACGTTACGCTTATTTAATTCAATTATACATTTAGGTATTTTCAAATATGTTATATATAGCCAAAAGAACACTGCGTAAAAGCACTCACCCCGATGCTTCATTAGCATAATACTTTTAACAACACCTTCTAATAAATTAATATTCTGAACAATTCATTTCTATTTTCGTTTTATTGTTTTCTTATATATATTCTAAAAGTGTTGTTAATATTAATGTTATTATTATTAGTAGTAGTAATATTAATTATATATAAACACGTTTAACGTACAAAACAATTATTTTGAAATTCGAATAACTTCCGGCCACGCGTATGTTTACACGAACCAACAACTTAGTACTTAAATAAAGTACGTGCTTTCCAATAGGTCATTACCGAAGGTGTCACGCTCATGGCGATCGTTAGACACCCGAAAACACGTACTACAAAATGTGCTGGACAAATTGTCTCATTTTTGGGAAAAAAAAAGAAATTTTGGGCCAATAATTGATTTATTCCTAAAATTAAAAGTGCATCACTTAGAGGAACTTTTGCCGAATAGAGCTCACTCGATGAAGCCGACTGAAGCCGCTAACACACTTTTCATCTGAGACCTTCACCTTGAGCATGCCGCCTTCATGGTGTCCTTCGAAGGTCGTCTGCACACTTGTTTTATCTTAGCAATTAGTTCGCCGTTTGTGTTTCAGGTGGTACGGTTGGTATCTTTCTCAACTTCTCCTCATGAATAATAGTAAATCAGGTTGCAATCTGGAAAGTTAGATGGCGGAATGTGTGGAGTGAGTAAGTCGTGGAATTTCCTTGACACACATATTCGTGATTAATCTTGAGATGTGGAACGAAGCTGTCGATATGTATCTCTCTCTCTCTCTCTCTCTCTCTCTATATATATATATATATATATATATATATATATATATATATATATATTGCTTTATAACAAGCAGGCATGGCATACACACCGTCGAAAAATAAAAACAGACTTAGTGACAACGTACCTCAATCAAGAAGGATAAAAAAGGAAAAAATATTAAATGTCTATATACTTTTGTCAAGGACGTTTTTATAGGTCGAAAGATCTCAAAACTTTAAAATAAAAATATTGTTTATTAAAAGTAATAACACGTTTTATTGGCTTTAAAATATTATTATACATTATATATATATATATATATATATATATATATATATATATATATATATATATATATATATATTAGTACTTCAAGTATCCACATAAAATATTATAAGGAGATATAATTTTTATTATGTGTCAGTTTTCAGTATTTACTTCAACAGTGCTCGATACGTAAGTAGAGCTAGGTAGTAAGCAATGAAAATATATATGGCAATCAAGCTACACAGAGGGTCCCGTGTTTAATCCCCCGGGGGAATCGTCAGGCTGTAAATCCGTTGAAACTCCAGTGTTTATAAAAAGTGCTCAATAACAAGTAGAGCTGTGCTTAAGCATACATTTTCATTTATACAAACATTATTGGTTACATATGTGCATACATGTTTCGGTTGTACTCTTCACAGAGAGTCAACCTCTTCTTTTGGTCTAAAGAGGTTGACTCCCTGTGAAGAGTATAACCAAAACATGTATCCACATAGGTAACCAATAATGTTTGTATAAATAAAAATGTATACTATATATATATATATATATATATATATATATATATATATGTATGTATATATATATGTATATTATGTATATATATATATATATATATATATATATATATATATATATATATATATAAGACAATGTTTCAATCTCATATATACGAGGCCTTTAATAGTGTTTATTTGTCACAGACTTAACGCAGCAGTTTAACCTATCGGGGTTACCGACACACATACGAGGTCTGGAATGGTGTTTATCTCTGCCGTCGCGTTCCGCATTATCTCTTTTTTTCGCACCCTCTCAACAACAGCTGATCTCCGAGCCGTTTTGGGGACTGCCAAAATGCTGGTCACTCTCCGCTGATGTGCTGTCATTTTTGAATCGTTTGAACCATTCCTTAATTTTTATCACACCCATCGCATCTTCTCCAAACACCTGCTAAATCTAATGCGACGACGGAGATGCACACCATTCCAAAAAAAAGACTTCCAGATTATTGCCCCAACTATGTCACGTATTTGAAATATTTTTCTGGCCTTTAGTCAGACAGTTTTTCGACAGACCTTGTATATTTGTTGTGTCACTGTAAAAGGGTACGGAAAGAAAACACGAACTCGGAGTTAAGAGAAAAAACAAGTATATAGAAAACAGTATGATACAACAGTCTTGACTGATTTTAAAACGGTATGGACAATTCATTACCCAATGGAGGGCTTCACAACGAAAACAAGGCTCAGTGGTAATTTATCCTGTTTTTTATTGGGCTGGCTTGTTTTTTGTAGGAGCGTGAAAATAATTCCTCTTTTTGTTTTAAATTGTTTTCAAGGAGAGTTGAAATGTTAATGTTTACGTACCTTGCTTATGTGCGCAATGCCCAACTCTTCAATGTCTGTCGAATCTTGTTAAACACTCACAATTCTCTAGCAGTCTTCAGCTAATTTCTGTAATGATAAATTTGTCTCACTTTCTTACTTCTTTAGAATCCTACGTCTCATTTCTGAGTATTTTCGTTGCACGAAAGTTAAACATTTAAAGATATCCGCGTTAATAACAGCTAATTTAAAAAAGTCAGAGTGTTTATTAACGAAAGTTGCGTAATCTTCGCCATCTTTTTTTGACTAAATTCAAACACTTCCACATTTTGTGGAACAGAGAAATCTTAGGGCTGAATAATTTTGTTAAAAGATTAACAGTCTCAGAAAAAGTCAAGTGATTCGTTTTTCGGGGTATATAAAGTCCAAGTATGTTCATTGAGGTCTAATTTTTGGAACAGAAAGTGAACTTTTTTCGAGTCTGACAAATTTTCCGAATATTTTGTATAGATCCTCATACCTTCTGAAATATGAAACAAATGTGTAATCCTTATCTACGGAATAACTGAAATTATCAATTGCACCCCAAACGGAAACCATTATCGTTGTTGTTACTTTTGCCACCTGTTCGACAGTGTTTGTAGTAATCCTTTTCGTTTCATTTTAAGAAAACAAGTTGGCATTTTACGTGTTTTTCGCTCTTGGTCCGCCAGTAAGGCCTGTTTTTAGAACTCGAACGTTGTCGGGTGAATTTGCCGTTTATTTCTCAACGTTTGTCCTTTTTAAGTTTCTAAGAAAAACCCTAAATAAACTTCCTTTCCAGTTGTGGCGTCCATATTAAGGTTTTCAAGAATCCCTTACTGTACCTTGCCGTCAGTTGTTGTGGACCCGTAAAGGGGTTCGGAAAGAAAACACGAAATCGGAGGTTCGAGAAAACAAGTATATTAAAAAAGTATAATACAACAGAGAACAAGAGTAAGTGTATGCCAGTCTTGACTATCACTATAGACTGGTGTAGTTCCAGGTATTTAATTCCTTCCTACTGCAGGAAGATGTTGCACAAGACCGGAAGGTGGGAAGAATCAAGCCAGCGCCCGTAAACGAGGAGCACTCTGGTTTCTAAAATAGTGCATGGCCAGCTCCGTCGGCAAGTCCCTGGTTGAGGCGTTCCTGGCAGTAAGCAATAAACTTACTCCACTACAACGATGGGAGGTAATGCCTCGGATGGTTGACCACGTAGGACTACCAAGCACTAATGCCTCAGCTTGATAGATAAAAGACCACCGAAATGTCCTGTTCCTGCCGGGCTGGGGTGAATCCAACACTGAGAAGCAGATGCTCCCAGTATTTATGGCGAGTGGAAGAGTTCAATTGTTCCGTATAGTTGAGATACTATAACAAAATTGTTAATATAATATAATAGAATATATAAATATTTATTGATTCAATGAACATTATAGATTATTTTCATAATTTATTGTGTCATTCAGTTTTACCAAAATACTTTACACTCAACCTGCAGGTTTAAAGATGTTAAATGTGACCGAATCAATAGTCGATTAAATAATAGTGTGACTCACAATGTAACTTGTTGGTCCGGTGTGTAAAAATGGTATGAGGTTTAACTAAAAGAAAACATCTGTATATATTTATAGAATAACTCAATCTAAAATTGTAAGAAAGCTTGCATAAATTGTTTTTTTTTTCAATATAATAAATAAAAAATATTTTTAAATCATAATATTAGAGAATATTTTAGAAGGAAAATACATAGTTTAAATAAAACAGCGGTGATGGTCGTGTATAATAGAAACCGAACGAAAACTAACTAACGTCTGACTAAAATTATTTGTTTACGTTTAATTAACGTCATGTCTCTGGTGTTCAATGTTAAAGAAACATAAAAATAACATTGACTATGAATACATCGTATTAGTCAAATAAAAGTATGAATCTCGGAGCACTCTTCCCTGTCTTGACAGAATACAAAATCGACTCTACAATCTAGTCGTGGATGATCTCTTCTCGTCCTTACAGCATGTTTCATATAGACGAGATTCGTTAGCCTATCGCTACTTTATCGTTATTTTCAGGGTAGGTACTCGACTGAGCTCCAACCCATGCTACACACTGTACAATATTCACAGCTAGAAATCATCTACCTACAGCACGTTATTTCTCTCTCTTTACGTAAAATCAAACGAAACTTCTATTAACAATGTTTCTTTCCAAGAACACCCTATCTATGGAACACGATAAAACGAGTTTTCTTCCCAGCAGACTGCAACATGGTCGTCTTCACGTCTAATGTAAATAAATACTTGTTGAACCATATTCTTGAATAATCAATTCCTCTAACATGAAATTCTACCATTCCCACCCATTGCCTGTGGTCTTCTCGTAGAGGCGACCATCGTCATAACAAAGTCTAAAAGACGATCTCTTTACCATTTATCCTCGAATGGCCCCATTGGCCTTGATAAATGGTGACCCATGAGTAAAAAATATATACTTAAATAAATGAACACGACTTCAATAATGAGAAAGATGAATAGTAAGTAAAGCATTATGTGTTGGCCTATTTATTATTAGGTCAAAATCAAACGTTATGATACAAGATTTGTAGGTGCTATAAATAATAGCTGGAAGATTTAGTCTCGACGTTACTAATTTCTATAAGTGACCTGGGTGGTAAAATATATGTGACTATCCTTTACTAAATGAATAAATATATCAAATGTTATATATTTATTCATTTAGTAAATGATAGTCACATATTTGTGATTCTGTCTTGAAAATGTTGTGAGTAAAGCACCTTCTTACAGTAATGAACTAACTACGTGTTTGTATATAAGGTAAATAGTATTAATTACACATATTGAATACAGTTGAATATATATATAAATATATATATATATATATATATATATATTTTACAAATATATTTTCAATATATTTTATTATCTTTCA
This sequence comes from Sepiola atlantica, assembly GCA_963556195.1. Classification (NCBI taxonomy): domain Eukaryota; kingdom Metazoa; phylum Mollusca; class Cephalopoda; order Sepiida; family Sepiolidae; genus Sepiola; species Sepiola atlantica. Next base: position 48,793,514 of record OY744547.1, on the reverse strand, counting down.
TCATTTTTAAATGTATTATAATTTGTTTATTTCATTTTATTTTATTTTTTTAAAACATAGTTCACCCTAAATAAGACAAGCTGCCACTGTAAGCCTAAGGGGTTACTGAGAATTAGGGTGAACGTGTTGGGGGTCATCCTAAATTGGGAGCTTTGCAGCGAGATGCTTTTTCACATTAGCTTTAAATTTCTGCATTTCCGTAGTGTTTGGGAACCAGGAAGCAGGGGGGGGGGGGGTTCCAAAGACCGGCAGCACGAGGAAAGAAGCTATTGGAGTAGAAGGATCTCCGGCATCTAAGGACTTCCACAGTGAATGGATGGGATTTAGCTGATTGTCGGATGTTCTGGTGTATTTACGTCGAGGAAGCACCAGAGCAGCAAGTTCATTGGAGCACATTCAAGTGAAGTACTTGTAAAACAAGAACAAAAATACAGCATTGTGGCGATGGGGCATGGGCTGGAGTTAGGTCAATAGTGAGAGCCATTTTATATTAGCGACTCTTTTCTAGGCCTTGTTTAATATGGAGAGTCTAGTGGGTTGTGCACCATCTCAGATGTGGCCACAATACTGATTGGGGCTTTGTAGGGGTATAGGATACTGTCAGGTATAAGCAGTTGTCTTACACAGTAGAGTGGGCATCCTCTCTGCAGCAGCCTTGGCAATGTCTGCTAAATTTTTGTTCCAATCATGTTACCTGTGAATATTAGGCCGTGGAGTTTGAACGTTGGACTCTCAATAAGAGGTTTATTTGTCATGGCAATCGGTGGTTGAATAGGTTTCTTGTAGTTGTTGAAAGAAAGGGGCTTTGTCTTAGCAGCATTAACTTTCGCTATCCATTTATGACCATATTCTACTACAGATTTGGACCCACTTTCTAATTATTCAGCCATTGCCTCGGATATGTGCGCGTCCGTTTTACCCGCATGACGAGAGTAGAGCGTAATGTCGTCACCAAATATACCCATTTCAGACAAAATGTCATCAGGGAGGTCGTTTATGAAAATCATGGACAATAAAGGTCTTAGGATCGATCTGTTTTGTTATATTTTACTTGTTATATATATATATACATATATATATATATATTTATATATATGTATGCATATTTATATATATGTATGCATATTATTGTAAATATATGTTTTATTAACTTTATATATTATATCTATATGTAAATATATTATATATGTATATATTAGTTGATCGGAAAATAGCACTAATATAAGTATAATAATAATAGTAATAATAATAATGATAATAATAATAATAATAATTATTATTATTAGTAGTAGTAGTAGTATTATTATTTTTAATTATTATTATCATTATTATAACTGACTATAATTATTTATCATAAACATCATAATTATTATTATTATTATTATTATTATTATTATTATTATTATTATTATTATTATTATTATTATTATTATTATTATTATTATCATCATTTGTATTATTATTATACATGTGTTACTGCTATTAATACTGTTTGGTATTTATTTTATTATTTTTTTAAAATGAGTCATTTTATTTTAAATGTATTTAACTTTAATATATAAATTCGGAAAATAGTTGACTTGACATAGTCCTCCTTATTTTATATTCATATAAATATCGTATTTCGTAGTAACTTTTTCATAGGGAAATTGTCGTTACTTCTAATACTCTGTCTGGTATATAATAAAATTTAAGTTATGAGACAGTATTACATTTTATTTATTGAACACATATTTAATTTGTTTACCATCGATTTAAACGCAAATTATATGAGGTAAAAAGGTATTATGCGTTTTGTTTTGACATCGGATTATTGTTCAGAATTTAATAATCGCCGAATTATAAAACAACTAGAAAATCGTTCAAAAATGGTCCGTTTCAATTTGGCGACGCGCGCGTCGTTATCGTCTGTAAATCATTACTGTGTTTAATAACTAAAGTCGTTTTTTTTTGTATTATTCATTTTTATTTCAATTTTTTTACATTCGTAGATTTATTTACTTAATACGATTTATTTCATTTATACGATGTATTTGATTAATACAATTTATTGTATTAATACACTTTATTTTATTAATACGATTTATTTTATTAATACACTTTATTGTATTAATACACTTTATTTTATTAATACGTTGTATTTTATTAATACGATTCATTTTATTAATATGATTTATTTTATTAATACGATTTATTTCATTAATACGATTTATTTCATTAATACAATATATTGTATTAATACACTTTAATTTATTAATACGATTTATTGTATTAATACGATTTAATTTATTAATACGATTAATTTTATTAATAAGATTTAATTTATTATTACGATTTAATTTATTTTATACGATTCATATTATTGATACGATTCATTTTATTAATAGGATTGATTTCAGTAATACGATTTATTTCATTAATACGATTTATTGTATTAATACACTCTAATTAATTAATTAATAAGATTTAATTTATTAATACGATTTAATTTATTTTATACGATTTATTTAATTAATACGATTCATATTATTAATACGATTCATTTTATTAATACGATTTATTTCATTAATACTATATATTTCATTAATACTATTTATTTCATTAATACGATTTATTTCATTAATACGATTTATTGTATTAATACACTCTAATTTATTAATATGATTTATTTTATTAATACACTCTAATTTATTAATACGAATTATTTTATTTTATACGATTTATTTTATTAATACGATTCATTTTATTAATACGATTTATTTCATTGATACGATTTATTTCATTAATACGATTTATTTCATTAATACGATTTATTTATTATACGATTAATGTAATTAATATTATTTATTTCACTAATATGATTCATGTTATTGATACGACTAACATTAATTAAAGTAAACAAACTATTTTATAAGCTGACCGTAGTAAAGTTTTCGTCTCGTTTTTATTATGAACGAGCGTCATCAGTGTTTTGTTTTTACAATGTATTTTTTATATACTGAAATATTCTTTTGAATTATGATTTAAGTTTTTTCTTTATTAATACAAGATTTTTATAGACTTCCTCAATATATTAGAACGAGTTATTCTATCAATATATACAGATTCCTTCTTTTAATTAACATGATACCGTTGTTACTCACTAGACGGAGAACTAGCAGTAGGTTGCGATTGATGATACAAATTATGTACAGTTTTCATTGAACGTATATATTTATATATATATAGAATATTGATATAAAAATGTTATTTGGCTCACGGCAAATGAAACGGACTGTAAAAAATACATATCACAGAAATGTTATATTATTTGGACATGTGAAAAAAATAAAGAATATAAACATGGTTATTGTAACATAAAATGAAGCTGATATATATATATATATATATATATATATATATATATATATATATATATATATATATATATATATATATATATATATATATATATATATATATATATTAAAGTGTTAAAGTGTTAAAATTATCATAGTTTATTCGCTGTTTACAATTGGCCCAGCGATTAGCGACGTCGGACTGGAGTTGAAAAATACTTGAGGTCCGGGGTTTCGAATCGCATGACCGGTAGTGAATAGTCATATCTCTATGCTGATGAGTCCCGATTGAAAAACGGACGAAACGTATACGTACATAGATAATACACAATAACAAATATTTATTATTTGTCGCTCCTTGAAAGTAGAGCACTGTAATTGGTAGTATTAACACAGCATGACGTCACTTGCTTATAATGCATCAT
>OY744547.1:48749751-48784751 GCA_963556195.1 Sepiola atlantica | reverse complement strand
TTTGTATTTTTTAGTGTATAGATGGGGGGGTCTATATTTTAGTGGGTTAATTGTTATGTGGTGGCTGAATGTTGGAGGAGGGTGTATCTTTATGTGTGAAAGGGTTTATTTGAGGAATATCTAATGTATTACTCATCATTGCAATATGCAGTCGCGTTGGGTTATTTTATTTGGGTAATTCTGTTGGCTGTATCTAACAATGTTTATGAGGTTGTGTGAGATGGAGGGGGTTAACTCTTAGTCATCTATAATTCCTTTAATTAAATAGGGTTTGATCATTATTTGTCAAGGCGTTTAATTAGGGAGATTAATGTAATTATCATGTAAATTATTTTAAAATATGATTGGATATCTGATGGTTTATGTCATCTTTGTGATAGATGGGGTTAAAATAGGTTTAGTGTAGGTTGTATTGATGCTGGTAGGGGTATGTGGTTGTGACATATACAATATATCTTGGGGAATAGTATTATGTTGTATATAAAAAAGTGATACATTTCTTGAAGGTCTGTGGTTACTTGGCTATGTAATATATTTTCTATGATGTGGAGATAATTAGTTTTAGACGGTTATTAGTGAGTTATTTATTTTCGTTGCTAGTCCATTGGGCTAACATACATTTTGTTTTGTGAGTACATTTTCAAAGACGTCAGTTTTAACGTTCATATATATGTTGGTGTGTTAAATTCAATTCAAAGACATTTCTGTTATATACAGAATCTGGTTTTCCTAAATTGTACCCCATTTTGCACTGCCCTGGCTCAACGTCGCCTAACTTCGATTATCTTACGAATACCTATAATATAGTTCGACAATCCTTTTTATTCAACATTTTAAAATTAAAGATTATATAAAGTTGCATATATAGTTGTAAATATAGATATGTTTAAACGTATCACGGCTCTTCAGTGTGGCTACACGCAACCTCTGTGTGTATATCTACGATACATATAAACGTATCAAAATATTGCTTAGCGTTGGATGCCGTTCATGTATATTTCTATATACTTTATTCAGCATGATATGAAAATGTTTGCAAGAAATGTATATATATATATATATATATATATATATGTATATATATATATATATATATATATGTAAACACATTATTATTCGTACATTGTAACACATTAAAAAGAGAATGCCTATATTAATGTATATAAATACACGTTGCCCATTCATCAGGCATGTTTATGGCTTTACAGAAAATGTACATATATAAAGATATACATGTAGACATTTATTAGTCTAACCTTGACACACCCATATATATATATATATATATATATATATATATATATATATATATATATATATATATATGTATATATATATATATATACTGTACATGTGTGTATCTGCATATATAAGCGTATATCTAATATATAGAAAAATTAATATATATATATATTTATATATATATATATATACGTACTTATATTTATTTACTTTACTCTATAAAACTGATATATGTATATATACAAATAAATATATGCAGACATATATTGCTATATCAGTATTGATATATGTACACGCACATAATATATGTATATATATAGATAAATATATATATATATATATATATATGAGTATATATTTGTGTGTGTTTGTGTGTGCGTTTGCATGCAAATATATATTTCTAAATATTTCCTCGATTTGTTATGCAGGTGGTCATTGAGACAAATATTGTCTAAATGTGATTCTGGGGTAGTGGAAGGTGGATCAGTTTTCAGATAAACAGGTGGGTGGCATATACGTATATATATAAATATATAAGCAGCGTTTGTGTGGTCAGACGGACAAATTAGCATAATTGCACATGCTCAAAAGGATATAAAGAAGTGTTAGATTTTCAAACAGTAAAAAGAAAACGTAAAATAAATAAATGACGAACGAATAGCTACCCACCTGCTTATCCGTAAAAAGGATAAAACGCTCCCTGTTCTTCAACACAACAGCTGAAATAAGTTATATATATATATATATATATATATATATATATATATATATAAAACTCTCTCTCTCTCTGTCCCTCTCTCTCTCTGGCTCTCTCTCTCTCTCTCTCTCTCTCTCTCTCTCTCTATATATATATATATATATATATATAGAGAGAGAGAGAGAGAGAGAGAGAGAAAGAGAGAGAGAGAGAGAGAAAGAGAGAGAGATTTATGTAATTTAAAATGCGTATATTTTGGACAAATAAAAAATAGCCTTATTTAAAACATAACAGCATGTAAAATGTTAGCTGTTATTATCATTTTAATTTTAATATATAGAGCAGCTCTCCGCTCTTCATCAAAAACGAATGAAAATTAAATCGTTGTGAAAAAACTGAAACTTTCTTTAGGTAATAATAATAAATATTTATATAAAAATATATCGTTATCACCCCTTAAATAGGACTTGACCTCTTTGAGAATTTAAAATAAGCAGCCACACTAGGCGTAAAGCGATGTTCCGGCCTCTTCTGTTGAGCACTATATGACAGCTTACTGTATATGTCAGCTGATTTAACATTATATAAAGTTTAAATTCTCTTCATTCACATGTTAATTGATGTTGGCCTAGGGGTTCAATATCAGGCTGCAGAGTTAACTGGGACTTTGAAATTGGTTCGAATATTTCGACTGGCAGTAATTAGCATATTCTACACTGAAGATTACATAAGCATGGAGCTGTAGTGTCTGTAGGTAAGAATAATACATTTTTTTAAAAAATAAAATATATTCAAACCCCTCGGCCTAACCTTCACAGGTAACATGACTTGAAACAAATACATTGAAGACATTGCCAAAGCGGCCTCAAAGAAGGTTGGCTCCCTCTACCGTGCTAGTAAACTCCTCAAACCTGACATTATCCTGTATCTGTACAAAGCCACCATCCGCCCATGCATGGAGTATTGTTGCCACATCTGGGGGCATCATCTACTAGTCTCTCCCTCCTTGACAAGGTCCGAAAAAGAATCGGAAACCTAATAGGTCCCTCACTGTCAACCAAGCTCCAGTCCCTGTCCCATCGCTGCAATGTAGCATCCTTATGTTTGTTTTACAAATATTTTAATGGATTATGCTCCGATGAATTGGCTACTCTGGTGCCCCCTCGACGTAAATTCACTAGACCAACTCGACAATCAACTAAATCCCATTCATTCACTGTGGAGGTCCCCAGATGCCGGAGAGCCTTCTACACAAATAGCTTCTTTCCTCGTGCTGCTGGCCTCTGGAACTCCCTCCCTGCCCCATGTTTCCCCGATAGTAATGACATGCAGAAATTTAAAACTAATGTGAACAGACATCTCGTTGCGCAGATCAAAATTTAGGCTTTCACACGAACTTTTTTTCACTCTCCATTACTTAATATTTTTTCAAATTTTGAATTTTGGCTTTTCGACTGCTAACTTATCTATATATGTATTCCTCTGATGATAAACGTTTGATCTTTGAAAAGCCTTGGCTTAAGGAAAGAATAATAAAAATAATTTTATTACCGAGTATACCTTGCATTGAACAATCGAAGTTGAAATAAATTTATCATTCGTACATGTTTATCCTTCTTCTTTCATCTATCTTTATATATATATATATATATATATATATATTTACATATGAATATATATATATGTATATATATGTATACATATATATGTATAAGTATGTATATATAGATATGTATATATGTGTATATCTATGCATATATATGTATATATATAGGCATAGATATATATGTATATATATATGGATATGTATATATATATGTATATATATGTGTAAATATATGTATGTATATATATATGTTTATATTTATGTGTATATATGTATGTATATATATGCATATATATATATATATATGTATATATGCATATATATATGGATATATATATGTATATGTATATATATGTAAATGTATATGTCTATATTTAGACATGTATATATTTATATATGTATATATATGTATATGTATATATTTATATATGTATACATATATATATATATGTATATATATGTATATATGTATATGTATGTATATATATATAAATGTACAAAAAATATACATATCTACATATGTATATGTATATGTATATAGATATATCACGAAACTCTTTAATATTTAAAGTACTTTAACAATATATTTATTCAAACAAAAATGAAATTAAAAGAATTCACATCATCTTTCAATCAAACATTGTACTCACATTCACTTATGAAGTAAACATTAATAACACAATTCATTTTCTAGATTTACTTATCGACTACGACAATTATGAACTCAACACCTCCCCATATACAAAATCTACTCCCCATTATTCTTTCCTGTTGAACTATACAAGCGAATGACCATACATTTATAAAATAGCAATCTTCAAAATTCTAATAAACCGGACCAAATCGATCTCCTGAACAAAATTAACATTTTCAATGAATTTAAAGACATTAAACAAGTGCTTATTAACAACCAATTCCCCAATTACCTAGTAGACGAACAAATTAAATTAGCCATCAAAAACTTATATAAAACTAAGAAACATCTAAAAGAAGCAGACCATATAACCATATTCTAGCGTAACAAATTGCTTTATAACTTTAAACTAGACGAAATAATTATTTAAAATATAATACATAGGCTAATATATTCTGTTAATACTAATAAATGAATTAGATGCATCATTTATTAATAAAAGATCACAATCATCTAACCTTATACTCAACAATAACACGTCTTGGGCAAAAAAACTAGTAGACCATGCAAATGTAATTGATTAGTTTCAGTTTCCTTTGGGAGAATGTATCCCTTCCAATAATAAAACTAACTGTTACGTCGACAATACTTCTACTACTCTTACCCAAAGAATCACGTTACATCTTGCATACTCAAGTTCAATCTGCCAGTATTTCAAACAACACAACTAGCCCCCATTCGCAATTCAGATAACTGTGAATGAATAACACGAAAATTCCCCACCAGGACTCTAATGTAAATAGAATTAACATCTTACAAGCATTGTACTTAAAGACCAAAAACCCCACAATATACAACATTAATGATGAATCCAATAAAAATATTTTTAAATGCTAAGGCAAAAATAACACTCTACGTTACACCCTTTTGAAATATCGTAAATGGTAAATTTTAAATATAAAATTTTTTGTAAATATTGTAAATTCTAAGAAACCACGCGTCTAACGCGTTATCACATACGGAGTCTAATCGCACAAACGTTAGTTTAAAACGTTATGAATTTACCGCACAGCTCGAACTTAGCAGTCATGAATATGCAAGTCAAACCGCTGCCTGAAAACGATTGAGAGAAGTCAATCGACAAGACTAATGAATACAAATGGAACAACAGCTATGGAACCTACATACGATAATAAGACAAAAATACAAAATTGATAATCCGTACATATTGTAGTCAAACTCTCAGAGTTTTAGCTGAATAGATACTAATTCATAATTTCAAAGGATTTACGAATTGACAATGGAAAAGCAGATCCCAACGATTATATCTTTATTTTTTGTAAAGCGATGCATTTTTAAGTTTCACAATGTATCTGGACAATCAAGGTGTTCAAGCATATATTTTATATTCTACAACAAGGATTTGTAAGAAAATAGACCAAAAAGGAATAAAAAAGGTCCGAAGACTTAGACGTAAGATGTGCTTGGAAACCTTTATTGTCTAGATTAATGGTAAAATGTCTGTGAAAAATTACTTTGTTTACAGGAAAATAAAGATATGGTCGCTAGAATTTGTTGTATATATATATATATATATATATATATATATATATATATATATATATATGTATGTATGTATGTATATATATACATATATATATATGTATATATATATGTATATATATATATATGTATATACATGTATAAGTATATGTATATATATGTATATATATATATGCATATATATATATATATGTATGTACACGTATATATACATATATATATACATTTATATACATACATATATATATGGATATATATATTTGTATATATGTATATATATATGTATAATAATATATGTATATATATATATATATATATATATGTTAATATATATATATGTATATATATTGATGTATATATATGTATATATATATGGATATGTATCTATGTATACATATGTCTATATATATATATATATATATATATATATATATATAGAGAGAGAGAGAGAGAGAGAGAGAGAGAGAGAGAGAGAGAGAAAGAGAGAGAGAAAGAGAGAGAGGGAATTAATTATAGAAATAATAATCCAACGCCAGGGAAAATGAAAGGTAACAACAACAAAAAATATTTATACATTTATGAACATTTCGTCTTTTTTCAAAACATTTTTTAGGTTATTGCTCATGCATTAAACATGATCATTCATTCAAGTTAAATCAAACTTGATTAATTTAATTAGTTTTAAATAAATCTCACCGAAGACGTCTTGAATCGGCAATTAAACAACGTATGAGATTCTACAATTGATCACCTACTTTACAGCTCTTGAATTTAGATCGACAATAGCTATTTTACACCGCATACAGAACAAAACTTTGTATATGAGATCGATATTTAAAAAAACACATTCATCCCACTCCATAAACAGATACGATTTTTTTAAATTTGAACGTTTGAAACAAAAATAAAAATAAACTTATTTTGACGTCATATTAGCACCACGTATTTTCACATATTGACTTCTATGTCTTTCCTCAAATCACTCTTAAAATAAAGAGGAAATGTTAATGAATATATGCACCATTTTTGGTTTTTCATTGTTTCATTTTCCATATATATATATATATATATATATATATATATATATATATATATATATATGTATAGTTACATAATGTTAGACGCACTGCCATTATCATCAATAGTGAGGATTTTGCTACTGATTTAATTTATAAGAGACGAATAAAGAACGATGAGATGTGGAACAAGATTGAATCACTTCGTAACTTTGTATTTCTCTTTGCGGATTTTTTTTTGTTTTCTTTTATAAACGAGCATTTAGAATATATATATATATATATATATATATATATATATATATATATATATATATATATATATATATATATATATATATAATTCTTTCAGATAACCACTTTTTACTAATTTTCCGTATATCACTTTCACCCTCTCTCAGTGTATGTTTTTAGATCCTCCACATCGATTTTTATACCATCTGTCCTCCCTTTCCCAGAAAAAATCTCTCTATCTTTGTTTATTATCACTTGAATGGTAATAAAAAAAAAATAAAGAAAACATAGAATGGGCCATAAAAAAACATGAGTGAATATCAACACAGGTATTAATAATGTTTCATCTGTAGGTGGAAGCATTCACTGAAATAAAATAAATGTATCAACTATTATGATTTTTGACTGAAGTTTTTTCTCTGATCAGTGAAATAGAACCAATGATTATAGATGCTCTGAAGCCGGAAATATATACTTACTTGAGCTTTTTAGCGGAAAGAATTTGGATAATATAAAGGATATATACCTTAAAACATATATATTTATTATATACATCCATATATATATATATATATATATATATATATATATATATATATATATATATCATTAATAAATAAAATTTATTTAATATCCATACACATATATATGTTTCGTGTTTTCTACATTCGTCAGTAAGGAATTACGTAACCGTACCGCCGGTCGCACGATTCGAAATCCGGTTCATAGTATTACTGTTAGCAACATCAATGTTTACATAATACCCCGGGTTTCACAGAGCGTCACGAGCTCAATCCGACAGACCGAGCCAGTAATGACGTCCATTTATTAGTTATTATTTGACTAGAAAAATATGAATCACTTTCTCATTTTTAACGTAGGTTATAATCACTTCCGGCGTCTTCATTCTTTGAACAACGGCGTCATACATATATCTGATTAAATTAACACCGAATTTTACAAAGCTTTCTTTTTCTACATTCTCATCATTCCTACATCGGGTAGTAATATTTACGATCACAGTTGTAATCGATACGTAATATCACAATTGTCATTAATTGTATTGAAACTTCAATGGCGTAGACATTTCTTACTTACTTGATTTTTGTTGTCAAAGTTCCCTTAAAAAGATAATTCTCAAAAATATCAAGAATCAAAAACTATCTGTGTAGCTTACTTTAGATAAGTACATATTCGTAGCAAATAAAATCTTTTTAAAATAAATATTCTGTGTTCTTACAGTAAAAATATGTCTGTTTTGAAATGTATTTATTTAAAATTGGACTCTTTTAGTCTACAACACGACATAATTTGATTTTAGAACAATTCATTTTAAAATGGGCTAAGTCGGAATATTTACTCCTATCGCCATCAGCTTATTTACTAATAAACGTATTTGCTTATCGGATGTGCTTATCTTTTTGAGTGTGAAAGATGGCAACATAGTACGAACATGAAGTAGCTTAGCGTATTATTGTAGAGATAATAAAATTAAAAATGCGATTACTACCCCATTAAAATAGATACAAGCCACAAAACAGTAAATGTAGACTCTCTGGAAAAAGAAACGAAACAGTAAATCGCATAAATATGTTAATGTAGCCAACTAGCTTTAAAAGAAGACAAAAACTCAAATGACTGCGTGGGAAAAGCAGTACACTAGAAACTATGCAAACGACTACATTTTTAACACGCAAACAAATGGTATACACACAAACAAATGATATACACACAAACAAATAGTATACACACAAACAAATGGTATACACACAAACAAATGGTATACACACAAACAAATAGTATACACGCAAACAAATGGTATACACACAAACAAATGGTATACACACAAACAAATGGTATACACACAAACAAATGGTATACACACAAACTCGAGAAAGTATTGGAAAACGAAAACCGCAAACTCCTACGAGACAGATAAACTCATTCAAGCAAAGATACCGGACGTCATAATAGTTCATCGAAAGGAGAAAACTGCCAAATTGTAGATTTTTCCGAAGCCGCAGATCACAGGGTGAAGATCGGATATACAGAAAATTGCCAGAGAACTAAAAGAAATATCGAAACATTTAGAAAGTCAATATAATACGTAAGAGAACTAGAAACAGTCCCGAATAACATGGAAAAAAAGACTAGGATAAATTAGAATCAAAGGGAATACGGACACTATACAACGGACGGTAATGATGAAATCTAAAGAAAACTCAATCGAATGTGGCGACCAACCCACATAAACTACGAACACTGACCCCCACATCGAAAGTTGCAACAGAAATAAAACAAAAACTTCGAAGGAATACCACGTGACACGAAGAAACTGAAACTGTAAGAAATCTGATAAACTGCTCCCCCTCCAAAAACACAATGTAGATGCACCAGCCTTAGCGGATACCACTCTAATTAATCATTTATAGTACAAGAGGAATGACAAGATCGAGGAGGGTGGGCACTAACTAGACACTCATTGTAAAAGTGTGGAGAGTACTGGGATCTTGGAGTAGATTATTGCTACCTAAATCCCAGAGAAAAAAAAACAATAGTCGTGTTCAGAAGGAAATCAATGTTGCAATAACGCAAAATAATTTGAAATGGTGATCGAAAGAGGTGGATGATAGTAGAAATGTGGTGAGACTTGTTGTCACTCAGACTCCAAGGAGCACTTCCGGTTATTATCAGTTAGCAATCGCTGATTATGATCTTTGTGAGAACTCCTAGTAAGTTTATAATATTAATAATAATAAGAAGAATTATATATATATATATATATATATATATATATATATATATATATATATATATATATATATGTGTGTGTATATATATATGCAATAAATATGTGTCTGTTTACTGTGAAAATAATTGCCAGCTGAATATTCTTCAAATCAATAAAACATGTCACTTTTAGAATGTGTTTATTTAAATTTGTACCGTTTTAGTCGACGGGACAAGATAATTTGATTATGGAACAGTTTATGTTAAATGTGTCATATCTGAATGTTTTACCGTAGCGACATCATATTAATCACCAAAAAACCATCTGTGCTAATTGGACGATCTCATTTTGTAAAAAGTTTTTAAAAGGTGATAACGACCAGTAACTAGAAAAGTAATCACCATGCACAACGCACTACACCTAGACGAAAAAAGGACAGACTCTACGTGAAAAGAACCGAAAGGAGAATACTGTGTAGAAGACAAAATTAAAACATCTGGAGAAATACATAACCCAGAACACAGGAAAGGGTGAGCACAGCAGCAAGAAACACCGTCCAAATGAACAACTCGGGAAGCACCGAAACCTGACATTAAAAACAGAAACGATAATATACCCATCTCAGACACAATGTCATCAGGGCGGTCGTTTATTAAAATCAGGAACAATAAATGTCTAAGGATCGACCCCTGGGGAACACATGCATTTATTTCATTTTTTGTTTTAGATGAACGACAACCAAGTACGATCTGGATCTTCCTTTTGGATATGAAGGATTTAATAATATTAAATACTCGTCCACTAATACCATATGAATTAATTTTTATAACAATACCTTTATGATAGACCGTGTAAAAGTGTTTGGGTATATCAAACGCTACCGCATTAATCGTTGGGATATATACAGTAGATCGCATTTGCCGAAACCCATACAGATGGTCAGTAAGAAGTTTAGCATTAACGAGGTAACGAACTATCGCTGGATTGATTAAGGATTCAAAGAGTTTAGCAAAGAACGGGAGTAGACTGATGATGCGATAATTCTGAGGGTCCGTTTTATCTCTAGAATTCTTGAAGACTATTACAACTGAGGACATTTTTCAGCTTAAGATGAGCAAGATTCAGCAACGCATTTGTTGTAGAGCTTGGAGATGGCAGGCACCAGTTCAGCAGAGCTTTCTCTATTCATATTATTGGTATAAAATAAGGCGCAAATGTTTTATAAGTGTCAATGTTTTTTGCGATGTCTTGGACATGAGATGGAATTAAAGTCAGGTCATCAAGTGTGGCTTCCCTCGGCAATGTGACATTAGGGATGGATTGGTTTGCAGAGTCCAATGTGGAGTTTAAGGCGAAACGCTGGGCAAGTAGTTGAGCCTTAACAGTTTTCGTCCAAACGACATAATTGTGGTGTGATAGCGGGGGAATTTTTGATTGCTCATTGTTTACCACACATTTGAAGTTTTTACAGAAATCACGAGTACCTGGTTTCTGTGGCTGAATGCGTTTTCTATTTATTTCTGTATACTTTCCCCTTTCCTTCATCTATTACACTCTTACCAAGATTTATTTGCCATTATAAGTTTATGTCTATTTGTACTTTACTTCTTGCGGTTGAATTGTTAAAATGCTTGCTGCTTCTGAGCAATAGAAGCTGTACAGTTTGAGGTGTACCATTGTCGAGAGTTGTATACTTTTCGCATGAGGACATGTGCTTTAATGTCTGCTTTGGCCATTCAGTTAACCCTTTTTGAACTCTGATCAGCAGGGAGTGAAAAAGTTTGCCTCCATATATATATATATATATATATATATATATATATATATATATATATATATATATATATATAAAGAGAGAGAGAATGTGGTATGTGTATATGTTTATATATTTGTATGTACATGGTTCGATTCTAAACTGTTATGCCGAGCATTATGAATTTTGAAACAACTGTTTATGAAATAAAGTATGTAGATATGTTTATATATTTGAATGTACACATTCCATTACTAAACTATTTAATCAAATGTTATTAACACAGTAGCTAGGCATAAGGGGTCAAACTGTGGGATATATTTCGTTTAATTTATGTGAGTTCAATTTAAGACACTTTCGAGAATAAAAAGCATGATGTTATATAGCGCATGAAGTAACTTAACATAATTTTATATAGTTCAGATCGATTTAAATCATTCAGATCGATTTTTATGAGAATAATTTCCAAAGAAAGATGAAGTTCAATATTCATTACTTAAACATTTGCCAATGATTAAAGATAAGAATCATATCATACTGTAATTAATGTCAACTTCAAGACAAATTAAATCTTACAGATTTCTAGAAAACGTTGAACAAATCCAATTTGCATCATGAATATCTAGTCTTCAGGGTCAATTGCCAGATTAAAACTATGTAGTATAGAGGGTTAGAATTGATGCAGCTATGTTTATCTCGCCAGTAAAAAAAAGTACGTAACAGTATGGCGATAAAAACAATTGTACATACTTCGACAAAGTGTTTGTGATCTGATGGGGAGCGCAAAATTGCAACAATTTATATCGTAGTTTCGATCCTTGCAAAAAAATAATATATGAATTTCTGCAGTCTTGCACCCTCACATCAGATCACAAATGTTGAGTACGGCTTGTGGTCGGAGGCACGTGCCTATGGATTCCGAAAATTTATATATATGTATATATATATAAATACATATATATATATATATATATATATATATATATATTTATGCATCGGCAAATTTTACATGGGACATCAATCTATGTTTTTAGGCACAGACATACAAACAGACGTTCGTTTCTTTATAATATATATACACGCATACACACACATCGTTAGACTGTTCTGTAATGAATTGTATGTGGGGGTCGGTGTTGTTAAAGATGTTAAATATTGAAGTGGCTTCATCACGAAATGAACACCCCAACGATTCCAACTCACTCTCTCTCCTTGACTTCAACCATAACATCACCGACAACGGCTCTAAATATACCAATTTCTATAGGAAACCCGCCTGCAAAAACGTATTAATACATTTTAATTCTGCTCTGCCCATTAAACGTAAAAAATATGTTATGCCCACAATGAGATCACCCGCATAAAAAACAAATGCTCTTCTGCTACTGACAAAATAACACAAACTAAAAACCTCTATCTAACCCTCCCAACTAATAGCTACACCGCTTCACCTATAGCTCAACACCATAAGTTCAAAACACGCAGACACAACACCCTCTCCGAAATGTGTTTCTTAAAACTTCCTTTTTAGTGATTAAATCACCAACTTCATCCGCAAGACTATGCACAAAGAAAACCTTGACATCCAACTAACCCATACTGGCACTTTCTTACGCCAACATCTATTTTAGAAACATGCTAACCACACACCCGAACTCTGCTCCCTAGCAAATTGCCCTATCCCAAATTCTGATCTATACCACCGCACCAACTGTGTATACAAATTACAGTGCACCGAATGCAACAAATTCTACATAGGAAACACAAGACCGCTACACCTACGCATCAAAGAACATATGAACGCCCGTATATCCTCTTTCCACCATCACACAACCCTATGTCACACTACTCAACATAACATTCACGTATCTATCCTTGCTTCTGTCAGAAACATTGGGGGCTTAAGAATCACAATCGATCCTCATCTCCAGATTAAACCTAAGCAGCGTCACGAGCTCCACTCACCGTTCATTCTATAATAATCTACATTCTCACCCAACGGACGAAACCTTATATCTAACACTAATTATATTTCAATTCGACTATTTCACTCCCCCACTCAATTTCATCATAACTTAACTGCTATATAAAGCCATCCACTGCTACCACTACCACTACCACACATCAAAATAATCAAGTAGGCCCCTTCCCATACAAACATCTATATCAACACACACTCAGCCACATGAGAATAACAACCCATAGCAACCAAACACGATAATTGACCTACTCTTACTATCCCATCAAAATAATTCACCTCATAAGCTGGCATATTCACTTAATAAAAAAACTTGCCTCCTATTATCCCACATCTAAATACATATAAAATGTCACCACATAATATACTAATATTGAAAAAAATTAAAACACATTAAAAAAAATATGTAAACAAGAAGAGAAAATAAAGAATATATAAATAAACAATAATACATATATATATATATATATATATATATATATATATATATATATATATATATCAATAATATAACCTAACACACAGACTTCTACCAACTGAATGTATAAATTAATTCTCATTCAAGACCCAATTCAGTAACAGGCAGAGTTACTCTCCTTACACTGTTTTGCGGATTTAAACCCGAATTAAACTAGATTCATTTAAGCCTAAACTAAATTGTAAATCCTATAATAAGTAACATATTACATTAATTCGATAAACTAATATAATGAAACTCACAATGAATAATACTTTTTTAATATATGATAACCAATAAATGTAATTAAAATTTATAATAATAAAAAGAGATTAATTAATTACTTTATATTATTAACAAAACAAAAAAACGAAAATAAACAGCAACACACAGAAACAAATAAAAATGAAAAAAAAAATTATCAAAACTAGCAGTTAATTCATCACCAAACAATACCTATCATTTATCCAATATTACACGCATATTTTTGAACACTACATTTTCATACAAAACATAAATTTAACATTCATTAATTTGTATTCTCTGTGGGACTGGTTTGCCCCTTCCCTATTCTCTGGCATCCATTTTGGTAAATTCTCTACACAGACGGATTTTTTCCTTTGGTGTTCATTATTTTTGGCAAAAAGAAAATTCTCCCGAAATATTAAATAAATGATTTTTAATAATAATCCGGACAACACACACACAGCTATTTTGTAAGATTTTAAGAAAAAAGAAATAGTAAGTCCCATTTCGATTTATTATTTTTGTTACTTTAAGCTTACAACCTACTCGGCACTTGGCATTGCCCTCAGCGTTTTTAAACATACTACTATTATTCCCAGCAATGATTCAAGCAAACTACTATTCTTTCTCTCTCTCTCTCTCTCTCTCTCTCTCTCTCTCTCTCTCTCTCTCTATATATATATATATATATATATATATATATATATATATATATATATATATATATATATATATATAAATCCTTGAGTTATACATCATTATATATATTTAAAAAATGGAAAGATATTATTAGATTTAATTTAATAAAATGCAATCAGAGGGCAGAATCGAACATGCTTTCTTAAAGGAGACCCTAGATAACCAGGTCTACTTCAATCACGATTCTCGGAAAATTCTACATGTGTATAACTTTTGTATATAGAGTAGACTCTTTAGTCTTTCATTCTATAAACTAACAAACAGACAGAGACACGCATACGCTATCCTTAATTATACATAGATAGATCTAGATTCATAGAAAGACACAAAGAGACAGTGCGATTAAGTGGCAAACAAACAGAAAGGAAAGCGTTAGTACTAAATGCATCAACATTTATTATATTAAAAAAAAGACAAATTCATTATTTGATTGAAACTACATATGCATGAGTTGTAAACAGTTGTTATTAAACTGCAATGGTACAGTAGAATTGCACACTCGATGTTTTCAATCTGATTTTTTACTAATCAGCTTTAATTGTTCAGTAGGCAAAATTCAGATTGAAAATATCGAGTGCGCGATTCAACTGTACCATTGCAGTTTTAATGCATCGAACAATACATGTGTTAATCGTTTTTTTAATAATACTCATGAGTAAATTTATGTTTCATGTGCAAAATATTAGAAAAGGGTATGTACCCTTCTTAAAAGACTACCTGTAGATAATTCTACGTATGTGTAAACAATTCTATTGTAGGCACACTCTCTAGTCTGTCGTTTAATAAACAGACAGGCAGACACATACTGCATTCACTATAAATAATAATAATGAACGATATATATATATATATATATATATATATATATATATATATATATATATATATATATATATATATATATATGAAGGAAGAGAGATAAAGATCTGCGGATGACAAATCTATTTCATCTTCGATTGTTAAATGCAAGGTGTACTCGATAAAAACATGTTTATTTTTCTTTCCTTAAGTCAGGCTTTTCAAAGATTAAAATCTTATCATCAGAGGAATTACATAGATGGATAAGTTGTCAGGGGAATAGCCAAAAGTTCAAAATTTGCATTGAACAATCGAAGATGAAATAGATTTACCATTCGCACATCTTTATCTCTCTTCCTACGTTTAATTTTATAATTGCTCTATCTCGTCTATTGAGCTTAAATAATGTCACTATAGGATCAATTCTCTAAAAGTATAATTTTACTTTCATATATATATATATATATATATATATATATATATATATATATATATATATATATATATATATATATATTTACGGTAAAGGAGAGAGCGAGTGAACGCGAGAAACAGACAGACACACACACAAACGTTCTGTTTTATTAAATTGAATAGAGCATCCAGACCTAGACTATCTCTCTCTCTCTCTCATTCTCTCTCTCCATATATATATATATATATATATACAAGCTCATATTCTTGTATATATTATATATTAAATAGTTATTAACGCCAGTACGTAATCAAATCAAAATGAATTGTTTTGGACTATAAAAAGAATCTTCAAATCTATTAATACTGTTTAACCATTCATTTATTATATGTTTATTTTCGCTTATGTACGTATTTGATGTTTTGAAAAATGACGCAAAATACAAATTGATGACGTCACGCCAAAACTATAATTATTTAGTTGCGGTAATGTTTTAATAAGAGCATCTAAATAGCTCAGTTCATTGAACATCAGACTGAGGATCTCAACGTGTCGGATTCTAATTCCGGTCATGACATCAGCTATATTTGTTTGGAATTTATTATTTAGTATTACTGCAATATTCGGAGCGCTTTATTGTAATAATGTTCAAAGAAGAGATGTCATACATACTCATTCGAAACCAGAAATGTGACAACTGCAATAGGAAGGGGCGATGATTGGTTCCTCTTTTTTCTAGTAACACCAATACAAGAGTAGACAACCTATTTCTCAGCTTACTTGACAAGCACTTCCCTCTAACACTACCTTCACAAAGTCTTTAACAGGAATACATTAAATATAAGTAACTCCATCTGTAAGAAAAACCATCTACGCTGAGTCAAACACAATAGAAAACGCAAGCTGCTCATGCCATGACAAAAACAACTGCCCCTAGATGAGAATTGCAAAAGTAATTCCCTAGCACATGTCATAACAAGCCAGCCCAGCGTCAGAACCGAAAAATACATATGCATAACGCAGGGAGGGATTAAACAGTGATTGCACCCCCCCACACACACACACACACAGGTATACCTTTAAATACAAAGACAAGGCCAACACAATACTTGCGATCCGGATATGACAAATATAAGATGTGGGACACTCTTCAACATCAAATGGAAAGTAATAGAGAGAAGACCATTATGCTTTTCAGCCATAAATAGGGGCCTCTTTGTGTGACGCTGAAAATATTACATATATTTAAGCCAATCATTGACCCAAATACAAACTGTTTAAACATTAAGGACGATATTTTTAAACGATGTGTCCAGAGGAGATAAACTGGCCTGACCGGTACACATAAAAGATCTTCGACAATCCCCCCCCCTGTTAAAAACATCACCTTAAAGTAGCTTTATTAAATACCAGAGTTGCTCTTATATTCCCGCCTTAAATTTAACCCCAGAAATTGTTTTTCCAATTATTACCTTCGCATAATATCGTTAACTTAATACATCCCATCTCAAGACCAAAACTTAAAACCAGTAAATTATATCACGAAAATATAAAAATTATTTCCGATTGTTAAGACAAAAGCCCCCATTTTTCTATGATGCTAATACAGTAGGCTTTAACACTGTTTATTTCCTAAACAGACTCATTTACTCTTAAGTTGGTATTTTTAACTCTAAAACAGGCTTCATCGCCCACATCATCAATTATTAATTTAATAATAAATTGATACTCTATTATAAGTTTATACTTTACATTTTCATAGTATATTTCCAAAATTTAATTTAATAAAGGATTTTAAGAGTTGTCTCCCTTAGACTTGTTTTTACCGTCAGCGATGACTGACTTACAGTTTTTAAATTATTTTGTTGATAATAAAATATTTTTAATTTTTTAATTTTTTTGTATTTTAAATTCATATTTTTCTTTAACACATAATTTAGGCGAAACTAATTTCACCCTTCAAATACAAATAACGCCCACATAAAAATGGCAGTAAGCCTAACTAACTCACGGGTATTTCAAAACTGTATTTTTAAATTTCACACCATAATTTTAAATCTGTTATTACATTATTGAGGGAATTTATTAAACATTTTACTCTCACATATTTTCTCTAACACAAAATTTAGACGATACTAATTTTACACTTGAAAGCAAATAACGAATCCAAACGTCATTTATACAAAACCCTACATTTTCTCTACCAAATGACAACAAAGCTGAAAATAGCCGGGAGTTAACACCTGTTGAGCTTGAAACCGATGGTACTGATGTTGTACTAATCTTTTGTACCAAATAATAAATGAGTATTATGCCTTTAATTTTAATTTTCTCAATTAACTGAACACTCATCTGGGATATTTATCTTACAAAAGAAGTATATATATATATATATATATATATATATATATATATATATATATATATAGAGAGAGAGAGAGAGAGAGAGAGAGAGAGAGAGAGAGAGAGATAGAGAGATAGAAGAAAAAAGAGTGATAAATATGCGACGATTGTCCAAATTTATTTCAAATTTCAATTGTTCAATGCAAGGTGTATTCAGTAATAAACTAGTGTTTATTATTCTTTCCTTAAGCCAAGGCTTTTCAAAGATCGAAATCTTATCATCAGAGGAGAAATACAGATGGATAAGTTGGCTTTTGAAAAAAACAAAGTTCAAATATTTGAAAAATATGAAAATTATTATTAAAGGAATTTTTGTTAAAAAACGCAGTGAATGAAAAGAAACATCCCGTGAAAATTATATGCAGATTGTCCGGGTGGTAAATTTCCGTTGAAAAGAAGTCAAATGGATTGTAGAATGTGACGAAAACTCTTTGCGTGGGAGCAGTGTGGAGAAAGTGCTCAAAATCGTCGCATATTTATCACTCTTTTTTTCTTCTATCTCTACAATTGCTCCATCTCGTATATTGAGCTAATCCTCTTCACAATAGGTTCCATCTACTAAAAGTTTTTACTTTGATTTATATTTGATCCTATATATATATATATATATATATATATATATATATATATATATATATATATATATATATATATGTAAGGTTAGTGAGAAAGAACTCCAGCAGAGTACTCAATTATTACGACAAACATAGGCAGATGCTGAAGAGAGTCCGGTAAAGAGGCATATTATAAGTCCTTGAAAACGACGGTACCGATATTGTTCTGATTTTCTGCAATATATATATATATATATATATATATATATATATATATATATATATATATATATAAAATAACACTGTGATTGTCATATTTACAAAATAAAGGAAAACGAAGGCAATTTAAAACTATAGCTGAACTGGTCGCTAATAGTCTCGTAGGTACCTGGACTATTATAAGTACATAAACAGTTACCAACACTAGTTTCTAAATAACAGCCCTTAAACATATTTAAACAATAACTTAGTCAAAACTTACCTCCCCAAAAGAAAATATATCACCGTTTAATTCTTAGCATATAAATTAATACCCCGCATATGAGCGGCCTCTTTTCCTTTCTAAAATGAATCCAGTCATTCCAGACAAAGTACGCAGGGCGTTTAAAATATTGAATTATAAAAAAAGTATTAAAAATCAACATCATGTTATGCTTAAACCACAACCAACGGAGTATTATCAATATATCAATATATCTATATCTATCTATCTATCTATATATATATATATGTATATATATATATATATATATATATATATATATATGAGATACACTAATATTATATTTGATTCTATGTGTGTGGTAATGTAATTGGAATATCCACCTATATATATATATATATACATATATTAATACTCCCATAATATATATATATATATGTATATATATATATATATATATTTATATGTATATATATGCATATATATATATATATTATATGCATATATATATAATATATATATATATATATATATTTATATGTATATATATGCATATAATATATATATATATATATATATATATATATATACATGAGAAGGAGAGAGAGAAGGAAGAGAGATATTTATGTATACATAATAATATATGTTTTCTGCTCATGTCGATCGATCTCTTCCCCTACATACACACTTTTCCAAATTTATATATTTCCTCAGTTAAATAAAGTAGGGATTGTAGAAGATCATACAGACCGAACCCTGGGCATAAGCGAAACAAAAACATATGCTTCACTTTTGAAAAAGAGGTATACCGACTTATTATCTGATAATAAGCAAAAATGTATCCTTATGTATATATATATACTTTTCTATAACATGTATTCTTTTGCAAAGTATCTATTTTACATATGGTGAGTGTCTCTGTGCGGAAGTGAGCAAAGAGGAGAAATATACGATAGAGAGCACCCGACGAGGTGGAGACATCGATCGATAGATGGATAAATAGCAAGAGCTATTTCAAAAGAGAGCGAGGGGCAGTATTATTCTTTTACCTCCGGTCGGGCGCAAGTGGCAGGGCGTTGAATTTATTATAACTTAAATGAAGCCGGAGGCAATGGTCAAATACCTTGGCGCAGCTATTTATTCAGTACCCTGTGTTCGGTGCCACGGCCACCGACTTACGATTGTCATTGTCTCTTTAATAAACGCGCACCTACAACACGCCCCGCCCCCCAACAAACACCGAAAAAGTGAGAGAGCGAGAGAGAAAGGGGTGAAAGGAGAGAGAAAGAGAGAGAAAGAGGGAAGTGGCCAGACAGACATACAGACGGAGAGAAGAGCGGTCAGCAGTTCGGTTTCTTACAAGCGCCGATGGAACTTAATCTGGCGGCGGGAACAGATGGTCTATTATAACGCTGTCTTTACTACATGATTTACGGGACGCTAATGGAAACAACTGTTTACAAGGATTTCTAAAGTTTCCAGCTATTCTTGTAACTGTTAAAGTATATATATATATATATATATATCAAAGCATATACATATATGCTTAGAATTTCCAAATTTTGTGTGGGTGGCCGGCATTATTCTGCATCAATTTTTATAAATATTCGCGCGCACAGGCAGGTTAAAGAAGTTCAGATCAACATGGTACCTTAGGTTACAAGCTGTAGGAGCAGACCCAGACGAAAATACTGGGTTTACTTGAGTTTAATTATGAACCGCTCACCGGCTGTTGTTTTATATACTCAGGAAACACGTCAGAGTGTACAAGTGTAACACAGCAAATAGTAAAGTATATAATAAAAAAAATAGAACAACAAACCCACGGACTTACATATACCAATTTGACCGAAATATTAAATGGACTATTGGAAATATTGTAAAAAAGGAAAAACACACCGTGCTATGTAATAATACTTGCATATTGTGTGTATTTAGGCAGCATATTTTCATTTAGGCAAACATTATTAAATAACACGGAGTGGTTTTGTTTGATGCCACTTTTTTTTCTTTTTTCAATTTTCCGAATTGTCCATCTAATGTTTCGGTCAAATTGATGTAAATATGATCCATGGGTTTCTTGTTCCATTCTTTTTTCTTTTTTTTGCAAGTACTTTCGATTTGAATTGTCAAATCATCTTCAGGCGGTATTAGTTTTAGTGTCTTTACAAATTATGACTTTACTGTTGTGCTCATTTTTGAATTATAACGGCAAGTAGTTTATAACTTGAAAAAGCGTCTGTAAAGTTGAAATGTACGTGAGAGCGTGATGGCGTTCTACACATACGAGAGATTGAAAAGTTTGACTGTTTAAACCGTTAAGAAATTGATGACGTTAAAGAAAGTGCATACAATTCAAACGCATAACTACCTAATGGCTAAGAATTTGGTAATGTTAATTATCATGCTAGACACTTTAAAATGTTGCGACTAGTTTCATAATTGACATTATTAATAGTGGGATGTTTAGTTTTTATGTAGAGGGCTTCGATTATTTTTAATTTTTTGATATTGTTATCGTGCTGTATTATTTTGGCATTGTTAACAAGGAGGTTTCTATATTGGGAGGGGGTGCAATTATGTTTTTTTGGTGTTGGCATATAGAGCTTGTGTCGGAGAGATGTAGGGTGAATCTTCGGGATAGTGTTGTGGAAGTGAAACCTATGTAAGAATTAGTTTTTTTTATTGTTGTCGGAGATACATTCTCCCATAGGGCATTGGAACTGATATATTACATTGGTTCTTCCTAATGTATTTTGGGTTTGAGAAGTGTTATTTTTAACAACATAGTTTGATGTTTTCATTTATATATATTACTTAATTCTTACGTACATATAAAGCACATGTTTCAGGCTATCAGCCGTCGTCAGCATGGCTAACTTTGGCAAGGATCGGACCGACGATATTAGTGTGCGCAGTCTGGCGTTTTACCACAAGACCACAAACACCTTGCCGAAATATATACGATTTTTTATCGTAATAATGTTACGTGGTCATTGTTATTGATTTTAATAGCGATGAAAACATATATGTTTTCTTAGGATTTTTTCACTTCCTAAGGGGTATAGAACATTACATTAAGTCGCCCTTTTTAATAGGACGTGTAATTATTTTTTTTAATTTCATATATATATTCATTGATTACTTTGTGCGTACATATAACATGCTGATGACGACTGATAGCCAGAAACACGTGCCCCTGGATTTCTTTTATATGTACGTAAAAAAGTAATTAATAAATATATACATGAAAATAAAATAAATCTAATTTCACGTTTTATTACAAAGGGCGACTATATACACTAGCCTTCGCCGCTTAGTAAGTGGAAAAATACAGAAAAACTGCTATGTTTCTATCGCCAGTAAAAACCATAATAAAGACTACGTAACATTGTGTCGATATAAAAATGTGCATCTTTGGGCAAACAGTAATATCGTGGGTCTCGATCCTGGTGCAAGTTAGCAATGCTGATGAGGTTCTTCGCCAGATATACGTATCCATGGATTCATTGTATATGTACGTAAACATTAATTTATATATATATATATATATATATATATATATATATATATATATATATTAGTATTTCATGTATATACACTTTTATATGGTTATATAATTTGTTATGTATCAATTTCCAGTATTTACTTCAACAGTGCTCGATACGTAAGTAGAGCGAGGTAGAAAGTTATGAAAATATATTTATGACAATTAAGCTACACAAAGGCTCATGCGTTTAATCCCCGGGAAAAAGATTTAACCTGAAGATCCCCCCGGGGATGAAACGCTGAAGCCTCTGTGTAGCTTAATTGCCGTAAATATATTTTCATAACTTAACATATATATATATATATATATATATATATATATATATATATATATATATATATATATATATATATATATATATATATATATATATATATGGGAAGAGAAGGATGAAAGTAATCTGACGTTATGGGAAAATGAAAAAGGGAAACCAAAAAATTGATGTTTTTTATGTGTACATCAACGTTTCGTCTTTATTTCTAAGACTTTATCAGGATGATAAAATAGAGAAAAAAATGTCATGCAAGCACAGATACATGTAGGGTAGACATATTGGGAAAGATAGAATGAGATAGTGGCCAACTGCTAGGTGGACGTCCGTATTTGTTGGAGAAATAGAAATGAATGTAGAAAAGAATGGAAGGATGGGGTGAGCCAGGACTACTGTGGCTGGTGGTAAGAGAAAGAGGTGGGGGATGAGCAGGGGTAAAGTGGATGGCAGAGAGGGAGGTGAGGAAGAGGGGGGAGGGGGTGTTTGACCAGATGGCTGCGGTTCAAGATTGAAGGGGAAAAAAGTAAGTTGGAATGTTTGTGTATGGGGGGTGTATGCAGGGAATGAGGATGGGTAGAGAGGAAGGGGGGCTTCCTACGCGCCCTTAGAATATGTAGCCCCCCTCACATAGATGAAGAAATAAAGTACATTTTTAACTCCCTAAAAACATTGCAACACCCCACACATTTTATATTAAATGCCAAGAAAAAAGTCTTCCAAATATTCTCCAGAAACACCACACAAAAAAATCAAACTCTTAACACCTCTCTAATAGACAGACCCCTTCTCCTACCCACGCACTCCAATAACACATCCATATGCAACACGCTTAACAAACTAGGCATTCCTACAGTACAAACCACATCTCAATCCATAAAACAAAATTTAAACACATCCAGACATTTCCAAAAAACACCCACATCCCATGCCGGCTTATATACTGTCCCTTGCAATGACTGCCATCAATTTTACGTGGGAGAAACACAACGTGAATTAAGGAAACGATTAAATGAACACAAAAGGGACATAAAAAACAACAACCTTATTAGTGCACTTTTCTCCTATGCACTAGAACATGGTCATGCGTTGAAATTTATACAAGCCAAAATCACTAAATATATCCACAACAAATCTCGGCGAAGATTATTAGAAACTGCCCTCATCACCGCCTCCACCACCATCAAGCAACGTAATGGTTTCTTTAACCTATCACCCTTAATAAGCAAGATCATTCTCACAGAACAAAGACTTTTGCCTGATCATGGTTAAACTTTTTTCATCTCCAACCTCTATAACACTCCCCCATTTACTTTTCCCTTTCTTTTTCTCTTTGAATCTTCATTTTCTCCTTACTTTTTCCTCACACTTTTAATACTGCAGTCCAAATAAACTTTCTCATGTTCCAAATATCTCAAATATTCCATACCCACCCTTTCAATCACCGCCCTACTCCACCCCCCCAATCCCTCACTCATTGCTATCATTTTCCAAATATTTGAAATATTTCACACCCTATCACAACAAATCCTCCCTCTCACCCACTCAACTATTTTCTCCCATACCCCTTCTTAAATTCCCTCATTTTCTCAAAACGCTCTCTAAGACCATAACTTTTCGCCCATCCACCAAAATCACAGCCCCCCTTCCTCTCTACCCATCCTCCTTTCCCTGCATACACCCCCCATATACAAACATTCCAACCTACTTTTTTCCCCTTCAATCTTGAACCGCAGCCATCTGGTCAAACACCCCCCTCCCCCCTCGTCCTCACCTCCCTCTCTGCCATCCACTTTACCCCTGTTTACACCCCACCTCTTTCTCTTACTACCAGCCACAGTAGTCCTGGCTCACCCCATCCTTCCATTTTTTCCCCACTCATTCTTTTCTACATTCATTTCTATTTCTCCAACAAATACGGACGTCCACCTAGCAGTTGGCCACTATTTCATTCTATTTTTCCCAATATGTCTACCCTACATGTATCTGTGCTTGCATGACATTTTTTTCTCTATTTTATCATCCTGATGAAGTCTTATAAACAAAGACGAAACGTTGATGTACACATAAAAACATCCATTTTTTGGTTTCCCTTTTTCATTTTCCCATATATATATATATATATATATATATATGAATAATTGCGCGTTCCATTAAAAGGGGCGACTAAATGCAATATCTTTACCGCTTAGGTAGTGGAAAAAATGTTTCTATTGCCAGTAACATATATATAACAAAGACCACGATCATATTATGGCGATAAACATCGTACATATTTCAGTGTTTGTGGTTATGTAGTATAACACCAGTGCTGTCCAATGGATGATTCGTGGACTTGTGAGCGCCCGCATGTGCTCTGTAAACGCCCGGATGTTCTTTAAAAGAAGAACAACATTTTCGGCCGCGATCCTTCGGCTTTCGTCAGTCTAATAGGAGATTGTGTTTGTACGGTGAGTGGGGGTTGAATGGGGAAAAAGGTGTGGGAACGACCAGTGAAATGGTAAAAAAACAGGAGTCCGTCCCTAATAGATGATAGGCAATAGTCAAGTGGTCATAAACATGATTCAAATGTACCTGAATATGAATGAATGTAAATAAATAGATATATAGATAGATACATAAGTGAACCTGCGTTTACACATACCCACGCCCACACAGATACACATCAGAACGTTAACCTACGATGTCACCGTAACTATATACCTGCGCACACACATACATACATCCATATACACATGGAGCAGGTGAGGAGAAGGGGATAGGGGTACAGGCTTATTGGCTGGAATAATGAAAAGTTCAAAGTGGGGGCGATGGGGTTTAGTACACGGGGAGTTTGAAAATACTGGGGAGATGGATACATGCATATATCCGCATACCCCCCCCCCACACACACATGCATACACATATACATATGTATACAGACATATACACCAATATATATACATACATATATATATATATATATATATATATACATATATACACATGCATACATGCACACATACATACACATCCGTACCCACACATGCACGCACATCCATGTGCAGAGAGAGAGAGGGGGGAGAGGCAGATAATGTGTATATGTATATACATAGACATACGTACACATACAAGGGCATACGCACACACATATATATGGAGAGAAGGAAACCGAGAGCGAACAAGAGAGAGAGAGAGAGAGTATAGACAGATGAATGAATACAATTTACTGGTGAACCTGGCAAGTGTGAAAAAAATGAATAAAACAACAAACAAAAAAGTGGATATTGGTACTCTTAAAGTAGGAAGATGTTAGCATCCCACCGTAACACACACTTGTTCTTCGCCTGTTAGAAATTGTTGTCATGCAGTTCGTATGTTTGTAAAAGGATAACTATTGAGAAGTGCCAGGGCTATATTTAGTTCTGAGGTATGCGTGTTTAGTTTTAGAATGAGTTTTGTGTCATATTTTTGTCTGTGTTGTAATGATCTGAATTCAGAGGCTACGAGGATTCATTTCATGTCGTCTGTAGAGTTGTCCTTAATCGTTTGTTTGTGGTTGATGAGATGTTTGCGGAACTCCAGACTTTTTTCCCCAACATAGTTGCCTTTTGTTTATCTGGTGCAGTATATCAGGATAACCACGTTGGGGATATAGCAGGTGAGAGGAGGGAGATTAAGTTGGATGTTGGTGCTTGGAGGTGTGAATGTGTTGTTGATGGTGATGCATTGGTATATTTGGCATCTGGGTTTGTTGCATTTTTTATTTCCTTGTGATGCGAAGGTGTGGTGTATTTTAGACGATGTTAGTAGAGAACGTAAGTTAGAGGGCTGTCGTTTTGCACAGGTGGGTGTATCGTGTTTATGATGTAGTTATTTGAATATGTTTTTGAAAGGGTCGTGTAGTTTCTTTGTTGAAGTCAAATACCATAAGGCGATGATATTTTGCTGTTATTGTATGTTAGTAGATTTTGTCTGTTTGTGCTAGATGCTTTCCTAATAGATTGTTTGATTATTTTGAAATGGTAGTTTCTGTGGAGGAAGTGGTTGGCTAAAATGCCTACCTGTGTTTCGTACTCAGTACTCTTTTGATGCGAAGGCATTGACTATATACAATAGATATTTTTGTGGTGATCGGTTGGGAGCTCTCAAAGTTAAGGCAACCGTGTACGTCGGTGAGTTTAGTGTAGAGTGATATGATGATATGATTGTTCGTGATGATAAGTAGGACGTCTAAGAATGGAATGTGTGTGGTAGAGTGTTCTGTTGTGAATTTTATGCTTTTGTTGGGGTATCGGTAGAAGTCATTCAATGACTCTTCTCCATGTTGCCAAAACAGGAAGATGGCATCTATGTACCTGTAGTAAGTTTGAGTAGTAAGTGTGTATGTATTTCTGTTCAAATGTGTGCATGTAGATGGTTTGCATAGCTGGGAGCCATTATAGTTCGTACTTTTTACTTGTAGGGATTGTTGGTTGTTGAATGTGAAGTTGTCGTGCGTCAGAATGAATTGCATGATGTTTCATACATTGTTAATGTAGATGTTTTGTGAGTGTTGGGGTTGTAAGAAGCCCCTGCACGCGGATACCCCCTCCTCGTGTGGACTATTGGAATAGAGTATATATACATCCATTGTGACGAGTATTGCATTGTTATGTATGTTTTCTATCCTATATATATATATATATAACACCTACGCTATCATGCGACACTGACTGAATGTAAGATATATCTCAATGTAAACATTGCAATTGCCGTGGCTCGAATTAGTTTTACCTAATGAGCTATGACTTAAAGCTAATGGCAGTTGGCGATATCCTTACAAATTAAGCTCTACCCCGGGAGGGAGCTTTATATAGTCATCCACATACAGGCTGTTTCGTTGTTTATATATATATATATATATATATATATATATATATATATATATATATATATATATATATATATATATATAAAGGATGAAAATTAAAAGAAATGAAGTAAAATGCAAAGTCAATGGTTGTGTTTTTAGGTTTTTAGAAATGACACTCGTTTCATTTTAAACTTCTGATGGTTAAGTCCTATCCCCGTGAAATAAAAAAATAGAAATACGTCTTTTTAGGAAACAAATAGAAAATCAGACCCCCCCCCCGCCTGAAATTAATTCGGAAAAGTATACCCCACTTTAATTAAAACATAAACGGTAGGTTCTTTTTTATTATTAATTCTGATGATCTAAAGATAATCATCATAATTAATAATAATCTAAATGAATAAATGCGAAACATTTTTCATTTATCACCCCTATATTTACTGTTATTGAAATCAATAATTCAACATAAAATCTCGATATTCTGTATATATAGTGAAGATAAAAGATTAAGAGAGAACCTTTTGACTGCCTAATAATCCTAAGGATTTTTAAATCGTTCATAATTAATTAATGTATAATATTATCATTTTGGAATTGCATTGTCTTATGTTTGCTATCTATATTAACAGTAGTTAATTAAAGTTGTTTTAATAAATAAATCGGAAAAGATCTAAAACCCAATAGGTTGTATCACCATGCGCTAACTGACGACCTTACCGGCGAGGCAGAAGCGATATAAGAATACGGGGAAGTGAAGGGACAGTGTGGTTGTCTAGCTCGATCCTCTGCCCCCCTCCAAATAATGTTCTACCTTTTTTAACTTGATGCAAAAAAGAAAAGAAAAAAAACTATTTTATCATTTAAAGTGGGAACAATTTTCGGGGCAGTTTTAGTGCTGTCAGTCAAACTAAGGGTTAGTGTGAAAAACATATTAACTGCCCTAACAATCTAGACCCTTAAAAGTTGAATCCCATTTTTAAGGGGGGATAATTTAGTTGAGGATGTTAATCTACAAATTTACCAAAGTTTATTAAAATGATGGAATTCTCTAAGTAAAACATATTTTTTAATTAACACTCCCACTCCCAATTAATTGCTGCTCGGAGGGCGGGAAGGTTTTGTAAGTAATTAATATAAAATGACAAATTATATAACTTACGTATTTCTATTTTTTTTATATCAATGTTATTGCGAACACCAGCGAAACATTATTTTTGTCCATCCTATTTAAAGATAAGTTTAATACTAGTAATACTCATACACACACACACGCACACACACACATATATATATATATATATATATTTATATATATATATATATATATATATATATATATATATATATATATATATATATATATATACCTGTAGATCAACAATCACACATATTCTCATATATACACATACTTAGATAAGTGTACACCCATATACATAGAAATAGATACATACATACATACATACATACATACATACATACATACATACATACATACATACAAAATGTGAGTGCCGTAGAGAAACGTGTTCTATCATCTCGTTGTGATTATCTAGTCGGTTCTATTTATCAAAACCCCATATGCGTCATATTTGTATTTTACCCCAGTTTCTTGAAAATTCGATGTCGATGACGACGACAATGCCAATTAAAACTTATGATGTATTTATTTAATTTACCTGGCCAGGTAAGCAAATCAGAGGGTGCAACCCTGGATGCGTTCATTAGGTTTACTTGTTTACCTACGTCATATCGCATTTCTATATTGCTCTTAACTAAACTCTCTCTGTAGAGATATCTCTCCGAATGCAGCCCTTAAAGCACGACCAATCGCCGCCGACACATACGTAACATACAATTAATATATATATATATATATATATATATATATATATATATATATATATATATTTGTGTGTGTATGTGTGTGTGTGTGTGTGTGTATATATATATGTATAACATCATGTAAAACCTTAGCTATTGAGGGAAAAACATTCCATATATTCTAAAAAAACATTTTTATTTGCAAACAATTGTTCTAATCATCTACAAAACATACATTTTAATGATATATATAATACCATGATTTTCAGGAGGAAGCTTCCTCGGTGCATAAAAAGTCTTCCGTCAAGCTGAGAAAATGAAAATGCATCCGATATTCATTCATCTTTTACATGTTTTCTTTTTCCTCACAATGTTTTTTCTAAGGAAATACTTGTTTAACACTATATTTGCATATAATGGTTCATATCGTAATAGTGTATGCCTCTTATTTCAGCGTGTTCATATTTCATCGATGCCAACCGATGACCCCCACATCAAAATTTAAACCTGAAAAAAATAAATATTTCCACCAACCGCAATCATTTGAATTAAAAATCTGTTTTTCTCTCGTAAAAGAAAGAATTCATAATTTTATGTTTAACTTTTGATGTATGCATTTATCTATTCTCATCGATGAAATATAAATTGTTTAAAAAAGAAGTTAATTAGAATATATGACATGTTGTTCTTTTAATTACTGAGATGTTACAGTTATTAAGAGCTTTAGTTCTATACTATTGAGCTACAACCATTCTGTGTGCTGATAAAAATAAATGCATATATATATATATATATAAGGTTAATCCAACAAAAAATATAAGAGGCAACTAATATCTTTAATGAGTGAACATCCGGATAAAATTGAAGCTCAATATACTAGATAGACCATTAATAGTATTAGATAAAGTGCAAATCAAATTTTATTAGAATTCAATGTTCAAGCAAAGTACCTTAAAGTCCTTAACTCATGAGTTTTCAAATTCTTCTCCTCAGAGGACCATTACCGCAATGACATTACTGCAGGTTATAAAATTAAACTTTGAAAATATATAAAAATATATATAAAAATACATAAAAGTATATTAAACATCAAATATATCAGCCCAAAACATACTTTTTTGTTAAAGCTATACAGTTCATCGAAGTCATACAATTTGAAACGTATTCAGGAATGATATCCAAGAGGTTGATTGAAAAGTGATCCAGGTGGTGAATTGTAGTCCAAAACGAAAAAAATTATTCAGGCGGGAAATATGTTTGCAATCTATGCAGTAAATGACAGTAAAACATGTATCCTAGATGTATGCAAATTAATAAAACGATAAAGAAACCAAATCATATGAAAAGTTCAGAAAACTCACTCACTTACTATAATGTTCTAAATTCAGCGTTCTTATGAGCTGATCAGAGTAGTGCAAACCATAACTCCTTGGTTAAATGAAAGCTCTGCTAAATCTAATTCAAATAAAATTAAACTGACCTGATGTATTCGGCCATATATATATATATATATATATATATATATATATATATATATATATATAGGTATAACTTTGTAGGTAAAAATGTATTTTAATATTTATTTATAAATATTATTATAAAAAGTCCCTTTCAGAAAAGTTTAAGTTTAGCAATGTTAGGAGATATTTAAAATATACATTCATGTAGCAACATGCAGTATTTCGCGTAAGTTCGTTGAGTTCTCTAGTCTGTTTTTATGTTTATGCTTTAATGGGCATAAATATAACTTAAATTCTCTGTATCACGTGGTAATTTCATATGGTTGTAAGGATAAAGTGAAAGCGTGCAGATCCAAAGATGGCTCTCTGAACAAAGTTCGCGCCTGATGACTGTCTGAAATTATTACTTCTCTACACCGAAAAGAACAGAAAGCTTGAAACGATATGTA
This sequence comes from Sepiola atlantica, assembly GCA_963556195.1. Lineage (NCBI taxonomy): Eukaryota > Metazoa > Mollusca > Cephalopoda > Sepiida > Sepiolidae > Sepiola > Sepiola atlantica. The sequence continues at coordinate 48,752,901 of OY744547.1, read as the reverse complement.
TATATATATATATATATATATATATATATATATATTTGGAAAGTTTACCAATATATGTTTCCTTTTCTTTCAGAGAGGATTCATCACAACGAAAGTATTTTTTATTTTATTATTTATTTATTTATTTTGTGAAGCTATAGTTCCCTACACGTGTTACACTACCTAGCAAGCACCTTGCTTGGCAGTGCATGAGGGGAGATAAAAATCTACGATATTTACCTCAACAACTGACAATACAACTGACAATATCCAACAGCACTTTGACCGAGTTCAAATCATTTAAGAAGAAAAAAAAAGGAAAACAAGTTCAAAAATAATTCGGCAATATGTGGCAGTTTAACTATTTTTAAGATGTGAGGGGATTGATATTGATAGGTAAAGGTGGAGGAAAGTGATATTTGAACGCATCAAGTGTTTTTTTAAAAGAATAGAACCAAACAAAAGCAGTTGAAGAGAGCAGCGAGGAAAAGACAGGACGTGACACCTCCAGCACATTGAGAAAACATGGAACAACGAACATGCCAAACATGCAATTTGGTAACTATGTCACGTGCTGGTTTGTTGAATCACCAACGAGTGCATGTTCTGCAAAATCCAGCCCAGGCAAGAGGTGGCTTTAATTATGGCATCCCTTCAAACAATCACAACACTTTTGTCGTATGCTGGAGAATTATATCAGGCCTAAACAAAAAAATTATCCGCGCCGCTCACTGGGAGGTTTTACTTTCATATCACTTCGATACCTGTGTCTATTCGATTTCGAATAGACACACACAAACACACGCAGACACACTCTCTCCCCATGGTAACTATTGTTCGTCGGCTTGTATGTTTGTGGAATGAATATTCTATGAGTAATTCTAAGTCCTTATTCTGTCCTGAGATATGCATTTTTAATGCCAGAATGAGTTTTGTTTTGCGTTTGCATCAATATTTTGTATCTTAAATTGGTAGCTATGAGAACACATGTTATGTTACCTATGGTGTGATTTATAATTGATGGTAATTGTGTGGTATGGGGATTTGTCTTTAATGGTTTGTTTGTGATTCCGAAAACGTACGCGGAACTCAGAATCTGTTTTACCGACATAGCTGATTTTTGTGCATCTTGTGCAGTTAATTAGGTAAACCACATTGAAGCTATCACAAATGAGAAGGTGAATGTGAGTTAGATATTGGTGCCTGGAAGTGTAAAGCTGTCGTTAGTGGTGATGTGTTGGCATACTATATATCTTTGTTTGTTGCCTTGACGTGTGAGAGCGTAATATGTGTTTTTGAATGCAAGTAAATAATGTAGGTTCAGGAGGGGGTTTACACTAATGGGGGCTTTGTTATAATATATATATATATATATATATATATATATATATATATATATATTGTGTTGAGTTCATGCTTTATCTATATGAGGAGAATAATCTAATTCATGTGGGTTGTGGTTGAAGTCTAATACAAGTAGTACTTGTGAATATTTTTTCTTTTGTTTTCGTATTCGAAGAGGTTTTGACTACTAACGTGTTATCTTTTTTCATGAATTGTTTCGGTAGTTTCTACTGAGGAAGTTGTAACCTAAAATGTCTATTTGGGTGGCATACTTGATTTGGTTTGATCAGAGCTTTTTGATACACATGCATATGCTATAAATAATAAATATCTTTATACTAATAGGGTAGCAGATGTCGAAGCTGATGTAACCGTAGCTGTATGTGGGTTGTGTATAGAGTGATGTAATGTTGTTGTTACCCATATACACTAAAAAGCCAACAATTAATAAAATCAATTCCGGTAACAGTGACCACATCCTAAAATGCTTTTAATACCAATAGTAATACTAATACCATTACTAATACTAATAGTAATACTAATACAATTACTAATAATAATACTATATTAATACTACAATAAATCACAGAGTTCCCGCCCAAACCATCACTAAACATTAAAAAAATACATGATCTTTACTGCATACTTTCCCGCTGAAGATGGCTATGGAAGGAATCGATAATAGTAATGTATAGAATGAGTACGGCGAATTCGTTTTGTCAGTTCAAGCCTGAAATTCAAAAAATTATCAGCCATCTATAAAGTATCAATGAAAAAAATATGCTGTTACATTTACTGAAATATGTCTTCAAGAAAAAAATGCTACCAATGAAGAGTTCGGATGCAAAACGCGATAAATCCATTTTGTTTTCACTGAGACCGAAAACCATACAGAGACTAATATATTAAATCCAGGCTTCGACTAAAAACCTATTTTATTTGAAAGCCGAAAGAACTGACGCCGGTATCATTTTATTTAAAGTATTATTTTGAGGTTTGTTTCAGTGTTACCTTTAAACACTTTTGTAGTGATAGCTTCGTAATTCTCGAAATGGCGTTTATCGCATTTTGCATGTGAACTCTTTATATATATATATATATATATATATATATATATATATATATATATATATATAATGATAAATTATTTTTAAAAAATAAATAAATTGCTCGATCGTAAGTTTTACAAGTGCTAGTATAACGTATTGTATTTAAATACGATATATTACAGTGTTTGGTGTATTCGAGTTTTTCTGGGCTGAACATGTCAATTCTAGGGAAGAAACCAACTTATATTGTCAGGCGAAATTTTTAGCACAATTCAGTAAGCAAAAACTTTCTCGAGGTGTTCGATTATTAAAAGGTGCTGACGATATAGATATGTATACGGCTGTGCCTATTAAGAGAATTAAGATAAGATGCCGAACTAATGCGTAAATGCTTGATTTTTCCATTGGTGACCTCGAACACTGTGTAGCAGCTTACTATATGTTGACTTGTAAAAACATAAATATACAGTATTTATCCTCTTTCTGCAAAGTTGATGTTGGCCGCATTGACAAAATGATTCTAGACTTGACTTAAAAGGTGAATCGTGTCTGGGGCTCGAACCGTGCGACCATCAGAAAAATTATTTCCACACTGACGATTCCCGTAAAGGATGAAAAATATATGTAAGTGGCTGATAGTTGAATAAAAAATATTTATTATAATATCATATTTATATATATTTATATATGATAAAAATTATGGAAATAATATTCCAACGCGATGGAAAAGGAAAAAGGAAAGCCAAAATTAATTATATATTCATGAACGTGTTGCCTT
>OY744547.1:48739751-48747251 GCA_963556195.1 Sepiola atlantica | reverse complement strand
ATGAATTTTAGGAGCCTTAAACCTATTATTTTAGATGTGTAGATTCCCGAGTAAGACGATCGGCCGAAACGTTGTGATAATAACATCCAAGATGTGAAAAGTAGGCGAAATAACGCAAGTATATAAATTAGCAAGCCTGATTTTTCGACAATGTCAAAAACATCGCTTGTTGAATGTGAGGACTCTAGGATAAAACAACGCATAATTCATAACTCTTGCTACCCTTATTAATTTCTTGTAAGAATTATATTTCAGTAATAACTTACAAGTATAACTTACAAGTATAAGGCGGTACTTTCCAATCACTATATATATATATATATATATATATATATATATATATATATATATATATATATTCATATATATATATATATATATATATATATATATATATATATATGTATATATATATATATATATATATATATATATATATACGAGTTTAAATGTCCGTTGGGAGACTGTGTCTCTGACAACCAAGAAAAAAACGTATACATTGGCTCGACTTCCACGACTTTGTCCCGGAGGTTGACCATGCATCTATCGGATAATAGTGCCATAGCCAGGCGAACATTTCTGTCCCCGCTCGCAAATCCGAAAACTTCTTGTAAACAACACTAACATCCTAGAACACAATACTAATATACAAAAACTCCATATACTAGAAGCTTTACACATTAACACAAAAAACGGTTATTAACAGGATTAATTTTAACACTAGTACTAATATACTTAGATGTTTATAATACTAAATAAATATAGTTTCGTATTTAAATTTTCCCGCCAAAATTAACTATAAACTCACTCCAGGTCTTTACCTCATTGACATTATTCAAATGAAGATGGACCCATATGGGTCAGAAAGTACTTTGGACCTTAAAGAACATTACGGCAGATTCATATATATTAGGACTTTAATCCGGAAAATGGAAGGGATCCATACAAAAATATCCAGACATGAGTTGTCGGTTATTTTTAATCATACGTGCCTTAGAGAAAAAAATGCTGCCTCTATACACACACACACATATATATATATATATATATATATATATATATATATATATATATATATATATATAGTGTGTGTGTCAGGGTATGTTCAAAAGATTATAAAGTGCTCGATCGTAAGGTTTTCGAGAGCTAAACTACGAATTATTTATTTAAACACTATACATTACTGATTCTGTCCTCCTCATTGTGTCCAATCTTTTCATGGTTGCGTTTATCGTGCGACTGACAATCCTTTTAACCCTTATCCTCGAGAGGTCATCGGGCCTTGATAAATGGTTACCCATTAGTCAAAACATAAAAGTAAAATAACATGCAGCAACGTTGACTGAAAACTCAATACACAATGTCAGTGCAAGAAAGTAAGAGGAATCCGAATATCAAAAGTTCAACGTAACGGACCACATAACTAAACAACGAATAGCAAAAGTTCAACGTAACGGACCACATAACTAAACAACGAATAGCAAAAGTTCAACGTAACGGACCACATAACTAAACAACGAATAGCAAATGGGCAAAACTTGATACATAAACAAGCTGTTTAATGATTGATGTTTGTCATTTTGGCTTCTCTATTTTGCGTGTGTTTTTTAAAGACTTGTTCAGCATTCTGCTACTGAGAGGGTCAATCTCATATAGCATTGTAGTCAGGGCAAAACACCTTTATATTGGTCGTATCACAGACTTCTTTGTATCGGAGCAAAATGTAGTACCTGTTCTGATACTATTCTTCATCTTTTCTCTAGTCGGTCAGTGAAGTAGATATCTTTCTAGACTTGGGCAGTTTTTATTGTTTTCCTAAACAAGAATGCCCCTTTTAGGAAAGGTGAATTTTACCCCACATTAAAAACCGACCTTGTGTCTAACTCGGTTCTCGAGCAGGGGGGGGGGGCAAGTAAATAGATACTACACTTCATCTTTACTGTCCTTGCTCAGTGCAAGAGAAACCCTTCTAGACTGAGGCAATTTGAATTTTCATTTTTGTCCTAATCCAGAGTGCCTCATTTTAGGGAGCTGGATTGTCAATACATTAAAAGTTACCGTGTGTGCAACTCTGCCCTCGTTTCGAGATAAGTAAATCGATAATTTCTTTCCTTCGTCAGTGAAGGAGAAATCCTTTTAGACTGAGGAAATTTTAATTGTTGTCCTTATCCTGAGTGCCCTATTTTAGGGAACTGAATTTTCCCTGCATTAAAAATCGAACTTGTGCGTAAATTTATTCTTTGGGAGTCGGATACATAGATACTACACTTCGTCTTTACTCTCCTTGCTTACTGCGAGCGATATCCTTCATCAAGTAGTTTGCCCTATTTTAGGGAGCTGATTGTAAACCCGTGAAAAACCGCCGTTGTACATTTAACTCTGCCTGGTGCATGTTAAGTCAGAATGCTGATATCTTTAGACAGCCTGATTTGGTAGTACAAGATTGATATGTAAGAAGTTCAATAAATGTTCAAAGGCTATGCATATTGAGATTGTTTAATTGTACAAATTAAAATATGCACTAGCAAATATTTGCTGAGATTACAGTAATGGATGTTTTTGTTTTTTTTCCCTTTGCAAAATTCAATCATGTACTGCAAAGTTAAGAACATAAACTACATTTTTCCTCTACAAAATAAGTAAACCAAACACCATGAATAAATATTTGAAGATATAAACAACTTGAAACATAAGAACTGTTACCAAAATGATCTGATCTGGCATTAAATAACCGAAAGGTGTTGATATGCCAGAAAAAAAAATCATACATATCAAGAAAAAGGACATGCTCGTTAACTCTAAAATGCTTTATACTTTATAGTGGTTTGACATCGAATATACTGATTACCTATTTAATGAGTCTGCTGATGCAACATCATACTAATACCTACTCACACTTACAAACAGGTTCGTTACGGATGTGAAACAAGTGGCAGTTTAACACATTTGCGTTGAATATTATATTAAATAGGCATTTTGTTGGTATATGTCATATTTGAAACAGAACACATTTAAGAGTTAATTTAGTTTTCACAAAAAGAAGGATCGATTTACCTTTTACTTATAATGAAATGCGTATGGATTTCACTCGGAATCTTCATACGGTTTAACAGATACCTCAGTGATGTATTACTTGTTATATTGTACATTTAAACGAGTCCATGGGAAGAGGCAGTTGCATTTCCTGTTTTTCCACTAAAGAAGATGTGCCAAAAAACAGAAAATTGGGGAAAAGCTAGTGCTCCTACTCGGCGCCCTAGGCAATAATCCAAGTCACATTCAAAAAGAGAAGCTCACAACTAAGCCCACCACACCGCACGCCGACAGCAAAAATCCTGGAGTCACCACAACAGCCCCTGCTCTGTCAGATTAAGTGCCGAGGACATGTTCCAAAATGAAAGTACTTCGTTCGAATGGTGAAATTGAGCGATAGAACGGTTGGAATGATTGACGGATAAGTAGTCAAGAGATAATCTCAGTGGTTAAACGGAAGTTAAGAATATAACGTAACTTCCGAATAAACAGAATTCTGGTCTCTTTCCTATCAGCCTTTCAACTGAAGAGGTCACGCAAAAGGTTGCTTGCCCCCCTAAACAACAATGGGTGTGGGACGCGAGAACAATGTGACTAAGCATAAAACGGCGGCACAAGAAGTCTTTACTCTCTCTCTCCCTTTCTCTCTCTCTAATACAGTGAGTAATCTATATATCTGTTTGACATCTGTAACCGTATTGTTACTATGCCTTAAGGTTTATACATCCTCGTTGAAATAAAACCTCATGTGTCCGTATGAAGTGATCGTAACGGCGATGACGACACGAGAAAGGTGTGCCAGCAGCCGTGTTCTTAATGAGATCATACCCACCACAGACGATGTATCCTTGTAAGAACCGGATCATTGGCGAGCATAGCAGTCGCATGGGCATCTAGCCCAATAGTGCTTGTTTATATAAATACATAGTCGCTAATGATTGGCTACGGCTGGAATTTCATATTCGGTGGGAGGAGAATTTACATACTCGCCAGCAAAAAGTTAAGTCCCACTTTTTGTGAATTAATTGTTTTAAATGGCGTCGAAGCGACAGACACCCACGCAACACGTGGCCGCTTTTTACATGTGATTAAGCCTTATTAAAACCAGAAGAAACAAGAGAATATGGCTGTTGTATTAAATTCATCGATTCAAAATGAAGGCTTACAGACTAAATACACACAATATATAAATATGTAAATTCGCGAAGGAAATAGGCTTCTTTAGAAAATGTCATTAATTGTTAATGATTTCTCGCCAAAACTTTTTCCTGACTCAGGTCATCAAATTAATTATTGTAGACATATTACGTTTACTAGCAAAAGCATGATCCCTCCAGTCGCATATTTCTGCGAGTATATATGACGAATGAAGACACAGTACACTACCCCAAATAATAAAAGGTAATGACTGGGAAGATGATCTTATGATAGAGGAACAGATACTACACTACACTCTAAAGGACGAGTTAATGATTGGAGGATAATCTCATGGTATGATTCAAGTCGGAGGAGTAATGTAGTATCTGTTTCGGGTGTGATGGTGTAGTATATGGTCTGTTGTCATAAACGAATCCTGTCAAGTATTACATCCTTATGTATGTGGGTAGCGTAGTATCTGTTTTGTTGTCATGAGATCATCCTTTCAGACATTAACTCCTTTGTTGGGTCGGGTATCATGCGTCAACAAGAATGTGTTACAATCGGCTTTCCATTAGCAAATTCAAACTAAACTGTATATACTAGACGAATATTTCATATAATTAGATCCAAAATAAAGATACGTTCATCAAGACAAGATAACATAAATACAGGTGCCCCCCCCCCCCGAGATCGATTCTTGAACCTTTATTGTTCCTCAGTTGCATAAACCCCATTCCTTATGACATGGTGTCTGAGATGGGTATATTTTCTGACGAAACCATGCTCCACTCTCGTCATGAGGGTAAAACGGACACGCACATATCGAGGCAATGGCTGAATACTTAGAAAGACACCTCCAGTCTGTAGTGGAATGGGGTCATAAATGGACGGTAACATGTAATGCTGTTAAGACAAAGCTCCTTTCCTTCAACAACTACAAGAAACATCTTCAACCACCGATTGCCATGGCTAATAACACCCTACACGAGAGTTCAAACTCCTCTGCCTAACATTGACAGGTAACATGAATTGGCACAAATACATAGCAGACATTGCCAAGAATGTTGCAAAGAAAGTTGGATCCCTCTATCGAACTAGAAAACTTCTCACACCTGACAGTGTCCTGTATCTCTACAAAGCCACCATCCGCCCATGCATAGACTATTATTGTCACATATAAGCTGGTGCACCATCCACCAGTCTCTCCCTTTTAGACACGGGCCAATGTTTGATCGTTGTGCTTGTTTTACAAGTACTTCAATGGAATGTGATCCGATACATTTGCCTCTCTGGTGCCCCCTCGATGTAAATACCCTCGACAAACCCGATAATCAGTTAGCTCCAATCCCTTCACTGTGGAAGTCCACAGATGCCGGAGTGCCTCTACTCCAATAGTTTCTTTCCTCGAGCTTCCGGCCTTTGGAACTCCCTCCCTACTCTCTGTTTGCACTACTGTACCGACATGCGGAAATTAAAAACAAATGTGAAAAAGCATCTCGCGGCACAGCTCCCATTTCAGGACGAGCCCCTAAAATGTAATCTTAATTCTCAGTAGCCCCTTACGTCTACGGAGGCAACTTGGTTTGTTTTGGGTAAACTAAGTCAAAAGAAAAACTTACATTATATATAATCGCAATTATTTTCTCTCTGAATCAACGGATATAATCTATAAACTTTAATGACGCAAAAATACATAATGAAATATTCATTAGTTATAGGAGTGAGTTATGTTCTCGAAAAAATACAATTAACACATTTTCATTAGCCGTAGTTTGTAATTAATTCAAAAAGTCATCAATAACAAATTTAGCTATTTATAGATGTCTCGCGTCCTCGTTCGCTGTTTAAATACGCTATAATATATTTTAATGTGCGAATTAAAAAGTGACATTTTTTCAGCGTTGACTCTTCATTGCGCGTTTTAGAGTGCAGACAATGCACATATACACGACTCTATATAAAAGATGGAATTTATCACAAGAACATGTGATAAATAATAAATATAAATAAATAATAAAAAGTAATAATAAATAATAAACAATAAGTCAGATGTATTTCTAAATTATTTTTATCACTAATATATATATATATATATATATATATATATGTATAATCATAATACATAATACATCTTGTACATCTATACATAGAGAGATATACTCATATATACCAAAACACGCACACACACACACACACACACATATATATATATATATATATATATATATATATATATATATATATATATATATATATATACTAGCCTTAAATCCCCCTCCCCCTGAGCCAAATTAATTTAGCTGTAGTCTTCTTTAAAGAAGGTTAAAATACAATTTTATTTTCACATTTTGGCAATGAGGAGTAAAACAACAAAAATATGATGGTCATGGGATTATTTTATATATTCCAATGTTGAGGAAATCTACTGTGTATGAGTAGTTATTTGATATGGTCTTTTCGATATTCAAATTCGCTGGATTTTTTTATAAGCATTAAAAATAAATTCACCATTAAAACTGGTTATATAATAAAAAATAAACAAAAAAACGTAATGTCAATCGGTCAAATAAATCAATGAGTCATGTAAAATGGTTATTCGCTTTTATTATTAAAAAACTTAATGAGTATTCAGAAAAATATGTTTTTTTTGTAATTTACAAACATGTGAGGAGGGTCGCTTAGCTTTTCATGGAAAATATAATTGTCGTCGTCGTCATCATCATCATCATCATCATCATCATCATCATCATCATCATCATCATCATCATCATCATCATCATCATCATCACTAACAACAACAATAAAAAACAAAAACACATTTAGTTAAACAAATATATAGTATATATTTAATTATTAAAATATAAACGTAATTGTGTTCAATTGTCTTTCAAGAAATTATTCAAAGGTAATCTAAGTTGTTGGTGCGTATAAAGGCATGCATGCAGACACATAAGCAGAAGTTATCATTCGAATGCCCAACTAATCATTTAGAATGGTGAAATGTTTACATTAAATCGCTTTAATTAATCTTACTACTACTACTAATATTTATATGAAGAAAACTATTGCGTATATATCAGAGAATATGAGATCAAAATTAGAAATTAAAAATACAGAATATTAATTTATTAGAAACTGTTCCTTAAATTATTATGCAAATGAAACATTTGAATAAGTGTGTTTTGTGACCTTTCCGATCAGTATATATAGGGTATTTAAACATATTTTAATGTATAATTTAATTTAATAAGCCTATGCTATTTTGATATAAATATAGTCCGCATGAATAGAAAACACGTTAGTAATTATTAATCCATGCATATATAT
>OY744547.1:48719751-48734751 GCA_963556195.1 Sepiola atlantica | reverse complement strand
GATGAAAAAAGCCCCAAAATCAGTCCTAACTGCCTAATGAAAACAATTGTAAAGTTAAAAAGCACGAAATCAATCACATCAGAAGTTGACAAATATCTCGACCCCCACCTGTAATGATTTTCACACGATAAAGGATTCAACATTACTATATATATATATATATATATATATATATATATATATATATATATATATATATATATATATATATACATATATATTAGTACTTCATGTATCCACATAAAATATTATAAGGAGATATAATTTTTTATGTGTCAGTTTTCAGTATTTACTTCAACAGTGCTCGATACGTAAGTAGAGCTAGATTTAGCCTGACGATACCCTCCGGGGATGAAACACGCGAGCCTCTGTGTAGCTTGATTGCCATATATATTTTCATTGCTTACTATATATATATATATATATATATATATATATATATATATATATATATATATATATATATATATATATATATATTTCGGCAGCAAGTAATTTCTTATACATGCGTCGTTAAAGACCACGGAGTTTTCTCTCTTCGCTATCTTACTTGTAAATTTCACGACTCGTCGTTTTTCTGGTGTTAATTGTTGGAGTATGGCACCTAACTTTGGATCGTGGACCATTCCTCTGGCGCTTGAGTATATATATATATATATATATATATATATATATATATATATATATATATATATATATATATATGTAAAGTAATAGATATATAACTAATAATAAAACTATAAATACGGCTCTTAGTAACAATAAGACTCAACCTCTTGAAGACGGTCGAGAGACAGAAAGCGCTAGAGGGATGACCCACGATCCAACGTTAGGTGCGATACTCCACAAACTAACACCAGAAAACCGACGAATCGCTAAGAGCGAAGAGAGAAAACTCCGTGGATTTTAACGACGCATGTATAATATATATATATATATATATATATATATATATATATATATTTGTGTGTAGTTAGGCAGTATTTTCTCATTCATGCAACCATAAAAATATCAGAATTCGTCTCTTTAATTATATTTTTTTTATTTTTGCAATTTTTCTGATGGTCTTTTGTGTATTAAAATATGAAAAATAAGAAAAATCTTCCATAGGTTTTACAGGTTTCACGAACGTTTTCGATTATTCTTCGAATCATCCTCAGACGCTAAAAGCAAATGAACAAACAAGCTGTGGAAATAAGAAAATTTCAAACAGACGACAGAGAAAAACATAACAGCCCTCTCTCTTATTTAAGACAAATTCTAGTTAATAAAACTAAAATTATACATTCACATATTACACCACTGGTAACATTTTAAAATAGTTAACGTAATACGATTTTGTTCTGTAATGCCACCCAGCGTTGCTGAATTTTAATCCTCAACGACTACCTGGAACAATGCGAAAAACGTTCTATGCGCGTTTCTCTGCCGTCTTTCTAAAATTCACTTCTTTCTCCAATAGTGTAAGTATTGACTCAACCAGTAAAGTGGCTGACCAGTCACCATAGAAACAAGTGTTTTGATTGGATCACGTAAATATAGTTTATAGCAATGGTGACTTAAACGGTAATACAGTGTATTTATTTTTCTCGTAACTTACATTTTCTGACGTCTATATTCGTGAAATCTCTTATTTTACATTAAAAACAAATGATAAATTTATTCTCTAACTCTTTATCCGTTTCTTAAACGTGTCTATTTACATACGCAATCGGTTAGCAGACACATGACTTCATTAATGTATAGGAAAATATAGCAAACAAACGTTGATTGATCCATATCTACTTTTGTATCCTTTATCTATTGTATATTGCTGCTCTTTCTTAAAAAAATAGTTTAATTCTGTGTATGTTTTGTGCGACAGAGATCCCACATATTATTGCACCACTTTTGTTCAAGCCAAAACGCATTTATCTTCAGTATTCTTGTTAATGTAGTTTGATAATATATTCCATGAAAAATGCCAGTATACTAAAATCATATGCCCTTAATAGGGTTAAGATGAAAATTCATATACACTAAATGTACAAAAGCAAGGAAATTCCCAAAGTTTTACACTTTTAATGTCATTAAGAGTATGACTACATATCAACCAAACCATTTTATTATCGCATCACTACAGTATAAATCTCTATGCCTGAGTGGATGAAGTGTGTGAGATGCGCTGAAGAGAAATTCCTCCAGTAAAATACATAGCCCTGTTGTGCTCGCATACCCTTAATGACAGTAAAAGTGTAAAGATTTGGGAATTTCGTTACTTCTGTACATTATGTATATGAATTGCATCTTAACCCTATTAAGGACATATGATTTCAGTATACTGGCATTTATCATGGAATGTCACTACTTTTGTAAAGGCTGTGCCTCAATACAATGCCTTCTCATAACTGATATAGTTGGTAGTTTGACTAATCAAGGTATATGGTAAACTGAAATTAAAATGCCATCAACTAGACCCTAGAACCTCTATTTCTGCCAAAAATCAGCTGAATCCATAAAATAGTTGATGAGATACAGGGTGGCACATACGTACGTACGTACACACAGATTACATGATTTCATGATTGAACTTTCTGGATCTCTGGGTTGCCTTGACTAATGATGCTGAAATTCCACACACTTATAGAACCTATCAAATAAAAAGTTTGTGCAAACTTTTAACTAATTTGGTTTATTTGTTTTTGAGTTATGATTGATCAAAGAAATGAGATTTCCAGCATAGGCCATTCATGCAGTCTATTAAAGGAATAAAGCGCTCTCAATTTGATTTGATGATGAGGGTCACTCGCTGAAGTCTGTGTAGGAAGTTGTTACATATTTTAATTCTTTTATGGTCCGGCGCGAACGTAAACCACTAGATATAATTTTGTGCAGAACAGATATTACACTTTGATCGTAGCTCAAAAGAAAGTTCATTAAGTTCGAGTTTTTACATTCGCCACAGCAACGACAGCAGATACAATTTGTAACCATTACTTTTCCATTTTGCATTGCATATCCGGCCATTGAGCGATACCATGTTTAAGAAAAGGGACGGAGGGTAACAACGTTCAAACGAACATGGAATTGCCTTAGCGTATTATATATATATATATATATATATATATATATATATATATATATATATATATATATATATATATATATACGTCTATAATATAAGAAACAAGGAAATTAAAAAGTCGAGATCATCTACAGTGTCGTCAAAATGATGACATTTTTAAAGATGCAAAATATACGGCATTTTAATTGAATTTCAAATCAATAGTCATCATCCTCTAGCATAGACTGATTAATTCTTCATCGGTTATTGTGAAAAGGAGGCTGGCTGGGTTGGCAACGGTTATTGCGAAACTAGGCGTACCGTACAAAAAAGGGGGTGACGGTTCTGAAAAGATGAACTCATTCGTAGCTTTGTTAATTAGAAGAGATAATAATCTATTTCGTTCACGACCTCGAAGCGAACAAGCGAAGCCCGAAAAGGAAAGCAAGCGACTGCCGACAGAAAAAAAGCGGAGAATTACGAAACACCCAAAACTTAATGAGGCGTTCCAAGCAAGCACACAGACACAGATATAGATACACACAGACACACACACACACCCACACACACACACCCACACACACACCCATATATATATATATATATATATATATATATATATATATATATATATATTAATATACATAATGGTGTGTGTGTACATTTATATATATATATATATACATATATATATATATATAAAATATATACATATATGTATAAATATATATATATATATATATATATATATATATATATATTATATATATATATATATATATATATATATATATGCTGAAGTGATGCTGAAGAGTTTCTTCGTCTTCTTTGTGACTTGCATCCATCGTTGCAATTCACTATGGAGGTCGAGGATTGTGGTTCCTTACCATTCCTCGATGTTTTTGTGTCTAAATCTGGTTTATCATTTGAAACCTGTGTGTATAGAAAACCAACATTTACAGGCCTTTATCTAAATTGCTTTTCCTTCGCCCCAAGAGCAAGAAAAATAAATCTTATTGGTACTCTCACTCATCGAGCACTTATGATTTGTTCACCAACACGACTCGATGCAGAACTTGGTGAAATTACTAATATATTTCTAGCTAATGGATATCCCATCAATACTATAAAAGGCACCATTGCACGTAAAGTTGCTTTATTTAATGGTGGTAAATTTATTGGCCCGTCACGTTGCCCTATTTATTTGAAACTCCCATGGTTGGGTTCTGACGGCCTTGGCATTGTTAAAAGGATTTCTTCTTCTACTCAACGTTGTTTTCCGGCAACCATGTTGAGGGTAGTTTACACGACTCGAACCTTTTTCTCTTCTTTTCGTAAGGATGTTTTGCCAGCCATTCAAAAGAATTCTGTAGTTTATAAATTCATGTGTCAGTGTGGAGCTGACTACGTTGGCAAGACATCCCAAAGATTAGAATTTAGAATATCCCAACACATACCACGTGATATTCGCCTACACAAGGTTTCGAGATCATCCGGGAACTTCCAGGCACAGGAATCAGCCATCGGCAATCACCTCGTTAGTACAAATAGTTGTTCTGACAAGTATTCCGATGGGTGGTTTTCTGTTTTACACAGTGCCAGGTCGAACTACCATCTCAATATTATTGAGGTGTTAGTCATTAACAACTCTCGACCTAGCCTGTGTAGACAAAAGATTTTGAAACATCAGTTGGAGATCTTTAATGATTCAAAGCCACCATAACGTTGAGATTTACCCCCTTTTTTTTTTCCCCCTCTCAATCGTTTCCTCCAACTAAATAAGTTTTTTCCCATCATATCTCATTCGACTTTTAGTTTTTAATTTACCATTCTGACGTTTCCTCTCAGAGGATCAGACGATAAGGCTATAAGGTAATTTTAACAATTTTCCTTTTAATTTTTTTTTCCACTCGTCTGTTTCATTGATTTTAATAATGCTTCCTCTAAAATTAATCCTACGATTCTGTTGTACACGAAATTTACTTACATATATATATATATATATATATATATATATATATATATATATATATATATATATATATATATATATATATATATACATACACTATTAAGAAGCTTTTAGTCATTTCTAAACGAAGAAAAAAAAGTAGTTAAAGTTCCTAGGGAAAGCAATTAAGTGAAATCATTGCAGGCTTTCCATTTGGATGATCCGTTTTACCGCTGTAAAATTCATAAATACAAAAGGTGACACAACTATATAACTGTGAAAAAATAACAGGGGACCTTACCCTAAATCGTAAAATAGAAGAAGATTATCATCAGCTGGTTAGCATGTAACTATTTCGGAGATGTAAAAACAGAACAGCTATTAAATCCATGGATCATCGGCAGTACTAATCAAAATACCACACCCTCTATAACCAAATATAAACACAAGTCACTATTATTTTACAAATGTATATATATATATATATATATATATATATAATAATAAATACAAAGAATTATAAAACACTACCCTTTAACACTATATTGTAATATGGTATATATATATATATATATATATATATATATATATATGATCATAGGCTAAACTTGCGAACTGCGTTCGAGCCCATACGACCGACTGAAATCACCACTTCCTTAACAGAATCGTCTGTAGGTATAAAGGACTTTAATATTTAATTCAAAATATTTATAGTGAATACCTCTTTAAGATTCATAGTCTTAAAAGTAGAGCCCTGTTTGAAATTACAATATTGTTGTCACCCTACGATATAGATAAGTTCCGCTCGCGCGTATATCACTACCGCCTCCTGGGTAAGGGTATCTTAATTTCAATTTCTGTATGTTATGATTTATTGTATCCGTGTCGGTCTTAGAATTAGGCTTGTAATTCTAGTTTGAATCTACTAACTGCGTTCAGGACCATGAGACCGCCTAAAACCAGCACTTCCTACGTCGTCTGTAGTTATAAAACACTTTAGTATTCTATTAATATATATATATATATATATATATATATATATATATATGTGTGTGTTTGTGTGTGTTTGTGTGTGTATGTGGTGTGTGTGTATTGTAAAGTATGTAAATATATGTATGGCAGGTAAGCTACACAGAGGCGTCCACGGTTCACCCTAGATTCCTTCTTGGATGAAATGCGAACGCCTCTGTGTAGCTTAATTGCTATAAATATATGTTTATACTTTACTAAGTATTTCTCACGTATTGAGCACTGTTTAAGTAAATACTGAAAATCTATACGCAATATATTAGATAACCTTATAATATTATACATATATACATGAAATAATAATTATATATGTATATATATATATATATATATATATATATATATATATACAGGGTGATTCATAAGTTACTTCACTTAGCTATTTAAAATGATTACCATATGAAGCACAAACATACTATGAACCTTTGATAATTGTTATCTTACTCTCTAATTACTGCTATTTGTTATTTTAAATTTGTTCGTTTATATATTTGTTTCTATATATATTTCATAATCAATCAAATATGCTACAATGAGTCGTAAATTCCTTTAAAAAAAGAATTGAGTTATGCATGCAGAACGAAGGTGGAAATTTTGAGAATTGCTGTAATTCTAAACTCCCATAACTGAATTTGTTGAATAAACTTTCTGTTTTGTATTACCGTATTTTTTAACTTTAGAATTTCAAAGATAAATAGCTTAGTGACTTATGAATCACCCTGTATATTAACCTTAATTGCCGTCAGTGCGGTTCAGTGGAGGTTCCGTAAAACATAATATATAAGGCAAAATGTACCTTCCTCAGATGTGTTTAATTTTAATTCTAACGTGCATAGAAAAAACCGTTGTCGCTGGTGATCGTTCACTGAACAGTTTCAGATGAAATAAATAAAGTTTTTCTAAATTCTGTTTCAAATTTTTTTTTTGTTCTTTTAACTTTAGTTTTACTATCAGTATTAATATGTGTGTATATATATATATATATATATATATATATATATATATATATATATATACACATACATATATGTATATATATATACATATATATATATATGTGTATATATATATATACATATACATAATAATGGTAATAATCCAGGTGAAAAATATCCACAGGGTGGTAATCCAGAGAATTTTAACCGGGTTTATATACATATACATACACACATTTCCTCAAATGAAACAACACTCTTTCAAATCGAAAGAGATTTCTTCAAATGGATTTACATATCTGATGAAAGCGGACCACTGCTTGAAACGCGTTATATAAAATGTATGTACTCCTTCGGCTTTTTTTGCTTGAGTGTTCCGTTTTGCATAAGGCTCGTTCGAGAAATCATGTCAAGATTCTCGAAGCGGTTTGTATTAATTTGCGTCAACCATCTCTGTGCAAACAGAAGGAGTACACCTTTACTTTGAAATACCTACCTCATATATGATTCTTTTAACCCTCATTCACCAATTCTTTTTATTGTTCTTTTGATCAGGCATCTATCCGTAATCCCCCCCACACCTATTAATCGTCGACAACAACCTTCACAGAGGGTGGACTGAAAGACGTCTAGAAAGCAATAACATCTTTTCTTCTCCATTCATTGATTCATGTTCTATTAACCATGTTACTAAAGTAAAATAATAAAAATAAAAAACAGAATCTTGATCCCGTCTACTGGTGTTTTTTTGTTGTTTATTTTTCCTTGTAACAAAGGGAACTTTCTACTTCAGTTAGTATGGCTACTTCACCAATATTACTGCAGTTGATTTAAAAAATAATTACCAACAATATATAAAAATAAAGATTATATATATATATATATATATATATATATATATATATATATATATAATAATACTAATCCAGGTAAAACATCCACAGGGTAGTAATCCAAAGAATTTCAACCGTGCTCAATATCAAATACAGCTTTTATATATGATCATTTTTATTTAAACAGACATGTACAAAATTTGAGACACTGACATGTCGATGTTATCGATCAACAGCTATCATAAACTGAGATTTTATCAGGCAGAGTTAGAATCTGATATTAACCGTAAATCATATTTCAAAATATGATCTGAGGTTAAGATCAGATTCTAACTCTTCCTGATGAGATCTCAGTTTAGAATAGCTGTTGATCGATAACATCGACATGCCAGTGTCGCAGATTTTGCACATGTATGTGTAAATAAAAATAATCATATATATATATATATATATATATATATATATATATATATATATATATATATATATATATATACATATATATATATATATATATATATATAATCTTTATTTTTATTAGACGTATACCTATAATAAAGAAAATAAATCTATATAACAAAAGTAGACGTATGTATGTTCATCGCGTTTCTTAATATGAAGAAAGGAGGAGAGGGTAGAAGGTGAACAGAACAAAGACTAAAACAGAAGGAAGAGAGTCGGCAGAGAAGAGGAGAAAAGGGCTGTAAAACGTCAGCTCAAATGTCAAGTTCCAAGTAACAATGATATATCTTCTCTTCCTTTGTAAAATTAAAAAATAATAGAACGCCATCTCACCGTAAACTTATCTATATTCAGAGCGAGTAAGAGAGAGAGAGCGAGAGAGAGAGAGAAAGAGAGAGAGATTTAAAACATAGTTGTGCTATTTTCATCAGTGCCGTGTTCTGTAATGTGTAAGTCTTCTCTTTGATTTCAATTTCTCTTAATCGATTTTCTTGATTTTCGGGAATGTTGCTACATTTCGATTATTGATATGACAGTGCTGTGTATGCTCTCTATTCCCTTGATGACCATTCACACCCTAAGATATAAGATAGGCTTAGATTTTCAAATTCTTCCTCCTTTTCTATTACATTACATCCAGCTTCTAGCTGTCAACTTCCAAAACATATCTTATACACAGCGCAAAAAAGTAACACAGAAAATGGTTGTCTTTAAAATATAGTTTACTATAAAATAACAACCACTGTAGATCCATTGTTTAACTTAGATATATAACGGAGGGCGGGTAATGAGTCACTTCAAGATTTCGCAAAAGTTTGAAGCTTACGCACTAAGTAACAACTTTGGTCCGGGTGGACAGAGATCACATGGAGTCTTCATACATTGCCGTCATTTTCCAAGATGGCCGCCATGAACAAAGTTACATTTTTACTACAAATGTTTGCAAAAGTTTAGATTTTTGTAACAAGTCGAAGCTTAGGGTCTAAGTAACGATTTTGGTCCGAGTGGAGTCTTTTTTTTATGGAAATTGCTCCAGACAAGACATGAAGCAACTTGATGTAAGTAGCTAAAAAATACTACTTCAACGTTACAAACTAGCTAACAATAAGTGTTAGATGGATAGATTCCGACCCAGAAAGCAGCAATTGCCCCCCCTTTGTCAAAAACATCACTCATTGAATGGAAGGACTAAAGAACAAAATAAGGGCAGCGAGGGTTATGAGGTTGCAGAAAGTAAACCTAATGTCCACGTTTTACTCTCTTTCCTAATAAATGCAATTGTATTAATGGCGTTTCCAGTTGTTTCAAGACGACGTTTATTTCCAGTTGTTTAATATAACACAAAATGTGTTTAAACGGCGGTTTTTGTTTCATTTTATTACTCATGATATATATATATATATATATATATATATATATATATATATATATATATATATATATATATATATATATATGAAGAGTTCGAGTGGAAAAAGCGATTAAGGCAATTTTCTAATTGTTTGTGTGTCACAAGCAAAAGCTTTGCATTTCAAAACTATCGCACGAAGACAGAATGGTTTGGTGCAATGTGACAACCCTCTTATTTCCTTGCGTTTAATTAAAATCAGATTTTTAATTGAAAATAGAGATTTCAAACATTAAACTTTTCATAGTCTTATTTCTCACTTGAAATTAATAGGATTTATCGCATTTTGCATTCGAAATCTTTACATATATAGTTTTGAATCAGTCGGGAGCAGCTCGTTGATCTGCAACTGAATTTCAAGGCCAAAACAAATAAGGTCTTGTCTCGTCTATTTCTTTTTTCAACATCCTGATATTAGACATTATCTATATATCTATATATCCATCTATCTATCTATCTATCTATCTATCTATCTATCTATCTATCTATCTATCTATCTCCATATATGTACATCTATCTATCTATCTATTACTCTCTATCTCTCTGTATCTCTCTATCTCGCTCTCTCTCTCTCTCTCTCTCCAATTATTCCTCCTTTGTCAGAAACATAACTCACGGAATGTGAGGATCGGAGAACAAAATAAAGGAAGCGAGAGTTTCGAGGCGGCCGAAAGTAAACCCAATCTCAATTTTCTACTCCCATTAAATTACCGATTATGTTCTAAATTCCCGATGTCGATACAATTACTGATTTAGATTCTTCTTCAATTTCTAAATATTTAGCTTTAGAGTTGCTGTTTTTTGAAATTTTCGAATTACCGTAAAAAAAACATGTAATATGTGCATATATTTCCGCAAACGTAAAAATAGACTTGTAGGAGGTGATCTACAGATTATAGTTTTACTGGTAGTTTAAAATCAATAAATATTCATCAGTTGATTATTAGTACCACCGATAGAACATTTTGTTTAAAAAAAAAACGAAGCAACAAACAACATTTAAAGAATCTTTTTTTAAAAATAGGTATAAATGTTTCCGATTCCGATACCCCAGAAAGTTCCTATTTTTCCGATTCCGTACAATCGTCCTAACACAAGTACATGTAATCATTATGTTGTGTGAGTGATATCTAATATCCAATATTTCGAAATAAATCTCTTTTTCAATGAAGAATTAATATTTGTGATCAGTTTTTGTTTTGTGTGACTGTTTTTACAGAGTGTTCTATATCAAATCAACTTTTGTAATGTAAGCGCCATTTGTGACTGTTTGTCGGAAGTATTGTTTAGATGAGATCATATCAGCGTTGTATTTTGAAAGGAGAGAGAAAGTATGGTGTTGCTTTAACGTGAGAAGTGAGGTCTCTTAGCCTTTTCCCCAAGCCAGAATTCATACAAATGTCAACAAGAAAGTATGGTGTGGCTTTAACGTGAGAAGTGAGGTCTCTTAGCCTTTTCCCCAAGCCAGAATTCATACAAATGTCAACAAGAAAGTATGGTGTGGCTTTAACGTGAGAAGTGAGGTCTCTTAGCCTTTTCCCCAAGCCAGAAGTCATACAAATGTCAA
Organism: Sepiola atlantica; assembly: GCA_963556195.1. Taxonomy (NCBI): domain Eukaryota; kingdom Metazoa; phylum Mollusca; class Cephalopoda; order Sepiida; family Sepiolidae; genus Sepiola; species Sepiola atlantica. The sequence goes on along the minus strand of OY744547.1, from coordinate 48,723,523 downwards.
CAAGAACGTATGGTGTGGCTTTAACGTGACAAGTGAAGTCTCTTGGCCTTTTCCCCAAGCCAGAATTCATACAAATGGCAACACGAAAGTATGGTATGACTTTAACGTGAGAAGTGAGGTCTCTTGGCCTTTTCCCCAAGCCAGAATTCATACAAATGTCAACAAGAAAGTATGGTGTGGCTTTAACGTGAGAAGTGAGGTCTCTTAGCCTTTTCCCCAAGTCAGAATTAATACAAATGTCAACAAGAAAGTATGGTGTGGCTTTAACGTGAGAAGTGAGGTCTCTTAGCCTTTTCCCCGAGCCAGAATTCATACAAATGTAAACAAGAAAGTATGGTGTGGCTTTAACGTGAGAAGTGAGGTCTCTTAGCCTTTTCCCCAAGCCAGAATTCATACAAATGTCAACAAGAAAGTATGGTGTGGCTTTAACGTGAGAAGTGAGGTCTCTTAGCCTTTTCCCCAAGCCAGAATTCATACAAATGTCAACAAGAAAGTATGGTGTGGCTTTAACGTGAGAAGTGAAGTCTCTTAGCCTTTTCCCCAAGCCAGAATTCATACAAATGTCAACAAGAAAGTATGGTGTGGCTTTAACGTGAGAAGTGAGGTCTCTTAGCCTTTTCCCCAAGCCAGAATTCATACAAATGTCAACAAGAACGTATGGTGTGGCTTTAACGTGAGAAGTGAAGTCTCTTAGCCTTTTCCCCAAGCCAGAAGTCATACAAATGTCAACAAGAAAGTATGGTGTGGCTTTAACGTGAGAAGTGAGGTCTCTTAGCCTTTTCCTCAAGCCAGAATTCATACAAATGTCAACAAGAAAGTATGGTGTGGCTTTAACGTGAGAAGTGAAGTCTCTTAGCCTTTTCCCCAAGCCAGAATTCATACAAATGTCAACAAGAAAGTATGGTGTGGCTTTAACGTGAGAAGTGAGGTCTCTTAGCCTTTTCCCCAAGCCAGAATTCATACAAATGTCAACAAGAACGTATGGTGTGGCTTTAACGTGAGAAGTGAAGTCTCTTAGCCTTTTCCCCAAGCCAGAAGTCATACAAATGTCAACAAGAAAGTATGGTGTGGCTTTAACGTGAGAAGTGAGGTCTCTTAGCCTTTTCCCCAAGCCAGAATTCATACAAATGTCAACAAGAAAGTATGGTGTGGCTTTAACGTGAGAAGTGAGGTCTCTTAGCCTTTTCCCCAAGCCAGAATTCATACAAATGTCAACAAGAAAGTATGGTGTGGCTTTAACGTGAGAAGTGAGGTCTCTTAGCCTTTTCCCCAAGCCAGAATTCATACAAATGTCAACACGAAAGTATGGTGTGGCTTTAACGTGAGAAGTGAGGTCTCTTAGTCTTTTCCCCAAGCCAGAATTCATACAAATGTCAACAAGAAAGTATGGTGTGGCTTTAACGTGAGAAGTGAGGTCTCTTAGCCTTTTCCCCAAGCCAGAATTCATACAAATGTCAACAAGAAAGTATGGTGTGGCTTTAACGTGAGAAGTGAGGTCTCTTAGCCTTTTCCCCAAGCCAGAATTCATACAAATGTCAACACGAAAGTATGGTGTGGCTTTAACGTGAGAAGTGAGGTCTCTTAGTCTTTTCCCCAAGCCAGAATTCATACAAATGTCAACAAGAAAGTATGGTGTGGCTTTAACGTGAGAAGTGAGGTCTCTTAGCCTTTCCCCCAAGCCAGAATTCATACAAATGTCAACATCTTACACATTTTCGGTGAATCAAAATGGCAATTATACTATGGTTCACGAAAATGTTTTTTAAGACCAGAAAACTCATAAAATAATTTAACCATGACATGGTGTTGTGTAGGATTGCCAATAAACATGTAACTGCGACCACATTAAGAAATTTAAAAGTAAATGTAAGACGTTTGAATTTGAGTTTAAATGTTTGGAGTAGCAAACTTTTACAGTTTTCGTTTAGGTGTGCTTTTTTATTTATTGTTTTAGAATTTATTTATGACATCTATTAATAATGGAGATAATGTGTCTGTATGTCTGTCTGTCTGTCTGTCTGAAGCCGAAACCCCATCAGAGTAATATAACTATTAACTTAGCCTGCCAGCTTCTATATATACTACTACAATAAACGCCGTAAACACTACGTGCATTTCTCAATTTCCATAATTAATTGCTTTTCAACTTCTAATAAATTAGTATTCGCAAATATACACTCATGATTGTTTTCTTCAGATTTCCACATGTATTTACGCTATTTTTCTCGCTAATAATCTTACTTATTAATTATAATTAATTATTTTATTATTTATATATATATATATATATATATATATATATACGTACATGAAATGAGTTACGTAGTTAATCTATCTACTGCGAAACTGATTGAACAGCCAGCGTTTCTCCATTGAATCGGTTACCTCCCTCTGATTATTCAGTATGGACGCAAGACGGGCGCGTTATTTAAAATGTAAACAAAACGCTGGCATTTACCGTGTTACTTTTACTCTGATTTTTTTAAATTAAAACGTTCTGAGTTTGTTTATTTCCTTAATCTTGTTAGCCATTATGTTTTAAAACACAAATTCACTGAATCCAATTGTTTAATTAACATAATAATTGATTTTATAATCACTATTTAAAAACACACACACATTATGATTAATTTAGTTTAGGTAAACTTTTTTTTTCGAAAGCATTTAAAAAAACTATTCGTGTTAATTGTATTTGATTGTTTAATAGTTTCATTTTAGGTACACTTTTTCTTCCGATTTGAAAAACTTCCAATATTATCATCTTTTTACGACCTCAATTGTGTTTATGATTTCGGGTTCATCTTTTACGCCGTTAAACTTTTATTTAAAAACTGTTTCTATTATTCCGTGTTTTATTTATTAAAATAAAAGATGTTAATTTTTCTTCTTTTCTGTCAACAAAAAAAATTAAGACATTGTACTGGAAAACTATACAACTGATTTTAGAATCAAATTGTTCAATTAAAAAAAGGTCATTTAACACACACACACACACATTCTAATAAATTAAATTTAGATAAACTTTATTTACGAGAGCATTTACATAACTAATCGTGTTCACTGTATTTGATTTTCTGGTGCTTTTTCGCTGTAGGACCCGCGCTAACTGTGACCCCGTCGTTAGAGTTAGGCTCAGGGTCAAAATGGGGGTAAGGGTTAGGGTTTAGAGTTATGGGTAGGGTCATGGTCAAAGGCAGCACGGGTCCTGCAGTAACAGTGTACCGATTTTTGATTGTTTTATTTTAGATACACATTTTTCTCCGATTTGAAAAATAGTGTTCGCTGTATTTTGTTTCTTAAGAATAAGACTTAACCTTTATCAGTTCAGATAACAAAATAGACTTTTCAACGTTATTATTCAAAATTAGCAGGTCTAACACGTGCGATGCACTACGTGCACGAGATGACACTTCAAAGTATGGTTATATATGTTAGCTAAACCAACAAGTGTATAAACCAATAAATACCCGTGCCTTCATAAACACACGTTGAAAGGTTTATTTCAAAAGACAGTCACAGAAAAACATCAGAATGGCAACTTATATTCGCGCACGCGCGAGAAAGAGAAAGACATGCAGATAGATAGAAGGAAATGCATACTGTACACGCTGGCTCCCATTGGAGAGAGACGTCCCTACTAATTTGAAATCTCACCAGCTAAGAGCGAGAAATCCCCCGGCCAGGAGTCATATTGTTTAGTTGACTTCCGCTCTGAGGACGTTTGACCTTTAAAAGTGTCACTCAAACTCTTACATTCTAACATCTTTATTAT
>OY744547.1:48594751-48714751 GCA_963556195.1 Sepiola atlantica | reverse complement strand
TATGTGTATATATATGTATATATGTATGTGTATGTGTATATATGTCAGTGTTTTTGTATGTATATATATGTATATATGAACATATTTTTAGGAACTATTTATACTAAAAGTGTGTGTGTATGCGTGTATGTCTGTGTTACGAATATGAGCATGTATGATTTATATATGTGTATGTATGTGTATATGTATATATATATATGTGTGTGTATGTATTTATGTATGTATGTGCATATATATGTGGGTATATATATATATGTATATATATGTGTATATATATGTGTATATATATGTGTGTGTGTATAGATATGTAATTATGTAGACGTATGAATTTTTTGTATTGATTTTTTTTTATACATCTAGAATATATTTATAAGCACGTATGTATTTTGAATATAAGCTTGATTGATAGTGAATCTGTGTGTGTGTCCATGTTTAGATGTGTATGTATATACATGTCTGTTTATTTATTTGTACTTGTGTATCTATTAGAGTTTGTTTATATATGTGTGATTCTTGATATATGGATAAGATATTTATACTGAAGTGAGTTTGTAAAACTTGGTAGGTTAAAGAGTTTAAAGAAACCGAGAAAGAAGTGGGCAACAAAATAAGGAAAGGAAAAGGTGATTGAGACGTCATAAAAAATAATAAAAACGACAACCACAAACAAAAAAGGTCAGCAAGTGAAAGTGGTAATCCGATACTAATTCATAAGAAATAGAAAATATGACAAAAAGATTTATTTAGGAGAGAAAATTCTTCAAATCTATCCATTTCTCTGAAATTCTTGGTCTGATGAGGTAAACTTTCTGGGAAAAGTGCAACCGAAACATGTATGCACATATGTAACCAATAGTGTTTGTATAATAAAAGTTTATACTTATATATATATATATATATATATATATATATATATATATATATATATATATATATAACCAAAGGTAAAAAATAGATAGGTGATCAAGAAGGAGAAAGTAAAAAAAAGAAAATATACGGCAGATCACAAGATAAATTGGTCAGCCCACATCCGGACATCTGATATTAATTTATATTATATTAAGCAACCCCCTCCTCCTCTACTCCATGCGTATGCGTTGAAACACGAATTAATTAGTGTCAACTGTTCAGTCAATGCTTATTTAATTTTATAAAAGATTTTCTCCGTACTGAGCACTTTTGAAAATATATAGCTTTTGTGTTCATTTTGTCAATAGGTGGTAGATTAAAACCCTGGGTGTATCCCCGTCCGCACAAAAACTTAAGTTCTGCTTTTTGGAGCGATTACATGGGAACACCGTAGACAACGGAAAGATGGAAAAAATAGTTTGGAATTAATATCAGAGGGATAGGTTTCGTATATATTTTATGTAAAATGTTCTCCAAAGCAATACTTTTAGGGAACGTAAGCATTTGTATTTACCACTAACCCTAAGCACGAGTTGCAAGTGCAGAAAAACGCACGTAATCGTCTAAAAAAGTATACCCCATCCCTCCACCAAAAAAACAAAACAAAAATACACAGCTTATTTAGCTCTTATTGCGAAAAAATAATTCAGTTAACTGCCCTAAAACTGGCCCGGAAATGGGGCATCATGTTAAACTGAATTCATATACGAACATTTTCCCTACTTTAAATTTTAAAATAATCGTTTTTATTTTCATTTCTGTTCTCTCCGTCAAGCTTTTCAGGTGTTCAGACGTAATCACCTAAAAAAGATAGAATCTAATTTTGAGTGGGTGGAAGGTGGGGTGATTTTTCGTAATTTGGACGGATCAGTGCTACTAAACTATTTTTCGATTTGTCGATGAGAATAGTGAAAAGTTGTTTGTAAACATTAAGCAATTGTTAAGTTTGTTGTTAAACTTTAAAATTACGCATTTAAGTAAATATTTAAAAAAGTTATTTATTTATTCATTTGTTTATTTATTTATTTATTTTTCACAAAAAATGTAAAAACTACAAAAACAGGGCGAGAGAGAGGTAGAGAGAGTAAACGAGTAAGAGTAATTTACTCCTCTCCAGGAGTTAGGCACAAGGCCAGTTTTTATCCTACTCCCACAAGTAAGATGTGACCCAAGCTCGGGTCGGAAAGTGGGGGTTGAAAAGCCAGCGCCCGAGAGGTGAGCACTCTGACCATTAAAAATTGCCTGGGCAGCCCCGTCGGCATTCCCCGGTAGGGGCGCCTCAAGCAGTAAGCAATAAACTTACTCCTCCCCAAAGAGGGGAGGCAAAGCCTGGGAGGGTGGACCTCCTAGAACTGCACAGGGCAATCCCATAGATCGGCGTAAATCAAGCCCCGAAGGCCAAGACAATACCAGTCTATGGGGTGCAGTATCCATCGGAACAGATACTACACTTTAAGACAGCCACACTCTCCACTCGCCCATTTTTCTTTTCGCTTATGCCTCGCTCATAGCTAGCGCTGATAGTATAAACTTAATGTATTTAGTCATCTATTTGATTTATTTATGAAATACTTTAATTAATAACTGTTAATATCAGCGAAATTATTGCATATAGCTAGTAATAATTACCTTATGCAATAATTAATTTATAATGCCAAACGTTAATTAATTATTAACTGTTTAAAAAATAGTTATGCAAATTAGTCGTCCGGATAATTCTCTTTTAATCGTTCATCTGTCATATATATAGAGAAGCTGAAAACGTTGAAATGTACTATTGATTTAAATAACACTAACCTGTTTTGATGGTAATATAGAAGTGACAAATGGGGAAAAAACTGTTGTATTTACTCATTTAGATATATAAAGTTGTATTTGTACAAACATATAAAGGGAATGTTTCGATCGACCTTTACAGGCAGAAAACATACATCCGTTTTCTAATTTCTCATATTCTCATATTGCATTATAGTATAAATGTATAATAGAATTGTTCGCAAAGGCTTGTGGCGTAACAGATATTAATGCTTAGTATAATGAGTTCGAAGTGGCAATTTTCTGGAGGTTGAAGGTTCAATCCTCAGTACGGGTGATACTAACAATCCAATTACTAAAGACTTGTATCCGGTCAGGGCTGACGGAATGAACGCAGACTACGCCCGTGGATTAATTGAAGAGTTCTGTTTGAAATTCCGTACAGATTCCTGAGTTCGACAAAAAGATTCTCTAGTTCGAAAAGATGCACGCAAAGATGGTTGGAGGTTACATCGAGCGAAACGTTGTGAGAATTACATCCAAGATGAAAATAGTAGTCCGAGTAATGCAAATATTATAAATAATAATATAGTTCACTTATCTGATTAGTTTTATTATGAATATTGTTATCCAGCTCTAGCTGAAAATATACTGAACTCTTTACATACACATAGTGTGCCGCTTTGATTCGGCTCGGGTTCGGAATTAATATCTGAATGATTACTTCAAACCCATTCCTTTTTTTTGCTATTATATATATATATATATATATATATATATATATGTGTAAAGAAGTAAGGCTACCAACATTTGTAGAATGTTTTTTTCAACATTTATTTATTATTTTGTTGTTTTACCATTTTATAATTTTATATAACGCGTTTCAAGCGGTGGGTCCGCTTTCATCAGATATGAAAATCCATCATATCTGATGAAAGTGGACCCACCGCTTGAAACGCGTTATATAAAATTATAAAATGGTAAAACAACAAAATAATAAATAAATGTTGAAAAAAACATTCTACAAATGTTGGTAGCCTTACTCCTTTACATATATACTTTTCTCGCGTTGGAACTGCACTAATACGGCACTACCCTCTTTTCGATATATATATATATATATATATATCCTTCAGACTCTTTCTCTCCCTCCCTCTCTCTCTCTCTCTTTATCTCTCTCTTTATCTCTCTCTCGGCTATCCTCCCTCTCTTGGCCATCAACATCATCCTCATTATCCCCCCTTTCTTTTTTGTATTTTTTACGAGTGTCGCGTTTTCTGTCCAAATCCGGGCTCCGGTGACGTGGCAAAGGAATGCGCGTGTGCCAGGTTGCGTGATGATGACGTACCACCCGGAATGGCGGCATTTCTGATTTCGACGTTGACACACGAAGACAACACCGGGCGTCGCATACCTTTGTTCTAGAAAGACCAAAAACCCCTTTCAAGGTCTTCTTTAATACCACCATCTTTCCGTTTTCTTTCCTTGTTTTTAATAATCCTTTTATATGGAAACTAGCAGCAATACCCGACGTTGCTCGGGATCGAATAAAAGTCACTATTATACACTTTTCCACTAAGCTCAGAACACCTTGTTAATTTCTATTTTTGTACTGCCCCATCTCCCGTTTTGACCTTTAATATCTTCGAAAGAAGCTGAAATTTTTGAAAACTCTCTAAATTAGTGCCTGATACATATGGTTTCAGTTTCATTAAAATCAACTATACGTATTTAAAGTTCGTACTTCTGCAGTTTACGGACCGTGCTAATTTTTTAGGTAGATTTTTCAAATTAATTTCAATTTTTACGGAATACGTTTTCATTAAATTGTTAGACAAAAGGTACAGAATAGTTAACAAAGCCCTCTCCTCATGTTAAGATCAGGTTTCTAAATAATAACGTAATTATTTCAGCAGGGTCCGAAAACTGCAGAAATTGTAAGTGGGTTCTGTCCCAAAGGGTCACTTAGAGATTCAGGCTCAGTTTCATTGTCTTCCCCAGAAAACTTCATACATATGATTTCAATGTCATAAAAATGAGTAACACTATCATGTACAGTTTCACGATGCTCCAAACACCATACTACTTTATTTGATTATATTGGCCCCTCTTCCCGTTTCGCCCCACTAATAAAGTCGAAAGAAGCTGAAATGTTCGAAAACTATCTGAAAAAGTGTCTTATACATACACTTCAAATTTTAGTGAAATCAGATATACATATTTAGAGTTTTAAGTCGGTTCTGTCTCATGGGTAACTTAGAGGTGGAAACACTTATACATTCGGCACGTAGAGGGAAACGTAGATATTCGAGAACACTTCCATTGTCTTCCCCAGAAAATTCTATACATATGATTTAAATTTCATAAAATAGGATATATTTGATGTTTTTAGAGGTTAAGTTTGTAATTCGGTAACACTTCTAGTGTATTCCCCGTAAAATGTTACATAAAGATCAACTTTAGATTTTATGTAGATTCGCTAACTTTTCTATCCATGGGGACACACAACCATCACACACAGTCTTCTGTGGATGATTATATAAGGCGCCCTTCTTGGGTAGAGCACTGTCGTTAAATGATATCGCCTGCTGCTTACTTAGCGTAATGCAAAGCTCTTGGTTTGTAAATCAACACATTGAACACTTTAAAAGTATCGGCCAAGGTTTATATAACGCTATTGTAGATATCATTTACGAGCGTTAGTCCCGTAGCTCAGTGGGTAGAACTGCCGACTATTAACTTGATAGTTCTAGGTGCGATACTTGGTTTGGGATAGGCGCTAGTCTACCGAGAAGATTGACGATGCATTTGTTTGATACTAGAACCATAGCCCAACACTTAACTAACGACCACTCCTGCCCCTGATCGGAATTCAGAAAACTATTAGTAGGAAATAGCAACATCTAAGAATTTAGTACTAACAAACAAAAACACCATATATTAGAAGCCCTATATATAAAAACCAAAAAAACATATAGTTTCGTACTTAGTACATAATTCCCGCCAAAAACCTTCTATAAATACTAACACATTGTATATACCTGATTTACTTCATTCTCCTGAAGATGGCCCCAGATGGGTCCGAAAGTACTTAGGAGACACATCCAAACTATGGCAAATTCATCAGCCAATTCACCTCCGAAACTAACATCCTAATTTGGACAATTGAAAGGATCTACCAAAGGATATCTAGACATGAGTTGTCTCTTATATCAACAATATATATATATATATATATATATATATATATATATATATATATATATATATATATATATATATATACAGGCTGATTCATAAGTCACTTAACTTAGCTATTTAAAATGATTACCATATGAAGCACAAACATACTATGAACTTTTGATAATTGTTATCTTACTCTCTAGTTACTGCTATTTGTTATTTGAAATTTGTTCGTTTATATATTTGTTTCTATATATATTTATTTCATAATCGATCAAATATGCTACAAAGAGTCGTAAATTCCTTGCAAAAAAGAATGGAGCTATGCATGCAGAACGAAGGTGGAAATTTGGAAAATTTGCTGTACTTTTAAACTCCCATAAATGAATTTGTTGAATAAACTTTCTGTTTTGTATTACCGTATTTTTTAACTTGAGAATTTTAGAAATAAATAGCTAAGTGCCTTATGAATCACTATATATATATATATATATATATATATATATATATATATATATATATATATATATATATATATATATATATATATATATATATAATAAATGGTCTTCCTGTTGAATACACAGTAACTATTCTTAGGAGACTTGATTTCGTGTTTTTCATTTTATTTTATTTTTTTGTCTCCAACTCGCCTTTTGTGTCGAGATTCAATCTCGATAGAAATGCATTAAATGCGCTTGTACCAACTTGCACAATTATGGCGAATCATCTGAAGTATATATTGTTTCACTCATTTCTTCATGTAACTTTCAAAATAATTATTGATCTATCTATCTATGCTAAAAATATTTTAATATTTTCTCGATTCGGAAAACTATTGTCATGACAAATACCATGAAATAGATGTGTTTACTAAATTAATTATTTTGCTAACAGAATCATATATTTTAGAACAAATTGACAGATAAGATTACGAACAACAATGGCCGAGAATATTTAAAGATGGAATTAAATGAATTCAAACAATTACAAACAAAGCGAGCGACGTTTTGGAAAGTATCGACTGAAATATAAAACAGTGTTTTATATGTATACTGTTAGTCATTAATTTATTTCGTATGAATTAAATGATTATATTGTTAGCGTTGGTTTTCTCGATACATTTCTAGTCAGAGATCTTTCGAGGAAGACGTCGGTTACTTGCAGGAGGAACCATGTGAAGGTTGCCAACATTCTAAGTGAAAGTTTTTCCGTGGAACAAACAGGAATCGAACTTTACACGCCAAAGTTGTCAGTCCGTGTCGTTATCCACTTAGCAACCATAACCTCCCTATATTGTCAGTGTATTGACATTATACTTATTGTTTATTGTTAGTAATTTTTCGTAAATTTTAAGAGTAGGATTAATACCCGTGACAATATTTGTGACTTATGGATCAGGCGAAGCTCTGACGGCATTTGTTGGTCATGGATTATAGGCATTTTAGAAACAGTCTGCAGTTAAGAGAAGACTCTAAACCGAATTTTAATAGAGCGTTCTGAAAAAAAAACTGTGTTTTAGAATGTTACAGTGAGTGATGAGGCGCCAGATATCTTGGGCGATGCTTTCCCAGATTCCCATATGAATTTTACATTCACAATGGCTCGCTGTTTATATATATATATATATATATATATATATATATATATATATATATATATATATATATATATACATATATATATATATATATATATACATATATATACCCATACATATATATATATATATATATATATATATATATATATATATATATATATATATATATATATACATACGTCTGTGTGGCTTTCATTCTCTCTCTTTGAGTTAATCAACGACATATTTCTAAGCTAATTGGTTCGAGCTTTCTTGTCACTTAAAGACTTACACATACACCAATATTTTTCTCCCATGCTATGCCCACAAACACGCACACACGTACATACACACCCACATACACGTATATATATATATATATATATATATATATATATATATATATATATATATATATATTTAAGCAAACATTATTAAATAATACGGAGTAGTTTTGTTTGATGCGACTTTTTTTTTTTTTTTCAATTTTCCGAATTGTCCATCTAATGTTTCGGTCAAATTGATGTAAATATTATCAATGGGTTTCTTGTTCCATTCTTTTTTTTGCAAGTACTTTCGATTTGAATCGTCAACTCATCTTCAGGCGGTATTAGTTTTAGTGTCTTTACGAATTATGACTTTACTGTTGTTCTCATTTTTTAATCATAACGATAAGTAGTTTATAACTTGAAAAAGCGTTTGCAAAGTTGAAATGTACATGAGAGCGTGATGGCGTTCTACACATATGAGAGATTTAAAAGTTTGACTTTAAACCGTTAAGACATTGATGACGTTAAAGAAAGTGCATACAATTCAAACGCATAACTACCTAATGGTTAAGAATTTGGTCATGTTAATTATTATGCAAGACACTTTAAAATGTTGCGACTAGTTTCATAATCGACATTATTAATTGTGGGATATTTAGTTTTTATGTAGAGGGCTTCGAGTATTTTTAATTTGTTGATATTGGTATCGTGGTGTATCATTTTGGTATTGTTAACAAGGATGTTTCTATGTTGGGAGCGGGTACAATTGTGTGTGTTTTAGGTGTTGGCATATAGAGCTAGTGTCGGAGAGATGTAGGGTGATTCTTCGGGATATTGTTGTGGAAGTGAAACCTATGTAAGAATTAGTTTTTTTTATTGTTGTCGGAGATACATTCTCCCATAGGGCATTGGAACTGATATATTACATTGGTTCTTCCTAATGTATTTTGGGTTTGAGAAGTGTTATTTTTAACAACATGGTTGGATGTTTTCATTTTTTTATAATAAATGATAAATCGTATTTTATCATCAGAATTGGTGGGGGATATATAGCGATGTATTATATTTTTAAGAGCTTTTTCATCCAATTCAAAGTTTGGATGCATTTGGTTACAATAGAATAGATTTATGTAGTGGGAATTATTATAAATATATGTTGCCCTTTCCATGACCATAAGGGCAACATATATACCCAAATTGACAGAGTTTCTATGGGATCTGTCCTTGGACCGACCTTTAGTAATTTTTACATAGCCGACCCTGAAAATAAAATATATAATATAATCACTAAACCTTCCATTTATGCCCGCTACGTTGACGGTATTCTTATTTTAGTAAATAGTATAGATGAAATAAAAAAAACTACAAGATACTTTTCAAAATAATTCAGTTCTTAAATTCACTCATTAGCTTAATGTTAACAATAAAATTTCGTTTTTAAATGTTCTCATTGACTCCAACAGTGATGAATTCATCACCTCTCTCTATAAAAACCCTACATCTATTAACACCTGTATTTTAAGTTTTAAAAGTGAATGTCCATATAGATATAAAATTGCTATGGTCAAAAATCTATTAAACCGTGCAAAATTAATCTCCTCATCAAAAAAATAGTTTTTAATGAATTAAAAAACATAAAGCAAGTCCTCATTAATAATCAATTTCCCAATTATATGGTTGATGAACAAATAAAATTAATGATTAGAAATTTAGATAATCCTACTAATAATAAGCTAAATAATTCGCACTACATAAATCTATTCTATTGTAACCAAATGCATCCAAACTTTAAATTGGATGAAAAAGCTCTTAAAAATATAATACATCGCTATATATCCCCCACAAATTCTAATGATAAAATACGATTTATCATTTATTATAAAAAAATGAAAACATCCAACCATGTTGTTAAAAATAACACTTGCCGAACCCAAAATACATTAGGAAGAACCAATGTAATATATCAGTTCCAATGCCCTATGGGAGAATGTATCTCCGACAACAATAGAAAAACTAATTCTTACATAGGTTTCACTTCCACAACAATATCCCGAAGAATCACCCTACATCTCTCCGACACTAGCTCTATATGCCAACACCTAAAACACACACAATTGTACCCGCTTCCAACATAGAAACATCCTTGTTAACAATACCAAAATAATACACCACGATACCAATATCAAAAAATCAAAAATACTCGAAGCCCTCTACATAAAAACTAAACATCCCACAATTAATAATGTCGAGTATGAAACTAGTCGCAACATTTTAAAGTGTCTATCATAATAATTAACATTACCAAATTCTTTACCATTAACTACTTATGCGTTTGAATTGTATGCACTTTCCTTAAAGTCATCAATTTCTTAACGGTTTAAACAGTCAAACTTTTAAATCTCCCATATGTGTAGAACGTCATCAAGCTCTCATGTACATTTCAACTTTACGACGCTTTTTCAAGTTATAAACTACTTGCCGTTATAATTCAAAAATTAGCACAACAGTAAAGTCATAATTGGTAAAGACACTAAAACTAATACCGCCTGAAGATGATTTGACGATTCAAATCGAAAGTACTTGCAAAAAAGAAAAAAGAATGGAACAAGAAAACCATGGATCATATTTACATCAATTTGACCGAAACATTAGATGGACAATTCGGAAAATTGAAAAAATTAAAAAAAGTCGCATCAAACAAAACCACTCCGTGTTATTTAATAATGTTTCCCTAAATGAAAATAGGCTGCCTAAATACACACAATATATATATATATATATATATATATATATATATATATATATATATATATATACATATATATGTATATATATATGTATATATATATACATATATATACATATATATATATATATACATATAAATATATATATATTGTCGTTTCAAATAGCGAACTTCCGAGAGTCGCACGTGAGTCCAAAGTTTTCTTTTTCAACGTGTGTCAATCATATCACGCTACGTTGTATAATTTTTTCACTTTAATAACATTTTGTACTTTCTGACCAGCTTGAGGTAGACAGCTCTTATATTTACATAATAATTTTGTTTGGTTCATTTTAAGCGAAACCATTCATAAGAAAAACTTGCACTAACATGTATCTGTTTTGAAAATGTTTTGTAAGAAAAATAAAACATCTTGGCTTTAAAAATATAAACGAATTTAGCTTACACACACACATATATATATATATAAATATATATATATATATATTATATATATATATATATATATATATATATATATATATATATATATATATATATATATATATCACGGTAAATATTATGTGTTTTTTTATTATTGCACTACAATGGTTACAGCCGCTGTAACGATCCTCAGATTGCATTCTGATCAGAATTTTATTATTTTAGATGACGGCTCAACAAATATTTGTTAAAATATGACTTGAAAACGACCATGTTGTAGTCCTCTCGGAAGCAGCCCTGTGATGTTATGTTCTACAGACGGTTTGTTCTTTCAAATAAACTTTGCTAATGGTAGTTCCGGTTTGTTTAAATAAGAAATAAAATTATTTATAGTGGTGGCAGTTAGACGAGTTCTGTCTTGTGAATATTTTACAGGGAACCATGAATTATAGCTCAGTTGAGCGCCGAATATAAACACCGATAGAGTAGAGAAAGACTAACAACCTGTGTTCTGTGTTAAAGAGTTTTTCGAAATCGGTTGAAAGATGCGGCATCAGTACTCCATATGACGTATTTGATTTTTGTATAGGTAGAGGGCAGCATCATGAGGTGGATACTTTCTGGATATTAGAATGATCAATATCCTATTGAATAGAGAGTTATCAATGATTATTATAATTATAAGCTTTAATGCTTAACTGTATTTAAAGAAATTATAGAAGCCACTTGATGAAAGAATCTATAAAACGGAATATGATGATCGGAAAGACAGGAGATGCCTATTAACTTTAATATTGAACAAAATATGGTTATTGATATGAGAAAAGCAGTTTTGCAGTTCTTGGAAAGAAGCTACTGGAATAGGAAGATTTATTATAATGAGGTATCCGAAAAGCAAATTGATGAAGACTAACGAGTTAAACGACCTGGATCAAAAGAAGCAGGGAAGAAATCAGCAAATTATGGTACTCTTCATGTTATCAGAACAGCGAATTGATGAAGACTAACGAGTTAAACGACCCAGATCAAAAGAAGCAGGGAAGAAATCAGCAAATTATGGTACTCTTCATGTTATCAGAACAGCGAATTGATGAAGACTAACGAGTTAAACGACCCAGATCAAAATAAGCAGGGAGGAAATCAGCAAATTATGGTACTCTTCATGTTATCAGAACAGCGAATTGATGAAGACTAACGAGTTAAACGACCTGGATCAAAAGAAGCAGGGAAGAAATCAGCAAATTATGGTACTCTTCATGTTATCAGAACAGCGAATTGATGAAGACTGCTGAACTAACGAGTTAAACGAGCTGGAATAAAGGAGCAGGCAATACATAAGAACATTCTAAATAAAATATGCGATAATAGTACTTTACTTGGTATGATCACGGTATCATCTATTATGGTAAGAATATCCCACTGATATCAATCTGATTAAAAACATTTAAAAATGTGTGCAATGGGCAGGTTTAAAATAAGCAATACATAAAAGATACTGTTTTATTTTTATTGCAAACTTCGAAGGGTAAAACCTAAGCATATAATTTACTAATACACACAGAAAAGTCTGAATATGCGATGTCTTTCTTTTTTATCGTTGCACTAAACATTTAATTGCTTTAGTATATTTGACGAAAAGTGATTCCGGCCATGAAGATTGTAAAACTGGGAACATTTTCCGTTTCTGACCTCAACAGCACCAGCCGCTTAAGAAACTTCTTTGAAAAATTCCAAAATGCCTGTAGATGTGTACAACTTCACGTAAACTAATATATTTTTTAACACATATAAACCAATGTATTTCTTTAAATTAATTTGATATCA
Organism: Sepiola atlantica; assembly: GCA_963556195.1. Lineage (NCBI taxonomy): Eukaryota > Metazoa > Mollusca > Cephalopoda > Sepiida > Sepiolidae > Sepiola > Sepiola atlantica. The sequence continues at coordinate 48,702,060 of OY744547.1, read as the reverse complement.
CAACACCAGATACAATAATGTGGTTGCGAAAAAAAAATAGTATGTTGTTTTCATGAAATTTTACAACGAGCAATTGTTGACATTCATCGCTGATTAGTAGAGTCTTTTCGGGGTCAGTCTACTTGCACTGTCTTCCTCTAAAACACATATACTCGCTAACAAGCTTTTATAACGGCTAACATACTCTTACGAAGTAAAATTAAATTGATATTACATTACATAACATTATGTCAGGAAACGAATTTTTTACTTCACAACGTGTTCCGGGAATTATACAGTTTTCTGCTTTTATATATATTTTTTTGATTTAACTAAATTTGTATCATTTTTCTTCTCATAAATTTTAATTCAAACCGAAGTTATTTATAAAATTTCGGTGAGATATAAAGTGTCGACTTGTCGATGCTTGCTGTTTTTAAAATCAGAAATTTAATACACTTGTTTATCAAAGAACAGTTTGCCATTGTATTTTCGGTTAGATAGTTCTTTTGGGCAATTAAAATGTTATTTAAAACATGTCCTTTGAGTTATTAACACATAAAATAAACTTGTTTTTACAGTTAGATATTTTTTACATATATTTTTAACAAATAATAAAATCAAACATTTTTCTATAATTGGAATTATTTTTTGTTAGTTTGAAAATATTTTTAAATAGTTTATTAACGTCTTTTTATAATGAGAATGTTTTTTTTGTTTGAAAATAGTTTGGAAATAGTTTATAGTGAGAACATTTTTCATGGGTTATTTTGAAAATGTTACAGTTTTTTTGAATAGAAATTTTACCAAATTTAATTATATAAAATATAATGATAATAACGTATCCAATGCAGAATTCCCCAGAAAATTTTTTTTTTATTCGATGGTGCCTGAGAAATTTATGTATGTGACAGTGGAAAAAAGTGCATCCGAATGAAACTAGGAATTTCGCAAAAATCGAAAAGGGTCGGAAATAATGAGGGACTGTTTTTTATGAATACCGATGTCGATTTCTGATTTCACAGAAAGATGGCATCACCAAGTGAACATTTTCTATTGAACCTAAATTTCTAATTTAGATTTAGTCACTTTATAACTCAATCCCAATATTAAGGAATATTTTAGCATGGATTTCGTGTAATGAAAATATATAGGAAACAAGCTTAAGGGAAACAACCGTTAATTAACTCTGCTTTCGGATAATAATATATTGTACAACGTACCAACGTAGGCCACAAATGCACGGGGTGTGTTGGGAAAATAAACTATCACAACCTCCGATGAAAGATAAGCTAGTATATATATATATATATATATATATATATATATATATATATATATATATATATATATATATAGTAAGCAATGAAAATATATATGGCAATCAAGCTACACAGAGGCTCCGTGTTTCATCCCCGGGGGAATCGTCAGGCTAAATGCATGGAGTTATTTTTGTTAGGTGCATTTTATACATGGCTTGCTAGTTAACCAATCAGATCCTTTGTTGTTCCCTCAGCCAATCGTTGGGCTTCCCTCGAACAAAGGCTTTGTTGGTGACGCACCTATGCCTATCCTATTTTTTGTTAACAATGGGTTTTCCTATATCCTGTTTCCTTTGTTTTGTCAATACAGTGGGCGAATTTATTTTAACACGTGGTTTCTTGTATTTCTATTTTAGGTTTTAAATTTTAACTAAAGCAAGGCAGTTTCTACGTAGAGAAAAAATAATTCATATGAATGTGATTAATATAATAATAATATTATATATATATATAACTTTTATATATATATATATATATATATATATATCTATATATATATATATATATATTTATATATATATATACACACTAGCACGAATATTCGACCGGAGGAAGGATAACTTTTAGAAGATGATATTGTTGTGCATGAACATATAACACACTAACCTCAAAGAGGTGGTAATGGCTGAGAGTGTAATATCATGACGAAAAATATTAACCCCTCTCCCCCCCCAAAAAAGAGACGTTTATGTCTGTAAAGATTATATCGTTACAACATAATAGATAATACAATACCCCCAAAAAGGGAAGGTAGTCCTTGGGAAGATGGTTTCGTAACAACAGAAGATATACATCATTACCTTATTCCAAAAAGAGCATATAATATATGGGAGGGTTAGCCTACCTACTTAAAAAGAGGCGCTAATTCCCGGGAGGACGGTCTTATTGCAACAGAACGGATACTACACTACCCACATTAAAAGATAATACAATAATATATTAAATCAGGTGTTTTAGTTTAATTCTATTTTAAAATGTGTAGTCATAAAAACGTGTTATATATTTCCTAGGTGATTATGATAACATTCCTGTGTAGTATATTTTTTCATCAAACAGCGACATCAAACTATTTACTATTGACGAAACTAGTGCGTATGAATGAGAAAATATGGCAATGGAAATCTCAATTGTATATTACAGACGAGTAATTTTTAGAAATTTAAAAAATATAAATATGCAAATTAGCAATAACTAAAGATGTGTGTTCTTACAAGATTTCTAAATATGATGTTGTATCATAGACTTAAATAAGCGTAAGCTGTTTTGATGTTATAGTTCGGATAGGTTGAACAGATGTTTGCATGCATGTTAAGAAGAGATCAATTAAGTATTCGACCGTAAGAATACAACAGCTTAAATATTAATTATTTATTAAGAACTTACAGATTCCAGAGATGAACTATGGTTCCATTGATACGGGTAGGATTTTACTGTTTAGAAAAGTTCCTTAAAACCCATCTCAAATCATATGTTCGTAATGGAAAATAGAGGGTTAAAAATTCAATGCGACAATGAAAAATACTGTTTTTTTTTCATGAGGATTTTAGATGGGTTGTAAAGGTGTTTTCTAATCAGTAAAAACCTACTCGTTTCACTGAAACCATGGTACATCTCTGGAATCCTTAAGCTGTAATTTTTAAATCCATAATTAAAATACATACATATATATACAGGGTGGGCCAAAACAAGGGTCCTATCTTTAAATTTGAATAACTTGAATTTGAATAACTTCCACAAAATAAAAGTTAAACTCACCAAACTTTATGTGTGTGTAGACTGACCCTTCCGAGATTTTTTGAAATAAACAAAACAAATTTTAGCCGAAAAACACTTCTTAAAACTTACAAAAACTAAAGTATTGTTTTTTACACTGTTTTGAGTTTTTTAAGCAAAAATAATGTTTTCTAAATGAGGGTGCGTTCCTTAGGGCTAATACGGCTGATGCTTGCTTCGGAAGGGGTCCTTTACTTATTCTGAAAAAAAAAAAAAAAGTTATGAATTTTTAAAAATAGGACCCTTATTTTTGCCCACCCTGTATATATATATATATATATATATATATATATATATATATATATATATATATATATATATATATATATATATATATAGTACATAATATAAATTGTAAAAAATATATTGTCGGTTGATTTAAAATAGTCTCCGTTGTCTTTGGAACCAAGGTCCCTAATGTGTCACAGCCCATATTGTTAATCTTGTAATATCAATAAAAGAAGCAGAGATCTTTTTCTTTATCGAGAGAAAATTCCAATATACAAAGACTAAATCATCGTAAAATGATGAAGAAAAAAAACGAAGCAAAAAAAGGGTGGAAACGGAAGTAGTAGAAAGCAGAGATGCTTTTTGATATGGACACCGTGTCGAGATTTTCACATGGTCCACGTCTTTGATGAGTCGAGAAAAAAGAGAAATTGAAATGAAGCGGTGATTTATATTTTTATCTTGGTGAAGATCACGAGATCCAGTCACGTGGTAAGAAAGAGGATGCGGCAGTTGGCGGAAGGATGGACCATGCCGGCATATTGAACATAATTGCTCGGAGAAAAATGGGATGCTGGCTTATCTCTCATATTTACTTTGAATGATCACAGTGTTTCCGTTAAGTGGGTACACTGAATAACATGATCTATATATATATATATATATATATATATATATATATATATATATATATATATATATATATATATACACATATATATATACATATATATATATATATATACACGTGATACATACACGATATACATTACCTACATGTAAATGCATATGCATATATAGTATAAAATGTCAAATAACCAAATACATATACATATATATATTTATGTATATATATATATATATATATATATATATATATATATATATATATATATATATATATATATATATATGCTTACATATATATATATGTATATTCAAATTTAGATTAAATAGAAAACTCTTTATACGTTGAACTCAAAGCGCAATCATCAACGTAATATTTAGTGAAATAGATCTGAACATATATATATATATATATATATATATATATATATATATATATATGTTTACGATCTAACACATATGTTACAGCTTGTTCTGAATAAAGAGTATACCGAAAGGCATTACATTTGTTTACACCTATTTCGAGTCAATATTTATTTTAAGTCGTGCAATGCAAAATGATTTTCTCTCTGAACATTGAATATCATAATAATTTCGTATGTATCCAGAAAATAAATTACAATCACCTCCCCAAAAGTGCAATTTCGAGCACAAACAAAGGATAGACTCATTGTGAAATACCACGGTGAGTTGTTATATAAATTCTACGTCACGGTTTCTATTTTCTAAACCACGATATAGGAATAACAGACGAACTATTCTAATTATTCGGAACATGGTTTCAAAATGATTTACATCGTCATATACGTGCATAGATATATATGTATAGAGAGAATTTGAATTCTTCCTGGAAAGAAGTTGTGTTTCTACTGGAGAGAATTTGAATGCCTATTGGAGATAATTTGAATGCCTATTGGAGAGAATTGTAATGCTTACTAGAAATAATACGAATGTCTCCCGGAAAGAATTACAATGACAACTGGAGAGAATTTTAATTCCTACTGAAGAGAACGTAATTCTAACTGGCGATACTTTGTATCCTTACTCGAAAGAACTGTAATGCCTACGAGCGAGAATTTGAATGCCTATTGGATGGAATTTAGTTACTTACGAAAGAAGATTTGAATGCCTATTGGAAAGAATTTGAATACCTACTGAAGAGAATTTGAATGCCTACTGGAGAGAATTTGAATGCTTACTTGAAAGCATTTGAATGCCTACTGGAAAGTATTTGAATGTTTACTGGAGATAATTTGAATGCCTACTAGAAAGAATTTGAATGCCTACATGAGAGAATTTTAGTTCCTACTGGAGAGCATTTGAATTCTTACTGGAGATAATTTGAATGCCTACTTTCAGTATTTTCAGAATTTTAATCATTACTGGAGAGAATTTGAATGCTTACTAGAGAGCTTTTAAATGTCTACACGTGAGAATTTGAATGCCTATTAGACGTGTTTTTCCTGTGTCCAAGGTCTCCCGTTACCTGGCATGAGTATACGTCACCCTTCAAGTAAAACCTGACAAAATCTTTAAAATAACATAGTATTCGAAGCCCTAATAAATACCAATGGATATGGCATCCTAAACTGGCTTATACAAAGAATGGTGCAGCTTCTTCGTCATGTTACCTCTAGTAACATCACTAAACTGTATACTCCCCTAGACATGGTGAATTCTTATCCTGGACTTCGGTAATGCAAATAGACCACAGGAAAGATATACTATAACATAGTTTACTGGTCAATTAAGGAGAAGAAAACCAATGGTCTAACTTCTTTATTTACTTAACGTTTTAGAGTTAAAAGAGATTTCAATGTAATATTTGAATATCTAGGTATTTAAAATAAGGATCACGTGTTAACCCCAGGAAAGGACCCCTTGAATTCTGAGAACTTTGATTGAAGTAAAATGAAGACAAATGTGTGTGTATATGGTTATCAGATGAGCTGATCTAATTATTTCATGAATAAATGGACTTACCCAGACACAATATATACAGTAAGATGTAATTATCATTGGGCAGCGAATTGTAAAAATTATGTCGCTAAGCTCATGTAAAACAGCTCTGTTAATACACTTTTGTTAGTGATACCACTGTGTTTGTCTTCATTATTACCGGCCTGTAAGGCCACCTCACTGGTGATGAAAGATTGCGAGACTTATATTGCACAAACATGGCGGCAAGGATTCCAGAACTACATCTCACGACACTAACGTCGAGGATTTATTCGAAGGTTCTCTAAACCTGTATCATATACACTTTAAGCAAGGATGCGAAATTTACATTCCAAACACCTGGAGACAAGATATTTTAATTTATTCAGTCCAACATTTATTTTCTTTCGAACGATTTGAATAGATTCAAAACACGAAAATTAACCAGACGTAAGTGGCATGTAAACATTAGCAACGTAAACTAAATGTTTGTCTACAATTTGAATTGTTGGGGTTTAAAAAGATAAAAAAATAAATGTTGAGTTATTTGTTTATAAGTGAGCAATAAATAAAAGTATTGAATTTTAAGAATCAAAGCGTTTGTCTAAAAAAGAAAACAAAACAAGCTCTAACGTCACGAAAATGAATTACAACGTTTTCTAACGTCGAATGATTTCAACACGAAAGTTTTGAAAAGTCAATTTTGACCGCGAAAAATAAGCAAGATAAATATAAAAAAAAAGAAAAAGTCTGGCGCTTTTTTGCTTCCCGTTATCCAGAATTAAATTAAAAAAGTTTTGTACGGACTTATTTCTTTTTCCTATTTACTAAGTTGTTTACATCTTTAATATATATATATATATATATATATATATATATATATATATATATATATATATACATGAAGTCAGTTTAATCGAGTGACTATAGAACATGGAGGATTTTCAAAAAGTTATCTCGAAGCTCTTTAAGCATCAGTAATATGAAGAACTGCGGTTACGGGCTGAGAAAGCATTTTACCGAAATAGAATTTAAACAGAAAGATTATAGTTAAAGCTCGGACAAAATAAAAGATTCGAAGAGATGTTCATTTAAACCCAAAAAGCACAACATAAATTATTTGAATTGTGAAATGGGCGGCAAAATTGTACATACACACATTGCGTTCTAGACGGGTCAATTATACTGCCAGACTACCCCTACTTTAAAAAATTGCAACATTTTGTTTTTTGGTGATTTTACGTTAGGCTGGGTCTAGTCTATAACATACTAAAAGTATGAGACGATCCGAGTATGGAAATGTGGCCAATTTAGAATATGAATTGTTTTTGTTAAAAAATCATTTTCCATTTACATGTGAAGCAGAAACTCGGTTAGTTTTCATGATAAATCAATAAATATTGGCTTTGTACTTGTTTTCAGGGCCAACCTGTCACATGAACAGGGTTAACATTTATGCCAAATTAACCCTTATACCATATCTAGAGGTTCCCGACTCATTAAACCCTCATTACATCCACATTGGTATTCGTACACCTACACGCCATTTGTGCACTCACCAGGTTAAAAAACAGGCATATGGGTGATTATTTTAATATGCGTACCAGTGGTGTATTATGATTTTCTTCAATTAATCAGGCCACTTACCTCCGTATACAAATAAAATTGTTTTATAGTGTATAACTTCCTAACAAGACAACTGAAAACCCCAAAGAGACCACGTTTTAATCCATCAAAAAATGCCCTCACAAACAATTCACTAGCTCCATATACTAATACACCTATTTTCGTACATTTTAAGGGTCAAACATGAGTTCAGCCGCTAGTAGAGAAACTTGTCGTTCATGCGAATAGGATTTGGACTGTGATTAGACCGTGGTGCTACGTGAAAAGCGTGATCCAAGTGTCAACCGTGCAAGTATCAAAATAGGTGTCAAAGTCATTGTTGAAGCCGGAACTAGTGTTCACATATCCGAAGAGGACATTGTTTTAGCTTAACAAAAAGGAGGATATTGCTCGGGCAGTAAAAAGCTCGTGTTTCTCTGGGACGATATGACAGTAAAACGCATTGATTTTTCTGTGGAATTGATACTACGAAAAAAGATTATAAACGAAAAAGTGATGGAAAGATTTGCTATGTGAAGACTGATTCATTTGCTCAAACTGTCCTGTTTCATTGCAAAAGAATAGGGGATGAGTGGGCCACTGCTGTTCAAGGTAGGATCGAATATTTTGGTAGTGATCTTCATGCTGCACACTGTGTGTAAGGCCAATCATGTAACATCAACTTCCATACAATGCGAAGCATTCCAAGACAGTTCACGTAAGTTGAATTAACCAAACGACGAAAAAGTTGAAAACCAAAAGACAGCGATCACGATGAAGCATTCCAGGGTGTGTGTATTCTTGAAGGAAAATGATGAGGAACAGATAACAATATAGGACCTTGTCGCTTAAATGTGAGAATACTTACGGCATATGGACATCAGTACCTGAAGGAAAAGCTGATAAGTCGATATGGAAACTCTTGATGTGTGACCAAAGGCCTTTGTGGTGTCGCAAAGATTGTGACATTTAGGGAGGAAAACCTGTGACATACTTCGTGAATACAACAATTCACCCCCGACAGATGATAAGAAAACACAAAAACGAGCGATGCTCAAAACCGCGGCGAAACTCATCAAATCTTTTTTTCACTTCAACCAGACTACTCCCAGCCTGGAAGGCATGATGCACCTGATGCATAAGGAGTGCAAATGTATATGACGTTACTGGATGGATATCATGGATCGATTATATGGTGAACATGCGGTCGTACATATTATGAGTGGAAAGGCAGGGCAACAAGCATTTCGTAGCCACCTGCTGTTGGATCAGTATCTCACACGTCAGATTGTTGCCAAAATCTTGGAAGATGAACCTGATTTTCAGGACCAAGTAGAGGAACTTTAGAGGCTGTACATGCTGATGGAGACTGGTGAATGTGACTTGAAGTCATTGTTGAACTCAGATTCCATCGGTAGGATTTAAACCAGTTTAACTCTGATAAGGGATGAAATGGTAAGGGTCTCCAAAACCAGCAATCTATGGATTAACTATAAGCACATGCAAGGAATTGCTATGGCACTTGTTGCAGCTGATCGAATGGAGTCTTGGGAACTGCATATTAGTGCAGTTTTCGCTTGCCTGCCAATATTCGCAGCCACTAGTAATACATTATCTATACCCCAGAAAATGTATGCCTTAAAAGATGACAACCCTGCAGTACATCAAAAGTTCCTGTTTTGGTTTCACCTAATCAGACGCAGTAGCCAATACTGGGCTAGTCTTGGCTCCGATTTGTTATCGAGCAAACACTAATGGGCTCACTAAAAAGCCATGGTGGGCTCGCACAAGATAGTAGGATGTCCGAGCACGAGAAAACAGTTTGGGCCATGTCATTTACTACGTAACCTGCTTACAACCTTGCAATGCAATAACTTACCGCACAAAGTTACACAACAAGCGAACAACATAAGGAGTTGTCAACCTCTCGAGTGAGAAGAGATGAGACAGACCTGAGGAGAGTTTCAGAGAAACTAGACAGCTTGAAGCCGTTTTCAGGCGATGAATTGTTATGCAATATTGTCACAGTGATTACCGTTAAAGAGGATGTCAATGTCCCGAACCTTTTCGAAATCGGAAAAGACATTTAACAGAAGATGGATCGACAATCAGTTTTCTCCTACACTTACAAATGGAGTTTGAAAGCAAAGAAAGCATCGAGCAAGAATGTCAAAGTTTCTGTAAATCATATCATTGACCCAGTACATTTATTCAAAAGTTTTCTCGTGGTCTCACAGATGGGTGATCTAAAACTCAATGATCTCATGCCCTATGAAGCCTGTCTACCCGATGTCTTTGGTTGAAGGAAAGCGCATCTTACGTCAAGCAGACACACCACAGCTGCCAGCAGCTCTAAGAAATGATGTTGAAACACATTTTGGACAGTGCTGTGAAACAAACTGTTTCAGTCACATAGCACACTGTATTAGACGGAAGATCTCTTCTTCACTGTTTGAAATGGAAGGAGGGAAGTACCTACAGCTCGATTGCAAATAATGATGTTTGATGGTTATAAAGTTTGACCAAGTATAAAAGACTGTACTAATCAGCGTCGAAGTTAGAAGCTGAATGTAAGAAAGGTGAATATTACCGAGGTAACAACATTTGCTGGGGAAAAAAGAGGGCTTCTTGTTAAACGTGGAAAACAAGCAGGCGCTAATTCAGACGATCATAGAACGAATGCGGCAGAATGGCTGTGACGTAATTCAAGAGGAATTGAGATTCCAAAGACAGCTATCAATATGTCCGCTTTCAAATTAACCACCTTCATTGGAGAAGACACGAACCATTTCTTGCTGTCTCGTACATATGATTCTTAATGCACTATTTTTCCTCTGACAAGGCGAAATCTTACATCTACAGTATCAATGTTCCCAGGAAGATGCTTTGTGAAACAGTTTGTAATGATCTGTTGTTCCGCATGCCTTTACGGGATGCGATTCGGTGTCCAGGGTATTCGGAATAGGAAATAAGTTGGAGTGCCAACGAATTTTCAAGAGAGAAAAGACACTGACAGACTGTTAAAAACATGTTCTCTACCAAAGTAAAGCCAGGATGCTGTGGAAACCAATGGTTGTAAGGAAATAGTAGCTTTATTCAATGCAGATAGAGAACAACTCCATGGCATCTATTATATACAATATGCTATTCAAGAAACTTGCGAGAGTAAAGACGTTCGTCACGTCAGAACGATTTCCACCAACGCCCTCTGCCTGTGAATTTCATTTTTTGCAGAATTACTACCACATTATGGAGTGGATGGGATGTAGTGATGAAATGGTTCAATCTGAGTTAGGTGGAAGGTGGAAGGGAGCAAACTTGTTCCAGTGATGACGGACAAAACCCTGCTCCAGATGCACTGATTCAGATAATTCATTGCAACTGTTAAGAAGGATGCAATAACCTAAGGTGTACCTGCAAGAGACATAGACTAGAATGTACAAGTGCATGTGTACATTGCCAAGACGGACATTTTGACGATATGAAAAATAGTCCAGTGAAAGATGATGATGAGGAGTTAAAAGTTTTGAGAAATCACTGTGACGTAAGGGAATCAGAGTGGATACAACAAGGGTAATGGGTGTAGGGGTACCCATTGATATTGTATAAGGGTTTATTTGGAATCATTGATAACCCTTTTATGTGGATTATTGACCCTGAAAACTTGGGTAAAAATCCAAGATGTATTGATTTATCATGAAAACTGACCAGGTTAGTTCTTCACATGTAAATGGAAAATGACTTGTAAACAAAAAAAAGGCATATTCAAAATGTTAAACTTTCCTACACTCGGATCTTATACAACTTTTAGTATGTTGTAGACTGGACCAAACGTAGCACAAAATATCAAAAAAAAACAAAATGTTGCGATTTATTTAGGTCAATCGGTATATTGACTCGTCTATTCTCTCCGAGCACAATTTGGAATAGCATTGAGATTTTCAACCACAACCCGGACAATGAAGTTACTTTTGCCTAGTATTTTAGGTGTTATGAAAATATATATGATACAGACTGTGAAAACTGAACTTATTCCTCAAAAGGTTCTATTACTGTTAAGGGAATTGGGCAAAATGAAAGATACAACAATTGTAAATTGCATTTTACCTCTAAAGACTTGCGAGCCAAAATTTAGTGAAGCGATACCATTGTTGGCGAAATTGTTTAGTCCAAAAACACCTCTCTTCCACAAGAAGTGAAAGTGTTTGAACCTTACAAACAATGATATATAACATTTATGTGCATAGTAAATAAGTATTGTGATAATTTCAGGTTATCTGAATTAAGTGCAAATAACTAATAAGCTTAAATGTTGATTTTTGCGCAAGAATTGGTATCGAACACAAACGCTGAAATTAGAAAGGAGTCCTTAGACAACTGGAAAATTAGCCAGATCTACCACTCCAGCAAATAGCCGAGGATAGCCAAAGGTGTATTAGTATATGTAAGGATTCGAAGGATCCCGAACAGTCTGGAATGTCTCACATCAAAAATGTCCGCAACAAGAAAAATGACTTTACCAAAAGAGAAGTAGTGTGCCCCCCTAAACCATGCTTCAATTGCAGACATATGCATTGGTGCAGATATTGTCCATATAAAACAAATAAATTCTTTTAATGCAATCGCATAGGACAAAAAAATACGCATTGCCGAAAAAATAAAACAAGAAAGAGTTTTATCAGAATCGCCAAGTGCAGCGAAATTGAAAATATTAGGAAATTTGCTCAAGTTAAAATATTAAATCGGAACATAAAATAGCAGTTAGTTTCTGTGTCCGATTTATCAATTATTAATCTTCGCACATAGAGGAAAATCGGGAAACCAACTTTATTGAGGACTAACAAAATTGAAAAAACCATAACAAATCAAATTCAAATGCAAACTAATAGCGACAGTCACACTTCCAGGAAAACCATTAAAACTATTCGTGATGAATAACTCGAGAAGAAATGTACTGGGCACAGATTTGGTGGGTACATTTCAATTGTGAGATTTACCGATGAATTATTTTTGCCAGAATGTAATAAATTTAATATTCTGCAAATAAATTTATAAAAGAATGGAAAGAGAATTTTACACAAGCTTTTTTCTGGTGTGCTAAATGGATGTAATAAAGTGATTGCTAAGTTTGAGTTAGAACTAGGTATACACAAAGAATTTTTAAAAGAATCGAATTGTTCCGTTCACGTCAGAAGAGTAAATCAACTTAGAATTGTATAGGCTCGAGAAATAAGGGAGCGCTATCCAGTTTAATACATTGAAGGAACTATTTGCTGATACTTCTAAAAGAGTGTTAAAAGCGAGGTAAAAGCTATACAATATTGTCTACAAATGAACAGAATGATCCCTAAGCATAGCGTTTTATCTTGTAGGTTATCAGCGGTAGCTAGATACGCAAGAAATAACAAGATGAGTTTCGACAAACTGTTACAGAATCATCAGAAACCGGAGAGAAATAGAAATGTAAAAAAAGACGTTTGCAAATCAGAGAAAAGTTTTTTTTCCGAAAGTTTTAAAATAATAAGTCATTTGGGAAAATCGGGATTGTAGATAGAATAATTGGGAATATACTTTATGTGGTTAAAATACCGACATTTTACCATAATAGACATTTGCACCAAATGAGGAACATATATTCCGATACTGTAGAAGACATCACTAGAATTTCTATTTCTAATGGACGTCGTGTTTGACACAATCGAGTCATTAGTCCCACAAGTAGTTTCGCAAATATGAACGTCAAAAAAGGAAAATAGACAGAATACACAGCCCATGGAAGGCAATCCAAAGAGAATAAGGTATTGACTCCCCACGGAGCAGAGGCTGAAAAGGGGTGTTATGTGGTAAGCTGATTTCCCTATTTAATGTATAAATGGAATTACCCAGACACAATAAATACAGTAACATTTAAGCGTCATTGTGCAGTGAATTGTGGCAGTTATGTCCCCAAGGTTATCACGCGTACTTATGCTGCATACTTCTGTTAATACACTTTTGTTAATTATGCTATTGAGTTTCTCTTCATTATTAGCAGCTTGAAATGCCACCAAACACACACACATATTAATATATATATTAATTAAGTTTAGATTTATTTCGTACATGATCTTAAAACAAATATTTTTTTCAAAAGTGCTCAATAGTATGTATAGCTTTATACATATCTATTATATACACATAAGTGTGATTGTTTTTGCATTTTTCTGTGTGTGCTTGCTCCACCTATTTTTCCAGACGTGAACTATCGAACTGTTTTATTCGGAAAATTAAAAAAAAAAAGAAAGTCTCACCAAGTAAAAAGAATCCTTGTTATTAAATAATGTTTGCGTAAATGAAAATATGCTGCCTAAACACACACACAATATATATATATATATATATATATATATATATATATATATATATATATATATATATATATATATATAACCATAACAATATTTATTAAGTAAATATTAAATGATGTTTATTACAGACGCCAGCGTTTCAAGCTTTTACTATCATCATTGTAGGAAGTGATAATTGCAGACGGTCGGAGAGCCTGAACCCAGTTACAGAATCAGTCTAGACTCTGCAAGCTAATTGTATAAATTCCATGGTCACGACAAATTACCGCGTAAATTAGGGAAATTAAGTAATAGTTATGCATAAGATGGCAGGCAACATGCAGTATACTATCGTAAAGGTTCAACGAACGTTATCGGAAGCTAGCGTACAGCTAAGTATCAGTCTATTTTAACTCCCACAACACGACTTTATTCTAATTTCTTAAAGAGGCTTATAAAAATATTTATTAAGTAAATATTAAATATTTTAACATACAGACGTTGGTGTTTCACACTTTTGCTATGATCAGTGTATATGTATGCATTTTAAATACTAAACAAAATATAACGTTATGAAAAACATAACACATGTAACATCATAGATGCTTTTATAGTTTTTATTATAATACACGTATTTAACAACCTAATTTATTAACCATGCAACCACATGGAAAACACACTTACACAGTTGCATGCAAAATGGTAAATATACCATCAATAAATCTAGAGGTATTTTCTGTGAATAATTGATCAAATATTCCCACTTTACAATTCCAAATACACGCATCTGAATACAACGACCACATCTGTGACAGACCAAATGTAATATATACCATCTTACCTTTAGATTCAGATGTAATAACCAAAAACTCGCTATTAGACAAATTACCTCACACTGCCAATAGCCCAACATTTAAACAAAACAGTCAATTTAATAACTCAAAAACTCGCTATTAGACAAATCACCTCACATTCCCAACAGCCAAACATTTCAACAAAACAGTCAATTTAATGACTCAAAAACTCGTTATTAGACAAATTACCTCACACTCCCAATAGCCCAACATTTCAACAAAACAGTCAATTTAATAACTCTAAAAACTCGCTATTAGACGAATCATCTCACATTCCCAACAGCCGAACATTTCAACAAAACAGTCAATTTAATAACTCAAAAAACTCGCTATTAGACAAATCATGTCAACGAAACTGACAATACACTCCATAACACCAAATTTATGTTGTAGTGATGAGACGATTTCAATATTTTCTCGGTTCCGATACAATTACCGATTTTGTTTTAAATTCTCGATTTCGATACAATTATCGATTCTGTTTTAAATTCTCGATTTCGATACAATTACCGATTCTGTTTTAAATTCTCGATTTCGATACAATTACCGATTCTGTTTTAAATTCTCGATTTCGATACAATTACCGATTCTGTTTTAAATTCTCGATTTCGATTCAATTACCGATTCTGTTTTAAATTCTCGATTTCGATTCAATTACCGATTCTGTTTTAAATTCTCGATTTCGATACAATTACCGATTCTGTTTTAAATTCTCGATTTCGATACAATTACCGATTTTGATTCATTTCAAGCCTCTAAATATTTGGCTATTGACTTATTGTTTTTTATTTAATTTTCGGGTTACCGTAAAAATCCATGTAATGTGTGCATAGATTTTCGTAAACATAAAAATGCACTTGTAGGGGTATTCACGGATCTATAGATTATAGTCTTACTAGCAGTTTAAAATCAGTGCATATTTATCATTTTATCATTAGTACCAGCAATGGAAAATAAAATTTTAAACAAAACAAACAAAAAAAAAAGACAATTACAACAATCACTTTAACATCGAAAATAGGCACCAATTTTTCTGATTCAAATATCCCAAAAAGTTCACATTTTTACAATTCTTGATTTTGATTCATTGTCTCAACACTAGTATTTTAGTAGACACGGATTCCCATTCACATGTGTGCGCAAACAAACAAAATAAAATAGACTATAAAACACAAACAAGCCTGAACTCCGAATAGTCTAAATATTTTACAGACTAGGAGAATTTTTGTTTTGGCATGAAACTCTTATGACTAAAAGAATCATTTACGGAACACGCAGACGTTCATTTCTTCAGAGCGCTTTTTATTAGCTATTCGTTAGAGAGATTTCGCGTGGGCTGACTTGCACGTTCAGACAAAGATTGAACGCTGCACAATGTGAAATGTGAAAAATTCAATCTTTACTACAGTGGTTTTCATTTTCATTCATCTCTTGACGATTGTTACCAATTTCCAACCGAGAAAAGAGGTGAATAAAAGAAACAAATAGCTTACAAATAAGTGTTGTCAAACGAAAGAACATTTGATTTTCTATCGACCTGCGTAGTGTATGTTTTATATGATTTTCTCTCACTATCAACAAGGCTGTGAAAAACAACATGTTCACTACGTGCGACCACATGATATCGGATTTTTCAGTATAGTGCAAAGTAGATACTTTGCAAAAATCCGATATCATGTGGTCGCACGTGGTGAACATGTTGTTTTTCATAGCCTTGTAGAAATACAGCTTTGTAGAAGTAAAGAAGTTTTCAGTAAGTAAAAAAAATACAGATCGTTCGAAAATTAAATATTTGATCGATTAATTTTTGGGTTCTCACTTGTTAAACATACAACATCGAACCTTCACATTAACTATAGAAACGACGGCATCTCGAATTTCACTTTTCTACACCTTGAAAATAGCGATAGAAGATCAAATAAAACGAACACTGCAAAAGAGTTCAAACAGTTACTTCTTGACTAGTTTTGTCACCTCTATTTTCTGTCGTAAATTGTAAACAATCGTTCATTTTTTTATCTTATTATTATTATTATTATTATTATTATTATTATTATTATTATTATTATTATTATTATTATTATTATCAATAATGAATAATGGTGGCATTTAGTACTTTTAAATTAAATTAAATTATTACCGATATTATCATTATCATTATTATTATTATTATTATTATTATTATTATTTTATATCATTTCAATTAATATTGTTGTTATTATTATTATTGTTATTATTATTATTATTATTATTATTATTATTGTTATTATTATTATTAGTAGTAGTAGTAGTAGTAGTACTAATAATTATGTAAGACTTAATTAATTTACTAGTATATTTGTTTGATTTATTAATTTATTAATGATAAGTTGGTAAACTCTAGATAAAAAGAAAACAGTAAAAATTTAGAATTAATCACACAATTTATTAACAACCCCTTACCCCCATCACACGCGTCTGCACGTCCACACTACCAATTACGTCTGATTTGGGGGCACGTACGCACGCCTACACACTTATACACATAATTACTGTTAATTTGACAATACGTTTGTTCGCCCGAGCTGAAATAACTATCGATTTTTTGACACATTACCTTGCATATTCCCTTTCCCCCTTCCCCTCTCTACTCTCTGTCTGAATAAACAGATGTCTTCATTTTTTATATCTATCTATCTATCTATCTATCTCTCTTCATCCTACCCTTTTCATTATATGTATCTCTTTTCACTTTATATGTTCTATTTTGTTTAATTTTTAGATTTTAGATTTTAGATTTTAACTTTTTTGATTTTTAACGGTCCTAAACGATGTGGCTCCCTAAATTTTTAAACTTTAAATTTCTTTTCTTCCTTTTTCTCTCCACTTCATTCTCTCCAAATATTAACTGAGGTTAAGATCGGATTCTAACTCTACCTGATGAGATCTCAGTTTATAATAACTGTTGATCGATTACCTCGACATGCCAGTGTCGCAGAATTTGTACATGTCTGTGTAAATAAAAATAATCATATATGAAGCTCTATTTGATATTGAGACCTTTTAATGCATCCGGTTGAAATTATTTGGATAACTATCCTGTGGATGTTTTCACCTGGATTATTATCATTATATATATAAACAGTCTGTATGTGGATGACTATATATATATATATATATATATATATATATATATATATATATAAGGTTAATACAACAAAAGATATAAGAGGCAACTAATATCTTTAATGAGTGAACATCCGGATAAAAATGAAGCTCAATATACTGGATAGAGCATTAATAGTCATGGCATTGCTGTAATGATCCTCTGAAGAGAAGATTTTCTTTGAATAACTTTACCTGAACATTGAATTGTAATAAAATTTCATTCGTACCTCATTTTATTCTTTCACTTTATCTATTACTATATATATATATATATATATATATATATATATATATACGTATATCAAACATTTTAAATTTTAGTGTAGCCACATATATTATTATTCATATCATTATGTGTGTATACGTATGTGTGCGTGGATATATGAATAACTGTAACGAAATCCTGAGCAAAGAAAAGATAATACACATTTTCAAATAAAACACAAATAACTCAGCAACCAAACGTCGTTTAAAAAGAAAAAAAAAGTGTCCCCCATAAAAGATCCGGAAGGAATAAACATGCTGTCAAAATTACAAGTAAAAAACAAACCCTCCACAAACACCCAACTCCCGAAAAAGTGAAAAAAATATCCAAACACAATAAAAATCGAATGATGGTGGTTTTGAGGGGAATCAAATTGCACTTTTGTGTAAGGCTCTACCGGAAAACCTTGTGTGGGCCTTGTTGTTGGTTTTGAAGTAATGTTATAAAGCCTAATTCCAAAGCCCGCGAGGTATATATATATATATATATATATATATATATATATATATATATATATATATATATATATATATACATATATATATATATATATATATATATATATACATATATATATATATATATATATATAAATATATATATATATCTATATATATGCAGAGTTAGGGACAGAAAGCAAAGAAGAAAAAACAATAGACTGTGGGGCGGGAGCCAATACCACACGAGAAATATAAATAAATAATTATATATATATATATATATATATATATATATATATATATATATAATACGTATTATGAAAGGGAGTGTTACGCGGGGTACGGAAAGAGACGTTGAATCACAGGGTGTGTTTTTTTTCTCTTTGGGAGGGAGGTGGCATCTTGGGTGGGGGTCCAGCAGGTTCATGCTGGGAATGGGCTGGTTGTGTGTTATTTGAAATAATGTGGTCGGAGTTTTGAACAAAAAATAAATATAAAGAACGGTAGTAAATAGGAGACAAGTCAGGATTATGTGAATGGGAGGGACATTTGTAGAAGAAACGACATTTGTAAAGGGAAGTATTAATGAATGTAGAATTCGACAACAGTGTGTTACGCTCATAAAAACACAAGCGGACAAAATACACACACAGACTATACCAACCTGGCGTTATCCGGGAAACGTTTCGTGTTATGTTTCTGTTTCTGTGCACTTGTGTTGGCATTTGTTCACTGCAAATGTCTAAAATTATGTTTCGGAATTTTTTAGATGAGGACTGATACTGTTTATTATTTTGATCATTCGGACTACCGTTCTAACTTTGGATGTTTTTCTCACAACGTTTCGTCTACGTCATCTCTGACCTTGTTTAGGTGCCCATTGTCAAACTCATACATCTTTTTGTCGAACTGAAGAATGTGTACGGATTGTCAAACTGAATTTTGAACGGAACTCTTTATTTAATTAACGGGTATATTTTGTCTTTTCGGAAGAAGTCGTTTAATATAATTACTAATAACTAAAGACTTCTACCCGGTCATGGCTGACGGAACGAGAGCAATCTACCCCCGTGGATTTAATGAAGAGTTCCATTCGAAATTCCGTACAGATTCCCGAGTGAATCAGAAATACTCCAGAGTTCAACAAGATGCACGTGAAGAAGGTCGCAGGTGACATCGTTTGAACAGTTGTGAGAATAAATTCCAAGATGATAATAGTAGTCCGAAACATCCAAATAATACAACGTCTAAATTTGGTGTTTGATTTCGACACTATTTTGAACAATGCCGACTCGGCCAGTGTCGTAACAAAGGGGGTTGTCTTCCAAATAAGATTAACACTCTGAGTTTAAAAAAAAGTAACAATGTTTTATTTTGTAGAAATTACAATGATACTTGATTTATCGACCGAACGACAGACTTGCAATAAGTCACATGACAGTCACTTTTAGCCGAACACAAAACAATATACAAATTCGCGTAAATTCCTGACTATCCCGCGCCCCAGGGTAAAAAAACAACTTAAGTGCAACCAAACAAAAACAGTCCTTCAGTTAAGGCTGATCCCTGTCTCTTAGACCAACATAATCTTTTTATATAAACTTTTGTTTTTTCCTAAAAAAAAAGCATGTTGCCATTATGATATGGGTCAGATTTATAGGGTGGCACTTGAGTGAAGAGTTATGTATACAGATGTGTGTTCACATTACATTTATATTTGCGCATGTTGCTACAGTCGGGTAGACACAAAGCAGGGAATATATTCTAAAAGCAAGCGATATGAGGAAAGAAGCGATTTGATTAGACAGTTTTCCGGCATCTGTGGTGCTCTCGAGTTAAGAAGTGGGAAGTTGTAGCTTGGACGGGGTATTTAAGTAGAATGGGTTACAATTACAGTAAGTTCTTTGAAGCACATTCCGTATAAGTACTTATAAAACGGGCACAAGGATGCAACATAGCACCAGCGGACCGTGACTCGAGCTTAGTAGATAGTGCAGGACGAATTACGTTAATTTTTTTTATAGCTGTGAACCCGTGTGTGCACGTGTTAACTGTACAGGTCGTTGTCTTCGTCTGCATTTGGTCGTGATTTCGATACTGGCCTTTCTGTCAATAATATGCTAGCGGTCAGTGTTATAACAAATGTATTACAACTATGAGTTTTAAAACAAGGAACAATGCCACAGCCCTTTCCGCTTAAAATCCTGATTACCCAGAGGCCGACAGAAACAAAAACCTCAAGTTCAACCAACCACAAATAGGCCTTTAGCTTAAGGCCTAAATCTCTGACCTTGATGCCAACACACCAAACTGACACCCTCTGGCTACTTCTTGGGAATAATAATAATAATAATAATAATAATAATAATAATAATAATAATAATAATAATAATAATAATAATAATAATAATAATAATAATAATAATAATATATATTTCTATAGAGAGATAAAGCGAGAGAGAATGTATAGTGATGAATAAATAGTTTTATAACATTATTTTGATGACACTTCCTAGTATTCAAGCTTTACAATGGTATGGCGTACAACAGTTTCAGAGACTATTAAAACTTATTTTTATTTTCTTATATTTGATATATAAATTCTAATATGCCTTCTCTTCGGCGCCTTGAAAATGATGGTCTTTTTATCACTGAACATAGATACTTACTGATGAGCGAGTCTATTATCTGGTTTGGACATTAATCCTGTATGATCTCAAGTGGTCTGATTTCTCAAAAGGAACCTCCATTTAAAGTAGCTATTGTTTTATCAAAGAGCCCAGCCAATTTCTTGTGTGATCTTTTAGCTAAATATTTTCGCATTGGATGCCTGCTGCTTATAACATGCATATAGGCACCCAACTAAACATTCAGCATTGTGTATGTTTATATAGGTCGTTTATTTCTTATTATTAATAAACTATTTGCATACTTGGAAAGGTAATTAATAAAGAAGTCTATGTAAAGAATATCTGTTAAACTAAAAATATTTTTGGAAAAAGAGAAATACTTTAAAAAATTAAAAAAGTGACATACCATACCATCCAACTTCGGGACACTACGTTGGTAAATAAATATATTTTAAAAAAATGTTGTAATCATTGTTATTTTCAAGCACCAAACATATTTGAACTGTTTCAGAATTTTATTTCACACATAAAGAACGTTTTGGCACAACAGATAATGTGTTTTATACAAAAAGAAACAAGTTTGAACCAAATTTCTAGTTGATATTATTTTATGCCAGCTGACGGGGTAAGCATACATGTCAAATTTGTATCAGGACAAACAAAACGTTTAATGTAATGCAGCGTTATTATTGTGTAAAAAATTTATCAAATTTTAGAGAAAAGTTGTTTTTTTATTTAAGCCTTTTCTATCAAGACAGGTGCCCTGCAATTTTAGTCCATGAATTTGTTTTATAGTTTTACCTTCAAATTACTATTCAATTTTCAACCATGAAAATGACCGGAACTAAATCATCGGTATTCTTTTTTAAATACTAAACAATTGCTAGATCAAGGATGAAATAACTTTAGGCATAAATGACCACAGGCGTAAGTGCATGTATTAGCGTGTAATAATCTTTCTCTTCGAAGCGTTTTGTTTATCTTCCTATCATCAACAAACTACGGTGACGTCAGCAGATGAACCCGACTCAGTTAACATTCCTTTTTAACACAAATCATGCTCTTACATGGAAGTTTTGTATGGAATCACGTGGCGTTATTATTTTTGTTGAATAGTACGTTAAAGTAAATTGTATTACTTGGTTCTGCCAGGGGTATAATTTAATGTCTCCGCGAAACCAATGTTTCTTAAGGCTGTTTCAGAATCACCTTTTGCGCAGTTGAATATTGTCTTTTTACTAATAGCTCACAGTTTATCAAGGTCGAAATCTATTCGAGGATAAGAGTTATATGTAATTATTGTTTGTTTAACGATGAAGAACCTCGTGAGAGGATTGAGGATAATAACGGAAAAAGCTAAGTTTGATGACTTGTTAAGACGGTTAATGAAAAGAATCTGTATACATTGGATTTAGAAAACACTCCTGTTTTAATCTACAGGAAGTCAGTCCCTCGGCAATATGTTTCACAAACGGGAAGCCGTCGCGAAGAAGCTCTTTCCATGGACATTTGTCGCTAGCGCACTCACACGGAGGAAGAAAAGATTTCTTATCCTTCTGGTAGCAAAGCGAGTTCTAGCTGTGAATGTTTTACAAGAGAGAACTAGAGATTGGAGCTCAGTTCTGCACCTTCCATGAACGTAAATATTTAAGTAGAGAGAGACGAGTTTTCTCTATTCTGTAAAAATTGGGATGTAAAGAACGAACAAGATTATCGCCACTAGATTTCGGAGTTTATTCTGAACTCCGTCTAGTCAATGCCGAATTCTCTGATGTGGCAGCACTATTCCGTAGTAATGTGTTACTTATATAGATAGAAGATTGAAGCATGTTTCGGATACTTTATGGAGCGGTAGAATGATAATTTTATTTCATGAGTCTTCAAATAATCTCTGGCAGAATAATTCTGGGGCATTTTGTTTACTAATGAGGTCCTACTTATGAAAAGCGAAAACACTAGGGGATAAGGGTGAATGGGGCGGATAGATTAATAGCTGAATTATGATAAATATTAGGTTAGTCCAAAAACAATGGCGTTTTCTCACATATGTTATATTTATATATATTTTCTTAATTAATTTATTGATAAATATAGCGTTGTTATAGGTCATTGTAAAGCGTGTTTCTCGCTCTATCGAATCGAGTTATTTGTTTCTATTTTTAATCCCTTCATTTATTGTTTTTGCAAGCTTTTCGACAGCATGGGCAAAATTAAAATCCGCACGATATTCTTGTTCCAGTTCAAACTAGGCCGAAAAGCTGCTGAGACAGCTCGTGACATCAATGATGTGTTTGGCCAAGCGAACGTACCGCACAAAGGTGGTTCAAGAAATTTCGCAATAGTGACGAGAGCCTCGAAGATGAAGACGGTCAAGGCCGGCCGACTGCGGTTGATAACGAAGATCTGAAAGCCTTAATTGAAGCCGATCTCGCAAAACCACACGAGTAGTTGCTGATGAACTCGAGGTCGACCACTCAACAGTCGTTCGCTATTTGAAGCAAATAGGGAAGTCAAAAAAGCTGGATAAATGGGTGCCGCACGAGTTGAACAATAATTAAAAGCTCCAACGTATGCGCCCGAGATTGGTCAATATGCAGGAACCAATTCTCCTCCATGATAACGCTCGCACGCATGTTGCACAACTGACCCTACAGAAGCTGAACGAATTGGGCTACGAGACTCTGTCTCATCCGCTATATTCACCGGACCTCTCGCCCACGGATTATCACTTTTTCAAGCATCTCGACAACTTCCTGCGCGAGAAATTTTTCAAAAGCCGAGATGATGCCGAATCAGCCTTCAATGACTTCATCGCTTCCAGAACTCCGGATTTTTATGATAATGGAATAAGTAAATGTGTTCACCGTTGGCAAAAATGTGTTGCTTCTAATGGTTCTTATTTGGATAAATAAAGTTTGGTATAAAAGATGTTATTGTCTTTTGAAGTTGAACGTTAACAAACGCCATTGTTTTTTCACCAATCACATACTACGAAATGATTGAAGATCTACGCATACTGCCGATTAAAACCCGCCGATCTAGAAAACAGCAATTCTTTCCCATTTGCCAGAAACACCGCTCATGGGTTATGGGGAATATAAGTCAAAGTAAGGGGGCAACGATAGTAATGAGATAACTGAAATCAACCCAAGGTCAATTTTCTACACTTAATTGTTAAATTATAATTTGTGATTAGTTGAGAAGTATGTATATTAGAGTTCATCAGATTAGAGAGAGGCAGAGAGAGAGAGAGAGAGCGAGAGAAAGAGAAAAGGTAAGAGAGGCTAAGACAGAGAGAGGGGCACACATATATACTGAGGGATACATAAAGGTAGTCAGAGAGATACACAGAGATTATATTCATTGTATCTGGGTGGCCAGAAATTTCGTTCGTTTGTTTAATCTAATCTTTCTGTCTACTAAAAATCGTTTCATATTTTTATTTTTCAAATCCTGTATTTGGTGTCGCGAGTATGTTGACGTCAGTGTGTAAAAACCTCCAAGCAAAGGAGTTCTTACATTTTGGCTTGTATTCCAGGTTTGAAATGGAAGATAAAGAAGAGCATTACCGACATATGATAGGTTTTATAAATGAAAAGGAAAAAAAGATACATAAACCTGCATAAAGATATTCCATGTGTATGGGACAAATGTTGTTACAGAACGGGTGTGTCAGAAATGGTTCTGAAAACGGAAATATTTCAGTTAGAGATTCTCTTCGCTTTGGCCGATCAAAGATGATCGACAGTAGGAAAGTGGAATTCTTAGTTGAACACGATTGCTGTTTGACAACCAGACAAATCGCAGACATTCACAAAATTTCAAAATCGAGCGTGGAAAAGTATTTGTATAAACTCAGTTATGTTTCTAAACTTGATGTTTAGCCTTATCCTCCCTAAAAAGCGTACGAACTGTTTGGGAAACACT
Source organism: Sepiola atlantica (assembly GCA_963556195.1). Lineage (NCBI taxonomy): Eukaryota > Metazoa > Mollusca > Cephalopoda > Sepiida > Sepiolidae > Sepiola > Sepiola atlantica. Next base: position 48,676,999 of record OY744547.1, on the reverse strand, counting down.
ATATGTATGTATGTATGTATGTATGTATGTATGTATGTATGTATGTATGTATGTATGTATGTATGTACGTACGTATGTGTGTACGTGCGTATGTATGTATGTATTATGTATGTATACGCTCAGGAAATAATTATAGGTATTATAGGTATTAGGAGAGATAGTATCCCATCCATCCAATATACTCATAATACGATAAGGGATGCTCAACATAACAAATAGAGCAAAAATACAGGTAAGAAATATGTCAAGAATATTCATAAAAAACAAACAAAATTATTATTCAAGTTTGAACATATATTTGTTTATTTCATATATTCATTAAGAGAGTTTAAAGTTCTTATATCCGGACATTTCAAAGTAATAAAATATACATCAGAAGGAAAGAACTTGTAAATTACTGACAGTTAATATTTAGTAAAAATGAAGTGTCAATTATAATTTGAAACATTGTCTTTTTTTTCCAGTTGGGCGTTTTTATTTACTTTTTATGCTAATTTATGATGTAGTAATCTACTTGTAAAATAATGTCATTCTGCTGAGCCAGATTTACTATGAGAAAATTTAGCCAAAATGATTTTAAACAGATTTAGGCTAAAAAGAATGCAGAACATGCTCCGGAAATTCGCTTTATAGAAAAACAATTAATTTTCTCGTTTGAATAATTTGTTTGTTTCCTTTTTATCTTTGCTTGAATATGATGTCTAAAAAATCTGAATGTTTTTATATTCTGAACACGTCGGCCACGGATGGGGTGAAATTTCATAGCTCTGATAAAGACACCCTGTTTATATAATTATCCAGCTACTTTGATTCCGTTCTGGTGAGTCAGTTTCAAAAAGTACAACCAAATAGACAATTTGTATGATAGAATAAGTTATATGAACAAACTAAAAAAAAAGAAATCAAACAAGGGACTCTAGTTCCATCAGTAGCGTTTGAAACAGGAACATAATTGAAACGAAATGAACCCGCGTAAACTACACAGTATTATCATATCTCTTTAATCTCAATTGATGTGGTGTTATAAGCACATATCCTTCATCTAAATTAATAAATGGGGGAAAAAGTGTCTTCTTCCTATCCTACCTATATTTTCATCCAAACGGCTCATGCTTATTGAATTCTATGAATTTTGTAATACCGTATATATAGTAATCTGCAAACACTCACCGACACTTTAAGCTATTGCTATTTGCACATTTTTTAAATAGTTTCTGATACATTTATATTCTTTTATATATATTTATAATGTGCATTGTAATATTTCTTACATATATGCAATAGCTTCGTCTATAGTAAAGCGTCTGATGTTTGAATGCGGAGAAAAAATACTACATTTTGTATCTATTATAAAAGGCAGAGGAACTATGAAAAAGTGTATTTATTAATAAACATTTTTCAAGAATGTAAAGCCGTGTATTATTTTTTAATGGTGTTGGTAGGTTATTAGGCGGTCTTCCCAGGAATGACCTCCTCTTTTTAAGAGGTTGCTGATAATTCTCCCATGTATTACATCCTCCCCTGAGTGAGGGTGTAATGTATTATCTGTTCTCTTCTCATACGAGTATCTTCACAGGGACCATGCTCACTTTCCTATTAGTAGTATTTGACATGATACCCTTCTCGCAGTCATTACCTTCTCTTTTATGAGGGGGGCCTCCCGTGTATTAATTTTTCTCTTTTGGAGGGAATAGTGTAGTATATGTTGTGTTGTCATGATAACATCCTATGAGATATTACCTCCTCGTTTGTTGGGTAGTGCAGTATATTTTCCTTTATCATGATACCATCCAGCAGGTATTATCCCCTCCCTTTTGGGGATAAAGGGAAGTATCTCTCATACTTTATTTTCTCGTTTGGGGTGTAGTATAGTTTATTTTTATTCGACATGATACATTCTTCCCATGCATTACTTCCTATTTGGGGGTCAGTATAGTATTCGTTTGTTACTCACGATACCATCCTTTTAAGATTACATTCTCTTTTATTTAGGAGGGGGGGTTAGTGTACTATCTATTCTGATGTCATGATATCATCTCAGTAATTACCTTTTCCTTTGGTGGTCAGTCTATGTAGTTCGTTATACCTTCAATATTGCAGATTTATACTCCTTCTATCCTTGCAAAATATGCTCCCTCTAGTCCCATATTTATGCTAGATCTTTGGATAAATATTATATATATATATGTATATATATATATATATATATATATATATATATATATGTAGATATATGTGTGTGTGTGTGCGCGCGTGTTTATCTACATATGTATACGTTTCACATTTTCGGGAATCGTCAGTCTAAAGATAATTATTCATACCGGTCGCAAGATTAGAAACTTCAGAACAGGAGTAATGTTTTAACTCAAATTTCGATATCTAAACTAACTCAGCAATAACCATACATTAAAGCTACGACGACGGCTGTGGAAAAACGATCATTCCCTCTACAAATGTGGTCCACGCATAGGTGAGAGTATACATATATATTATGTACGCTGGCCTATGCTCCGAGCAGATTTGTGGAGGAAATAATCGTTTCAACTTTACGTTAAAGCGACACAATTCTTGAAAATAAGTGAGTATTTTTAGTGATCAATAACGTAAAAATGTAGCTTAATTTTAATACGATATGATTTCTTCCACTACTCGTTTTCTTTTCTGAGTCAATAGAGCAGCGCACGCTAATCACTATGGTCTTAGTCTCGAATCTCACTACGCCTACCTACACTGGTAAGTCGGAGAGATAGCGAAACAGGTGCATTTGTATTACTATATATATATATATATATATATATATATATATATATATATGAGAAAGGAAGGATGAGGGTAATCCGACGTAATGGGAAATGAAAAAGGAAAAACCAAAAGATGTTTTTTTTTATGTATTAATCAACAGTTCGTCTTTATTTGTAAGACTTCCTCAGGATGATAATTTTAAGAAAAATGTCATGCAAGTACATATCAAAGACTTTTGACAGGGTTTGGCATAAAGGTTTACTTCACAAGCCTGCTAGCTATGGAATATCTGGAAATGTACTCCCAACCATCAAATCGTTTCTCTCTGATAGATTCATGAAATTAATCGTTGATGGCAGAAGTCTGAGGCGCACAGTATCGACGCCGGCACGCCGCAGCGTTCTATTCTGGGCTCAACCCTCTCCCTGATCCTCATAAATTATCTCCTAAATCACATTCTAAGATTATTTGTCGACGACACTTATGCTGATGACACACTCATCTATGGCAACACATCGAAAAGCATTAATGATCAGGTTCTGTCTGAGCTGGAGCAAGTGGTGCTCCAGAAAATATTTCACGCCCGACGCACTCGTCTACCTGTGCAAGAGTCAAATACAGCCTAAGATGAAGTACTGCTGCCACATATGGGGAGGTGCCGCTCAGAGCACCATTTCCTGCATTGAATGTCCAAAACCGACTTCGAAATCTAGTGGGGGTGGCCTTTCCTATTCTCTACAGTCACTCTCTCACAGAAGAGATGTTGCTAGTCTTTCTTTGCTCTAACTTTATTTTCATGGTAGGTGTTCGATTGAGCTCAAATCAATTGCCCCCCTTTTGTAAAACATTTACAATAACAGCCGCCTAGCTACTATCACTGTCAATGATTTCCCTTTCTCCCTTTGTATGCCCAAGACGAAACGAAACTTCCATCGGCAGAGCTTTCAGAACTGACTGTCTGTGAAACAGCGCCGCGAGCTTGCCTCCCTGCCGACTACAATACGGTCGTCCTCAAGGTCAATCTAAACAAGTTATTGTTGAATCGTCTACGTAAATAATCAATTTCTGCCTTGCTACAACTATCGCCATGGTGAAAGTGATGTTGTCACCATCCTCGAGTCAAACTCTTCAATACTTATCCTCAGATGGCCTTTGGGCCTTGATGAGCGGTTACATTTAATATTAAAAACATACCTGCTGGCTACTGCTCAGATATGCAATACTAAGTGTCTGTTGGCGTGTATGTTTGAAATGAAAGCAGAAGCAGCATCCGTAACTGCTGACTGGTAATGCTTTTATTGTCGTTGTTGTTAAGTGAATCAGATTTCTGCGTAGAGCCCACTAAGATCGAGCCTTGGGATTGTTTGGTCTGTAAAAAGTCCTCTTCCTTTGTCATAGTTATTCGTTATACCTTCAAAATTGCAGATTTTTACTCCGACAATCAGTGCAACAATTTCCTCATGGATTTCAACTAGAGTTCTGCTAGCTGGATGGTTTTGATACGATCATGTACCCACTGCCCTTGCCACGGTGAAAAGGGTTGAACTTTAGGAGAAGGAGCTGCTTTACACTACAACATGTTTGCGGCTGTGCCTGTTTGAATTCAGCAGAAGCTGTAATATATATATATATATATATATATATATATATATATATATATATATATATATATATATATATATATATATATATATATAAGGCTTAATGTATGTAGTGTATCTTAAAAAGAGATCAGCAGCAATCGTAACTACTAAATATTTTCTTAAATGTTTGGAATTTCTAGATATTTAATAATATATATAAATAAAACTGATCCAACAGGTGGCACGTTGGGTAGTTGATACTGTAAATATAAGTGTAAATGTTCAATGTAATTTTTACAAGGTTGAATTGTGAAAATAGTTTTAAATGCAGCTCCCCGAAGAGGCATCACTGACAAATAACAATAATGAATTAGAAAGTAAATATTTCAATGCAAGCTACATCCATGCTCAGCTTCACGGAGAAGAATTATGATATTGAAACGTAAGCGTGAGCTAAAGGGTTAACAGTCTGGTTGTACTACTTTTTCTATTTTTTTGCCATTTTCCTAAATCGATTCTTTTAATGCGCGTAATTTCGATCCATTCATTTTATTTTGTGTCGTTCGGTTTTTCACAATTAGCTTTACGTTGCACTGTGACGTGGTCGACACGTTTTAGCACACGATAAACACAGACATCAATGCAGTGATGCGACGGTGACTAATTGCTCTGTTACACGACGATGTCTGTATTTGAATGGATAAGTTGAAGCGACACATTTTAAGGCCAAAAATGACGCAAAACGGAAGTCGAAAGCCCACGTGATTTTCCGTACGAAAATTTATAGTCGTTTGGGCGGCGAGATTTCAAGCAGGAAAGACGTGTATAATGCTCTGCCCCCAATTAGGGGGAACGCTCGCACAGTTTGGCATGGTGTAGCAACACGAGCTATCCGTCTATCCATATATATTTGTCTTGCTCCCTCTCACTTTCTTGTGTGTACACAAGTAGCCCATCGCTCTGAGGTTTTCTGTGACTGCCTCTATTTTTAAATAAACCTTTTCATAAATCAACATCGGCGTTCTAGTGGTTTTGTATCCTTAGACAAGCAAAAATCTCGGTTCGACGACGACACGTGTGTATAATACTTTATACACGCATTCGGTAAGCAAAAGTATAACATAATCCATATTATGCACCCTCTTTAATAATGTCACCCATGAAATCGTTAATCAAATTCTCAATACGTTTTACAATCCACCATAATTGGTACCAATAAACTTCAGTCTATTCGTGCCATTTTTACCTGTGCCATTTTACCGGGCCATTTTCCGGTGCTATTTTTATCTAAATTCGTTATTATGATCTATAAATTTTAGTTTTACTTGTAGTTTAACATTTATAAATAAAAAAAATAAATTATTAGTATCGTTTTGTGGATCTGAAATTAGGCAAATTGTTTTCCAATTCCGATAGTGATTCCGATGCCCCAAACATTTCCGATTCCGATTTATCGTCGCGAAACTTGTAGAAATGATTGTGAATTTTATTAACAATTGCATGAGTAACATTGTGGAAGGTCACCTTATTCTTTATAGCCTTATTCTGAAGCAATGACATATGGATTTTTACTTTTCCTAGGTCTATTAAGTAATGGAAATTTACGACAGAACTTGAACATTGCACTTCGATCGCACAGCCCGCACAGCCCGCACTGGTAACCAATGAAACCCCACCAGTGGCATAAAATAAGTAAATATACCGATAGTTCTACAACATTGTTATTGTGATGGTACAATGGGCAACCATCTAATTCTTAAATTTTTTGTTTTGTTTCTGGTTCCTCCTTGTAAAAAATTCACAGGAAGGACTCGTACTTCTACCACACCGTCATACAGAATTTTCACGTAGAAAGTTTATTCTCCAAGGCCTTCAAGCTGTGGAACACATCACCACGGGACTGCTTCCCTTCAGATTACAACTGGGTCGTTTACAAATCCAATATCAATAGATTCCTGTCATGAACCGTCCACGCATATATTCGAACTTTATCTTTATAATAATTCCACCATATAAACCATTATCCTCAAGTGGCTTTTGGCCTCGATAAGAGATAATAATTTAGTAAAAGAAAAGACGATATTAAGTAAATACTGAACTTTTTAGCTTAATTCAATAAATTGACTTGGTAGATCCTTGGCTTTTTCGCTAAGAGCAAAGCGTAGTATCTGTTATGTAACTACACTTCATCTTTTCTGCCCTCGGTCTGTTAAGGAGAAATAATTCTAGATTGGAGCAACTTAAATGTTCCTCCCAATAGATCCCCGTTTTTGGGTAGCTGTATAAACAACTATGCTCTCGTGCGTAGGCAAGTAAATAGGAACTAGAATGTATTCCATATTCACCTCCTTCAAACGTGAACTGTAAAGATGTTTCAGTGAAGTGAAACGAGTAAATATATTATAGGTTTGACATGTATCTCAATCGTATGCAAATAAATTCACCAACGGCGTGTACGAAACACGCAAGCCACGCCCCAAAACTATATCTGAAAAAAGCAATCACATATTTCGTACAACCCGGCTCATATTTGAAAAAAGCAAAAATAGCGATCAAGTTACGAAGGACATTTACTACGTCCATGCGTTCGAAAATCATTTTCACGTCCAAAGTAAAAAATCACTCATTTAAAGCCGATGATATATGGGGCGAAAAGTGTCAGAATTTAGCCTGTTGGGGCCCAAAACAAGACAGTCTCCTACACGATATTACGCTCAGCGCCCCTACCCTTAGGAGAAAGAGGGCGCTAACATACTGTGACATGCATACACACAATTACAAAATAAACACACGCAATGCCTTTTACAGTGACCCACACACATCCACACGCATACGCACACTGATAAAAGAGGACCCACATACAATGTCTAATTCGCTGAAAATGTCGCACGCATATGCACACTTACGAGAAAAAAAAAAATATATATATACACATATATATATATATATATATATATATATATATATATATATATATATATATCACATACACTTATAAGTGTCGTTGCCTTCTTCGAACACTTTACCATATGAGAACGTAACTTTTCAAATGGATAATTATTCATAGAAAATACCTTTCACTCAACTGTAAAGTTGTTCTTATACAAATGTATTGCGTTTTTAAAACATGTTTTTTTAAGTATCTTTTTTAGTTAATATTCATGTGTTTTACCTGTTTTTACTCTTTTATTACGTTGATAGGCAGCGTGTGTCGTAACATACTGGTAAACCCGCTTCAAAAAAGCATGCTCGCTCTACCGGTCTAGAAAACTTTTTACACCTACCACTATACTATATATCTATAAAACCACCATTCGAACTTGCATGACGTATTAATAACGCATCCGGGATTTCTCATCAACAACTAATCCCTCCCTTTTTGACCGGGTACAAAAAAGAGTATCTAACCTCATAGATTCCGCACTGTCTACAAAACTCCAGCCCCTGACCCATCGCCGCAATTTTGCACCCCTGTGCTTGCTGTACTAGTTCTTCCAGGGAATGACCTCTTACGAACTTACTCCACATGCACCCTCTCAACGTAAATACCCCCGACAAACGCGAATACCAGAAACATCACATCTCGTCACTGTAGAGGTCACCAGAAAAAAATGTCTACTTCAATACCTTCTTTCCTTGAACGTCCTGCCTTCGGAATTTTCTCCCAGCCCCCTGTTTCACTAACTGTACCAAGTTGCAGATTTTTTTTAATGTGATCAAACATCTCGCTGCTTAACTATACACTTAAGATGCCCCTATAAATTTGTCCCCCAATTCACAGTAGCCCCTTTCGTCTCAGTTGCATTGTTCCTTGTTTCCCATTAAGAAAAGTGAAAAGGAGACCCCATTTTTAAGACACCACCAAATCCTGCACCTCATCCAAGCTACAGTCCACGCTGCTATAATATTGATAGTTTTCAAATATTTTACTTATAATGTTGCACTTTTTTTGTAAAAAGTCGTCATGAGAAATACTTCGCTGAATAAATACTATACATTTTAGGTTAATGAAATAAATCGACTGGCATTTATTCCATACTCAAAGATCTCATCACCTGCTACCAATATGCGAATAAAAACTAAACCGTAACCATGTTTTTATTTTATTTTTAGAAATTTGACGCGTAGAGAAAGGAGAAAAATAAAAATAAAATTTTCAACAAAAAAAAATTGCAAAAATCTAATTAATGCGAATAAAAAATGCCTGAATTCATTAACTAGATTAATTACTTATTTATTTTTGTACGTTTGTTTTATTTAATGACTTAATGGTGTTTTTCTAGGTTTATTGTTTGATATGTTATGTTCATACAGCGCTACTCTCACTCACGTACAATGACAGACACATATACACTCACATGAGAGAGTCAAAAAAATAAGCACTAACTCAGTACAGACACATACGTTCAAACGTACACCAACACGCATGCGCAAAAATATGCTATTTTTTTAAAAATCGCTTTTTTTTCTTTCTTTCATTCTTCCTTATTTTTTCTTTCTATCTTTTTATTATTTCATTTTTTTTGCTCTCTCATTCAACTCTTTCTCTTTACTTTTATTCCCCCCCCCCCCCAGACACGGCATATTGCGACTGAGACGTAAAGGGCTACTGTGATTAGATCCCAGATCTATAGGGGGCATCCTAAGTAGGGAGTTGTGCTACAAAATGTATTTTCACATTTCATTTACATTTCTGCATATTGGTACATGCGGAGAAACAGGGAGCAGGGTGAGAATTCCAAAGATAAGCGCCCCGAAACAAAAGCTATTGAAGTAGAAAGATTCAAGTCCACTAAGTTAGTCAGGGAAACCTCCGTGAAATACTTGTAAAACAAGCACAGAGATGTAACATTGCGGCGATGGGACAGGGGCTGGAGTTTGGTAGTTGGTACGGGACGTATAATGTTAGAGTTTCATTTCCGTTCTTTTCTACGTCTTTCTTCTTTCTTTCTTTCTTTCTTGATAAGGTGCAAAAAAGAGTCTAACCTAAGAGTTCACGCACTGTCTACAACAATTTGGTCCACGTCCTATCGTCGAAATGTTACAAATCTCTGCTTGTTTTACAAGTACTTCCACGAAATTTTCTCCGACAAACTTACTGTATTTGTACCCTCTCAACGTAAATAACTCCTGACTAACAACAAAGTCACACCTCTTCACTGTAAAAGTTCTGGAGATACCGGAGAACTTGCTTTCCTAATGGCCTCTTTTCTCGGACTGTTTGCGTTTGGAATTCCCTCCCAGCTCCCTGTTTCACCGACTATTCCAACATGTAGACATTTAAGTGTAATGTTAACACACAACTTGCTGCAAAACTCCAAAAAAGCAACATAAATTGTTTTGGACTATTAAAAGAATTTCCAACGCTATTGATCATTTTTACCCATAGATTTTTTTTAATTATCGCTTGTGTTGTAATTCATGCTATGAAACATGAAGTAAATCATAAATATTTGACGTCACGCCAAAACTATAATTATTTTGTCATGGTAATGTTTTAAGCTCTATTTATAAAACAAAACACTTCAAGATTTCAGTTTCGATTTCCGGTCATGTCATCGGCTTTATTTGTTGGAAATTTATTATTTACTATTAATGCAATCTTACCCATTTCTAAAAGTAGTTACAATCTCTGATATTTCGAAATGAGACAAACTCCGCAATGTATTTATTATATTTATACAAATTGTGACTGACGAACAGGCGGATAACATCTGTATTTATATAAGATATGTATTAGACATCAATTCATAGACATTTCAAAAACTATTTTCGGAGTATTTTAAAGGGTTCTAACGGCATTCTATGGATGCGACCTCCTATTTGAAATTCAACTTTTACAGATTTGCATTAAACTTGATCCATAGCCTTCAATTAAGCAATATCTCGCGTATTTCAATTTCTTAAGATCTTTTTTAAGACTTAGATAATAGACATATCTTAGAATTGACATCATGTAATGGATTTTGATCATAATTAGAAGAAAATATATGCCATTCGTAAGATGATATAAAAGTGTTTTGGCTTTTGCTTTTCTAATTCCTTTCCATTCTTCTTCATATCTACCTGCTCTATTCTGGATATTGAGCTATATACTCTTCACAATAGGTTTTACCTTTCCTAAAAGTTCGCTTTTAGTACACCACTTTATATATATATATATATATATATATATATATATATATATATATATAGTACATGTATTGTATTAGTTTCTGTAAATGTAAATCCGTAGAAACTCAAGTGTTTATAAAAAGTGCTCAATACCAAGATGAGCTGTTTATAAGTATAAATTTGTATTTATACAAACATTATTGGTTACATATGTGCATACATGTTTCGGTTGTACTTTTCCAAGAAAGTCAACCTAATCAGACCAAGAATCTTTCAGGAATGGAAAGATTCTTGGTCTGATGAGGTTGACTTTCTTGCAAAAGTACAACCGAAACATGTATGCACATATGTAACCAATAATGTTTGTATCAATAAAAATGTATACTTATATATATATATATATATATATATATATATATATATATATATATATATAAGTTAGGCAATTGTGTATGTTTATATATATCTATATTTAAAATTCACTCCTAAACAGTTAACCGATGGATTTTGGAGCAGATATGCTAGGCGTAAGAGTGGGTTATGTGTGCTATATTCAGTTTAAAAAATGGGGTAACTTACAGGTATTGACATTTTGGCTAGGAGCACAGTGTAGTATCTGTTCTGATACTACAATTCATCTTTCTGTCGTCGATCAGTGAATGAGTAATATTTTTAGATTGAGGCAATGTGTATTTTTGTTTCAAGCAAGACTGCTTCTTTTGTAGAGCTAGATTTTCCCAAAATTAAAAACCGACCTTGTGTCTTATTTTGCATTTGTGGGTAGGCAAGTAAAAAGGAACCCTACATATAAAAGTCTGAAATGTTATGGTTTAGTGAGTGTGTGCCCATTCAGGAGCAAACCTCCTACTGATGAGACGATCATCAAAGTGTCCATTTTTAATTCATCTAATTTTATCTTTGAATGTTCTACACTATTGCAGTTCTTAATAGTTGTTTTTTTTTACTTATATTCACGCCAAACCAGGTGCATTTCCACTGAGACGTAAAGGGCCAGATTCATAGGGGGCATACTAAGTGAGTAGTTAAGCAGCAAGATGTTTGTTCACATAAATACAGATGAGTTAGAGCACCAACCAGACTTCTACTAGAAGATGGGGCATATTAGAATTTCCCGGCATCCAAAGTAGTGAGTTGTGCACCGTGATGGTTGTTTACATTAGATTTATACATGTTAATACCGTCAGGAAAACAGGGAGCAGGGAGGGTACTCCAAAGGCTGACATATCGAAGAAAGAAGCAGAAACTCTTCTGGTATTTGTGGAACCTCTACAGTTAAGTGGTGGTATTTAGCCGATTGTCAGGTTGGTCGGGGGTATTAAAGTCGGGGGTGGGGGGCACCAGTGCAGATAGTTTGTTGGAGCACATTTCATAGAAGTACTTATTAAACAAGCACAGGAATGTATATTTCGTTAAAGATGACACACGACTTTTGTCTGGATATATTTTCCTTGGTCCTTTCTAGATTCCTAATTCATTTTTAAGTGTCAGCCTGGACCTGACAGATGACTTTTTCTGTACTCGTTGTGTACCTTAGTATTTTTTCGGTTTTTCCGGAGCCATCTTAACGGGATAGGTATTTAGTAAAGTACATTGTGTTAAAAAATATTACTTTATTAGCAAAACCCAAAAAACAATATTACTCTTTTCGCGAAATGATTAAAATGCGAATAAATCTTAAACATCCCTATAATAGTTTTAATTTCAGTAAGATCAAAGATGAACACATTTAAATGAAGTGGCGTGCTAATCCGCGGTCTCATTTATAAGAGAGAAAAAAAGCAGATGAATATCCGACCAAATGTGACGTTCTTGGCTCTAATAACCGTAAAATAGTTAATAAACACCAAAAAGACACACAGAAAGGGAAAGAGATAGACACTGATATCTCATATTAGATTATGTATAAAAAAAAGATCTTGGATCAAAATTCGACTATTAACTTCGTGTCGATCTTCTGATCTCCATAACGTGCCAAGCATACCACCGTACAACCCCCTCCCCTCCGCGCGGACGCTGATATTAATGCGTAACCGTTAAGAAATGAAACGTGTATACGCTAACGCAACATGAACACATACACTCACACACATTCGCTCTCTCTCCCCCCCTCTCTCTCTCTCTCTCTATCTATCTATCTCTCGCTATACCTCTATCTATTTCTCTACAACGCACACTTATATCCACACCCTGTCTCTCTCTTTCTCGCTCTCTCTCTCTCTTTATATCTCTGTCTCTCTCTCTCTCTTTCTCTCTTTCTCTGTGTCTCTGTCTCTGACTCTGTCTCTCTGTCTCTCTCTTTTTCTCTCTCTCTCTCTCTTTCTGTCTGTCTGCCTATCTGTTTGTCTATCTGTCTCTGTCTCTGTCTCTGTCTCTGTCTCTGTCTCTGTCTCTGTCTCTGTCTCTGTCTCTGTCTCTGTCTCTGTCTCTGTCTGTCTGTCTCTCTCTCTCTTTATCTCTCCATGTGTCTGTAATTATCTGTATGTTTCTCTTTTTTTTTCTATCGCTTGTGTATATTCTAAAGAGTAGACAGTGAACCTTGGGGTTACTTCCGCCAGCCGCGTAACTTTCGCTTCCCTTATTTTGTCCTTTAGTCCTAACATTCCATGAGGTATGCTTCTGACAAAGGGGGACAATTGCTGTTTTCCGGGTCGGAATCTATCCATCGAACACTTATCGTTGGCTCGTTATTTACCTTGAAGACATTTTTAGCTCCTTACATCAAGTGGATTCATGATTTTTCAGGAGCGACTTCTAGAAAAAAAATAACAATTAAGAAGTGAAACACGTGTATACGCTAACGTAAAATGGACGCATACACATATACGTTCTCTCTCTATTTCACTGTCTCTCTCTTATTCTATCTAATTCTCTATCTCTGCCTGTCTATCTCTCGTTCCCCCCCACCTTTATCTTCCCCCTTCTTCCCCTCTCTCTCTCTTTCTCTCTCTCTTTCTCTCTTTCTCTTTCTCTCTCTTTCACACACACACATGAACACACATTTATATACACACGGACGCTGTGTAACAATTAAGAAATGAAACGTTCATACCATGAACGCATACAAACATAGACTCTTACTACCCCCTCTCTCTCTCTCTCTTTCTCTCTCTCTCTCTCTCTCTCTGACTCTAGGAGGCAACCCTCTCAGGCATTATACCCTTCTTCGAGAGAGGAGATTAATTCATGGCCGGATTATTGAGACGCCACCAACGGCGAATGCCGAGCGTTTCGATCATGGCAAATTTTTTTCCCATCCAAAATGCCCAACATTGCGGGTACCTGGATTCCCAATTAATTACTGACCTTGTGTCGAACTTTGCTGCGAGGCGTGTAAATATGCCTAAAGCTTATGGCCAGAGTTATACATTCCTTTTTCAATTTTCTTATATTTTTGTTATTTCTGGGATAAAGTATCTTACCAGGTCTCAGACATTCACCCACTATTTCAGAAACTCCAACCGAGAGATCCTTTTAAGATTCTAACCATCCCCCTTAAACGCAATCGTTGTATCTCTCTTGCACTTGGTTCACCGGGTATATCTGCCAGGTAGTTTTTTTTAAATTTCTATTTCGGTTGATCTTATATGTATTGGAATGATTGAGATCTTCCTAAAATTCGTACATGTGTGCGTTTGTGTGAGTGTTAATATTTTTAAGTGTTCATATGTGTATATGTATACGCACGTACACTTTTGTGTACGCGTGGGACAATACAGTGTTATGCCATGTGCGTTGTATGCATATCTACATATTATATATACATATATATATATATATATATATATATATATATATATATATATATATACATATATATACACGTTAGCGTGTATGTTAATGTGTAGTGTGCGTTCCTTGTTAATGATGGGGATTGGTGGCGAAGGTGGTTGTAAGTGTTCCTCAGACTTAATTATCTATTTTACGCTGATCTAATTAGTATATTTTAGGATCACAGTTAGGTTTTTTTCTCAAAAATTCAATTCATGTCGCTTCAATTTTTTTTTAAATTTAAATTTTTCTTTTTTACATTGTTTATTCGCTTTTTAAAAAAAAATAACGGTTTTCAGAGATTCTGAGCGCCTTTTTAAAAATGTTTTCTGTCTTTCAAGATATTTATTTTTTCAATCGTTCATTCTTTCTTATGCCATAACCTTTTCTCTTTTCTTCACGTTATTTGTAGATTCCCTCATGGATTTCCTTTCATTCTTTTAGTTCAAACTCTCGCTTATATTTTGATTCTTGGATCTATTTTTCTTATGGCTTCCTTTTCCTATTTTTTATTATCTAACTGTATTTATGTTTCGGAAATTTTTATATTAGGATTGATTATTTGTATTATTTGGATTAATCAGACTACTGTTCTCACTCTAGATGTTATTCTCACACCGATTACACGATGTGGACCAGTGGTGCAACGGATAAAATGTTGAGTGCTAATCAATCTTTTGAAGGTTCGATCCTTACTTACGGGCGATACTAAGAATACAATTCAGAAAGGCGATTGGCATAATGCTACAGTTTCGTCTTTTCCCTTCTTTCTTTGTTCTCCCTTTTTTTTTCTATTCATCTCAATTTCCTTTACTTTGTCTATTATACTTAAATGTTGTTTTATTGTTTCATTCTATCTGTATTTCTTTCAATAATTCTTTCATACTTTCTATCTATTTGATTGTATGTTATTTAGTACACTTTTCTATTTAGATTACTTTTTTTCTTTTTCTTCCTTTCGGCCCTTTATTCGTTTTTCTTTCTTCTTCTTCTTCTTCTTCTTCTTCTTCTTCTAATAATAATAATAATAATAATAATAATAATGATGATGATGATGATGATGATGATGATGATGATGATGATGATGATGATAATGCTACTGCTGCTGCTGCAGAGGAGGTACAGCACACTCCAAACTTCCACTGGTGCAGGAAATTCTGGTACCTTGGGGGGGGGGGCTTATTGCCACCCAAATCCCAGAGAATATTAATTATCCTTACCAGCAAGAAATCAATGGAAAGTGGCTGTTGCGACACTATATATCATTTGCAGTGGTTATCGAAAACAGTCGGAGAATACTGGAAATCCGGGGAGGCTTGTTAGCACTCAGACTCTAGGGAAAACTACTGGTTGTTGTCGGTGAACAATCAATGACGATGACTTCTGTGATAACTCATAGTGAGCAGACATGATAATAATAAACACATTTATTTAATAATTTTCAAATGCAAAAATATACAAATATTAGCAGGTGCGAGGATCTACCTATAAGGTACTCTCTCGCCTGTCTCCCTAATTTAATTATTCTTCATAATATTAAGAAAAGCTAAGAACAGAATAAGGAAAACCTACAAAATACAAAAGACAACAGTTACATGCTAACAAATACTAATCAATATATTGCAACATGCGGAAATTGTGCTCTACTCAGAAAATACAATAAAATACACTAAACGGAAACATGCAACTGCACATACATACACATGTACACACATATAAAGATATAAATACACACATATATATCCAAAGCGAAAATTAACTCAACCAGAAAAAGATACAATTGTGATTAAAAATAAATCAATAAATACACATACATATAGAATGGATCGGAATGAAGTGAGACGTGACACCTGTTAGACAAGGAATTATTTTAATAATTATTAACAAGAATATACATTTATTGTAAATCCAGCAACTATTTCCTATTGAAGTTTAAATATTTTTACAAAGAAACCACTTTTACGATTCATAGACTTTGAACTTTCATTGAACTACTTAATATCACACAAAATAAACCCATTAACTTAGTTCTAGCAAAAAGGGGATCGATTAACATTCTACTTCTATTTAATCTTAATTTTAATTCACTACGTGAAGTTTAATTTAACTACGAGTCTAAATACGGCTCGACATATTGTGTTGTTCATATTTAAACGTCATCCCATGTTCTTCAGACTTAAAAGGTTATTCTTTTTTTAAAACAAACACTTAAACGATCATATTTTTCTAAACTTAAAATAAACTTTTTCTGTATTTCTTCTTTTACTTTTATATATTTACATTTGTCTATTTAAGCAAATTATCATTTCCTTCCATTGTTTCCATTGTTTGTCTTCGTTCCTTCATTACTTCTCTTCTTTCTTTTCTAGTCTATGTACCATTAAACAAAATATGAACATTATATAAATATATATATATATATATATATATATATATATAAAATATTGTTAACCTCAACAGACCACTTCTGTTGATTAGTTTCAAAATTTAGAAAATCGATAAGGGCGTCACAAATTCTTTCAATTCTTCGTCAAATCATGTTCAGGTAACAAACACACCAATGAACGAAAGCTGGAGAAAAAAGAAGAGAATAAAAAAAAACAATCGAGGACTCTGTATGTGAGGTCATTTATCGTCAACAGCAAACATATGTTTGTTCTAGAAAAAGGCGTACACATTATATATAGCGTCCCCGGATGAATTGTGTTTATTTTAAATATTTTAAAATATAAAACAAAATATTACATACAAAACTAGTAACACGATTTTAAACTGTTTAACTTTATTATAATTTATCCTTAGTAGAACATTCGTACAGTCGGTTTCACGCACAGAAGGACGTAGCTATCCGGCTCTTTTAAGCTTCTGTTCAACAGAAGCTGAAGAGAACCGGATAGATAAGTCCTTCTGTGTTTGAAACTGACGGTACGTATGTTGTACTAATTTTTCTGTACAAAAATAAGTAAATATTACGCTCTTAATTTTTAATTTTTAACTTCAATTCTTAATTAATCGAGCGCACTGCTGGGATTTTTCCTGCTATATTAGAAAGAAGTATATATATATATATATATATATATATATATATATATATATATATATATATAGAGAGAGAGAGAGAGAGAGAGAGAGAGAGATAGAGAGAGAGAGGGAGAGCGCGAGAGAGAGCGAGAGAAAGAGAATTAAAATAAAAAAGATAGACTTGAGCAGAGTACAAAATAACAAAAGAATAAGCCACCTTCATATATATATATATATATATATATATATATATATATATATATATATATATATATATATATATATATATAATATTTCATTTACAAAAAAATAAAGAAAAAGAAAAAAAGATAGGGCAAGAAACAGAGAAAGAAATAACTAAATAGATAAATAAGGAAAGAGAATAAGAGAGAGAACAAAAGTAAAAATAAATCGACAAATAGACACGAGCAGAAGAGGGGGGAGTAAAGAAGAAAGTGCGATATAAATAAAAGAATAAATGGAAATAGAAAGAAAGAAACAGAGAAATAATTGCAACACGATCAAAAAGAAGGTGAGTATGAGGAGAAGGAAGAGGAGATGTACGAATGGTGTGAGGAGAGGGGAGAGGGGAGAGGGGAGAAGAAAGTTGAAATAACAATGTTAATCGTACGATTTACCTCAAAATGGCGGATGCGTTTAGCGACTTCAAACATGTTTTATGAGATAAGAGACAGTGAATTCGAGCCAGGCAGATGTTTCAAGGCGAATAGGGCATCACCAGTTGTGCATCATTTAATGAATGAATTATGTATAGATGGCGCTTAATTGCCTTTGTGAGATCTCCGTTTCTATCTTGTTCAATCCCCACATCCTCCATTTTTTCAGTGTTATATATATGTTTATTTTCTTTGTTACTTCCGCATCTTAGACGCTTGTCTTGTCGTTTGAGTATTAAAATGAAATCATAGTCGTAAGCGATTAACTATTCAGTTTTCATTTGAAATCACCTTTACGATTTTGTTATTTTTTAAGTATCTTCGTCATTCTATAATACTAGACGTATCCGTGACACGTTGGGTCACAACAACTGCCAGTAGTTACCCCCCTTTGATTTCATACGAAACTTCAGAAACTGTGACATATATTTGGTGCTTCTATTAAGACCCGAGCTAACTTTGACAATGTCGTTAGTTTTAAGGTCATGGTCAGGATCATGGTCATGGTCAGGGTCAGGTCAGGGTCAGGGATATGGCTAGAGCTAGGGTTATGGTTAGCGTTAGGGTTAGAGTCAGGGTTGGTGTCAAAGTTAGCACGGGTCCTAATCTGAAAAAGTACCATATCTTTAAAGAAATTATTTTTATAACTAAAAAATAATCAGTCTCTTTTCTACTACATTATCCCCTTTTATTAGTAGTGTTATATAGAGGTCTTATTATTCTTTAGTATTCTAATATATAGCTGTTACGACCCTTATTATTTTGCCATGTAGTATACATACGTGTGTGTGGTGTCTATAGACACACGTGTGTAAATTAAATTACAGCACTAGGAAAAGGGTCTATTTATTCCAATTTCATTGCATACCCTGTTAAAACTTTGTCATCAAATTCTTATTTAATAACTAATTCGAATTTTTTTTATTTAGAACCATGGATAATACAGAAGTAAAAAAATGTATTATTTTGCTATCTAATTTACATCCGGGTTTACGGTGTGTACGAACACTCTATGTAAAGGGGAATCCAAACATCAAGTTTAGAAACATAACCGAGTTTATGCAATCCATTGTCCACGCTAGATTTGAAAACAAACGTTGATTAAATCAGATTTAGTATAATAATAAATATTTCGTCCGTCGGTCGATTAGTACGTCATCCTTACGTTTCAAAAAAGCATTTTCATACTTAAACACAGTGTTCTTTTAATTTTAGAGACGCCGAAGAAGTAGTGGTGAAAAAAGAAGCTATTCAAACGATGATATTTTTTTAACTTTTATTCATCCCGAACAAGACATATTGGCACTAAGACGTAAGGGCTGCTGTGATTAGGGGCCACATTTATTCGGCGCATCATACGCGGGTCACAAAATGGATAAGTTAAAGATGAACCGAATATAACATGAACAGCAAAAAAGCATAATTTGACAGTGAGAATATGTTCAAATAATCTGTTGGGAGCTCAGTAATCCTTGTTGTAGTCGTCAGGAGTTGTCGTAACGGAGATGTGGCATAACGTGCGTACAGAACTTTCATAGACGCATTAATTGCTTGAGTTATAAAAACAAATATTCATGTGATTGACAAGACTCTCTTCTATGATCATTTGTAAGAACAGGATTGTTAAAGAAAGGAAGATATTGATGAGATGCCAGTGAGTTTTCGCAACTCTGCAATAGTGATGTGATCCATAAATATCCCATGTCATCAAATGTAAAGTCTTGAGATTGTTTGGTTGCGTTAAGCGTTACAGTGTAGGGCTATGCAAAATATGCGTTGGAGGCATTATACGAGGAAGCCGGTCGAAAAGTAGACAGAAAAAAGATGCATAGACAACGTTTGTTAATGGACGAACATGGATACAAACCAAGCGAACACCTTGGCCCCAAATCGTAGACACTCAGCCATGTAAGTGCATATTTTGAAGATGTTTAATACAAATAATAATACAGGAAAAAACAAGGCTTTTCTATAAACAAACAATTGATATAAATATGTAAATATGTATATTTATATATAATTTATATATATATATATATATATATATATATATATATATATATATATATATATATATATATATATATATAGCGCCATAGCCCAACACTTAACTAACAACCACTCGGAATTCAGAAAACTCTTAGTAGAAAATACAAACATTTTAGAAATTAGTACTAACAAACAAAAATTCCATATATTAGAATCCCTATATATAAAAAACCTAATTAATAGAATAAACTATAATATATGTAATAATATTCTAAAATGTTCATAGCTTCAATATAGTTTCGTACTTAGTACATAATTCTCGCCAAAAACCTTCTATAAATACTACACTTGGTCTAGACTGATTAGCCTCATTCCCCCTGAAGATGGACCCAGATGGGCCCGAAAGAACTTGGAAGACAGATGCACATTATGGCAAATTCATCAGCCAATTCCCATCCGAAACTAAGATCTTAATTCGTAATATTGAAAGGATCTACCAAAGGATATCTAGACACGAGGTGTCTATTATATTAAAAAATACTTGCCTGAAAGAGAAAATACTGCCTAGATATACACATATATATATATATATATATATATATATATATATATATATATATATATATATATATAAATGAAAATATAATAATAAATTAATCTTGTATTGCTAATTTGGCTCATATTTCAATTTTATTAACTTTCCATGCAATACTTTGAAACTTGAACGATAACCACACATTTTACTTGACAGCGTGCCAGCGCATTTCTCGTTCGACACCGGTTTTGAATCCTAACCGCCATTTTTAACAGCACGGCGATGACGTCGTACCACCAAGGACGTTTATCAAATTAACAAAGAAATAAGTTTCTTTATTCTTGTTTTTTGATGAAAAAAAAAATGACTCAATAATGGTCACCCCTGAAGAAGGAATGTTATTTCGTAATCGATAGGATTAATGTAAAAAAAAATAAATAAATAAATAAATAAAAAAATAATAATAAATTAATCTTGTATTGCTAATTGGCTTATATTGCAATTTTATTATATATATATATATATATATATATATATATATATATATATATATATATATGAATTGCATACAAGGAATTAATTAGAGTAGGTGTGTGTCAGTTGCCGATATTTCTTTCTTGTCTGTATATCTTCATGTAATGATAGCAATGCTTCGTATGTCTAATCAACAGGTGGCAGAAGAGTGTGTATATGTCTTTCTGTGTGGCTGTCTGGAAGCCTTTATCTGCTCTAATAGTCTCAGGATGGAGTCATAAAAAGGTCCGGTAAAACTTTCTACGCCAAATAGCCTAATCGGTCATCGTGTGACCAAATAATCTCATTAGGGTTGCTCTCCGCCAGAGAAAATAGATACTAATAATTATAATTGCTACAGCGTAAACCTTCCGAACAAATTGTTTTCAAATGCACGCGCGCCACGTGTGGCCATTTTTTCAGGGTATTGGAATAAAACTTTTCTCGCCAACTATCTCAGTTACCCACAGTAGAACCGTTTCTGATAATTATGAAGTACATCTTTCCTAAACGTACTATTTAAAATACAACATAAATGCTAATCTGCCTTTTGGCTAGGAGCAAAGTGTAGTATATGTTCTAATACTGCGCTTCACCTTGTTCTGTCTTTGGTCAGCGAAATGAGGCCGTTTATATTTTTGTCCAAATCAAGAGAAGCTGCATTTTCCCTACATAAAAACCGACTTTGAGTCTAACTCTACCCTCGCTGAAAAGTGAGTACATAGAGACGTTTTATATTCCCTTCGGATTAGGATTCTTTTAGAGAGATAGGATGAAAATATTACTTGCCTCACAGTGCGTCCCCATTTACGTGGGACTGCTGAGAGAACTAAACATGTATTTTTGTTCTCACATTAACAAAACGAACATGTATCTAATTTTGTCCTCGTGTGGAGTAAGTAAATAGTCACATACCTACAAATTGCATGTTCTCCCCGGTGAGGTTCGCCACATGATTGAGTACAGAACACCCGTCTAGAAAGCGGTTGACCCGTTGCGTTAGAAAGCTTGATTAGCAGGTTGTACTGAAGTACTTGCTAAACGCATCTTCAGGGCGAGAGTATTTGTGCAATAAAGTTACCGCGTCCTCTCACACACACCACCTGTTATTCCCAAATGTTTACTAATCTGGTACTGGCCAGCCTCAACGTCGCTTAACTTCGGTAGTCTAACGGGAACCGATGTGTCACTGTGATCATGTCGCATACCTACATAATTTTAAATGTGTTTAAAATATATAACAGAAAGGTATACACCATAATTTTATATATCTCCGATCTCAAAACATCCACACCAAAAACAAAAACAACGTATTAAAATGAAAAAGCAAGAAATTTAACTACACACGGCTCTACGGTGTTACATTTTACTATTTTTAGAAACGAATTTATGGTATTTGAAATATGACAACACCAGTTTTACTGTTCAAAAATGTGTTAAGTTTTTGAATTATTTAATGCCGAAATAAAATACTAATAGTTTTTTTATTATTATTTCATCTATAACTGTTGTAGAGGTGCGAGTCTATAAGTTTCTTATGGCTACTAGTTTAGGAGTATTGGACATATGTGTTGTAAAATAATGGTATAAACGGAATTTCGCACATGAAGGATAGATTAAGTAGAAAATCGGGAAATTCTAAGTGTAAGATTAGAATTAAGGCTATACGTTCAGGAGGTTGTGTCACAGACGGGAAACCTCTAGTGACACATAGCGGATAAGTTGATACAATCTTTCTGTAGTTTCTGAATAGCGAAGGAAAGCAGGGGCTTGTGGAACTACGGCCCATGTTCAGATGTGGGATGGGTTGTGAAAAATCCACGATAGATTACGTACCTTTCATTCTTCATGGTAGCATTCATTTTCAATAGATAGATAAATATAGATAGATAGAAACACATATCCAGACTGATAGATAGATAGATAGATAGATAGATAGATAGATAGATAGATAGATAGATAGAATACTCTGTATTTTAAAGTAAAATATACTTTGTCATTTAGGCTGGGATCAAAGTGCAGTAGTTGTTCCGATACTACACTTCATCTTTTCTGTATTCTGTCCGTGAAGAACGGGGTCGGTCTTCCAGACTGACAGAATTTATATTTTTGTTCAAATCCAGAGTGACTCTTTTTCAGGAACTGGATTTTTCTTTACATTCTAAACCGACCTTATGTCTAGATGTTCCCTCGTGGGGGGAAGTACATGTGGATTTTACACATCATTATATTTTAGAGGTATAACTAGTCATTTTAAAGCCTCTAGAGACTACATGTACCGGTGTAGAGCGCCTATTTCGGAGCATAACATACCGTTCTTGTATTATCTATTCTACACAAATTGTAAAATTACTTAATGTCATCATTTTATTTTCGGGGCAGCGATAAACTGGTATCCATTTATGTACATTAATATTTATTGTGTACCGAGACACACACATTAATATACATAAAGCGAGGGTAGCGTGTGGGGTTGAATGAGTGTGAATGTGGCGGTTTATTTTAGTCACGTGCTCGTGAGCATGCGCACATATGCCGAGATGTCATTTCTCCATTAATATTTCAGGAATGGAAGACCTTTGGCTTTCGTGTTAACATTATCAAACCGGATGCGAGAAATAATCGCGATTAGAAGTGGGGAAGGGAAGGGGTGTCGGGTTTTGAGAATACGGGATGCGGAGTTGGGGTGGGCGTGTGAAAAGAATAGTGAATGAACGAGAGAAGGGATGAGGAGGGGTGAGACCAAAGAAAGACAGAAAGAAGCAGTTAGAGAATGATAGATTGAGAACAAATGTATTTCTACACGTAAAACGTTGTGTGTAGAAATATAAACAACACTAGGATTGCACTCGATAGAGCGCTTACATTCGCCAACGCACATCAGTAAAACCTTTAAAAAATAATACTAAATTCATAGAAAAAATTAAAATCAACAAGTAAATATTAGACAAAGAGTATAATACATGGTGAGCACAGCTCCGCCACAAAAAATTGTCACACAGGGAATCGTCAATAAAATTCAAGATCGTATCTGCAACCTAAACGATATTTAGTAAAAATAAACTTGAGTCTATGCCGAACTGGTCCGAAGATACTTTGAGAATCGTCTCATCAGAAGGATATGTGATCCCATATGTGTATTAAACGTACAGGAGTTTAAGCTGTCAGATTTTTATATGTAGGTTATCTCAAATGTATTGTTTATCAAATCAATTCTCAGACTACAGCTGAAAGGAGAGGACCATCACAAACAAAATCAGAGCAGTGCCAAGAGGAGTGTCTCAGATTTATTGACATTTTACACATCATGTTCAGGTATGCATATCATGCTATCATGAAAGAAAGACTGTTGGACATTCCTGACTGAATCTAGGTTGACAAGTCAGGTATAGACTGAAGTTTACTTGTGCTATGTTTGGATTGCAGAAAGGATTGTAAATTGTATTACAGATTCCATTAGTCGCAATATTTGGGGCCACTTTGTAATACTAGGTTTTGTGACTGACTTCATAGATAGCCTCGCGGAACGTATGACTCCCACGGATATGGAACAACAGATCGCTAAAATGGTTAAATGCACTAAAATTAAATGTATTTGAATAAAACAATTTAGGGTTTGCGGAAAAATGCACGATAGCCTTCAAAATATCTTTAATATAAAGAGTGTTTATGGATAAATTACCGGCTCATTTGGAATAATAGTTAAAGTGTTCGCTAATGAGCTGGGAGAATAGGGTTCAATCCTCGGTCGAGTAATACTAAATACTCAAAGAAACGGTACTTGGCGCCCCATTGCCAAACACTGATGAATAATGGAGTAATCATTGCAAAAGAAGTGGAACCCTCGCTATCACATCCATGTTGTAACTAATGAAAAGGGAGCCTTCGAGTTGCCCTTGACTACAGTCGTTTACTTTACGTTGCTTACTTTAATTACGAACTAATGTTAGAAGGAATTCAACGTAACATTTTTAAGGAAAAATTGATAAATCCTGAAGAGTAGAAAGTTGAATGTGAGTTTAGTTTCGCTGGCCTCTAAACTCTCACACTACCCACTTTGTTGTGTAGTCGTCATATTCCGCGTGCGGTTTTTCTGACAAAGAGTGAATAATTGCTGTTTTTTGAGTTTGGAGTATGTGGAGATTTGCAACTTTCTTATAAAATCTATCATCATTCTACTGTCAATCTGTCCATCTAATTACTCCGTATCCTCGAGCGTTTTTTAGCCTTGATAAGTTGTTACTCATTAGTAACAAAAAACACAATTAATTACAAAAACTGTATCTGTATTTTTATATTATATTGTTTATACTAAAAAAAAACTAATTAGTTTTTCAATAAATGACAACAAATAATTGCTCATTAATAGAATGCCCTTTTTCAAAACCAATATGCAAGTATCAGGAGGTTTAATAGGATTTACTTATCAGGCCAAGATTATGCTCAATATAGTACAACAAACATTGGCAATGGAGAGGCGCTCGTAAAGCCAAGTCAATTCACGATTGTTTCTGGTGTTGCGCGTCATAAAAGTGAAACATAGTCAAACAATCAGGCCGTTTGCTATCAGCTGTGTTGACGCCAACTGATTCTAATATCGACGGGTAGCCAGCGATGTCTATGGCTTGTTGGACGATATCATTGAGAGTGCCGTGTTTAGGGAATCTACCGGCGCTCTTTCCGTATATAATGGTCTAGAGTCCATATACGACGACCGGCTGACAACAACGGCACGTTCTTATTAGATTGTTCAGTAAATTTTGTTGACATCGATATGAGATAAGCGATTATATTAAATGGGTCACAGAAGCTTAATAGATGAATAAATGAAAAACTTTAATCAAATAATCATCTACAATTACACGTTTCCAAAAAGTTGTCATATTCTGGC
The DNA here is from genome assembly GCA_963556195.1 of Sepiola atlantica. NCBI lineage: Eukaryota > Metazoa > Mollusca > Cephalopoda > Sepiida > Sepiolidae > Sepiola > Sepiola atlantica. The sequence goes on along the minus strand of OY744547.1, from coordinate 48,651,145 downwards.
AGTAATGAACATTAATTGCCATTAAAAGGTAAAATAAATTTAGATGTTTTTTTCTTTTTTCTTTTTACAATGCAGAAAGTATACATGCTGAAAAGTATACATTGAAAGAAACTTAATATAAGTGAAGCAGAAATAGTATTGTTGATACGTTTAATTTGTTTGCTGTATAAAAGGGATCATAAATGCCATCTCTGTTTCACTCTGACGACGTTTCTTTAAATAAAAGAAGCGAAACATCAGTCTAGTGATGATTTTTTATGTGATTTTGTGTTTTATATTTTGTAATGTGTACGTTATACAATGTTTATATATATATTCAGTCGAATTGTATCCTTATAACAGTAGTATACACGCTATACGTGAAGAGATTAACATCACAGTACATTAATTTTATTATTTTTTCAGTCCGTTAAAATGTTGAACATATAACTAGCCGGATGTTACGTAAGGGAAAAGATAAGTGAATATCAATATGATAGAAAGATCTGGAATACCAAAACTGTGTAGGAATATACAAAGAATGAATGCGGCACTCACTAAGGCGGACACATTTTCCAAGGCTGGACAGTGATTTTTTTAATCTCCGCAGAGGATGTTATGCTGTCGGTCGAGTTTGTTTGTTTGTTTACAGCCCAGTGAAGACATTGCTTAACGAACCATCACCAAAATTGTTCAATACATCGATCTTTATCTAACTGGAGACTGATTTAATTTCAGGATACCTAGGTCAAATGTCAAGTTCAATGAAAAAATAAAAGTCACACTTTAGAGGATAACTTTGCTTCGGTTCATCAGAGAAACTCGCTTATTATTCCATATTGTAGCCAATAAAGTCCAGCATTTTATATAACCTTGATCTACACCTTAGAAAATTCGACTAAGACCAAATATTTTATAGAATTTCAACTTCCGACTTTTTTTTCAAAATTAGATTCATGGATCTGATAATATTTCAGTTTCAACGTTCCGATGGCATAACTTTGGGAATACTTAAAGCAATATGAAGAAGTGAAGCCCAGATTCGATTTTAACCAATCCTTACGTTGTCAAGCAGAGGAATACAGTCTCACGACTTACGTTCTTGTTACTGCTGTTTTGTTGAAGATTATTAAATATGTCTAAGCATCCTTCTCAGAGACTCCGGGCGTCGCCCATTATATCACTTTCAAGTTTGAAATATCATTTTTCTTGTCTGTCACGCGTGAACTCTAAATATCAAATAGAGATACGTGCATCTATCTTGATAATAGGTTCTGATCTCATACGTTTCGTCAATCAGTCAGGTTTAGTTCGGAATTATAATATTTATCGCTAAAGACGAAGGTTGCCTGTGCATACACACTGTCCCAACAATGTGCAACCCGTGAGAACGTCGGTAATGTTTTAAATATTTGGACACTTGCTTTCATATTTGATTTTTCTGAAAAAAGAATCATTGCAAGGAAGATTCAAGTAGAGTAGCTTCAAGATTTACTTGGAAAGTTCAAAAAAATACCAAATTAATTGTGATTCTGCAAGCTCGCCTACAAAATATATCATTAATGTCTTTAATACCCAGGACAAAAAAAAACGCATGTAGAGATGAATTCAGACAGTCTAGGCACATGGAACAATCTTCAACTTGAACGGTAAGCTCAATAAAGTCAGTCATTCAGTGCAAAAATACGAGCGTGTCAGAGTTATTAACAAGAGTATATTGGCCTTTTGGCTATGAGCAAAGGGTAGTATCTCTTCTTATACAACACTTCCTATTTTCTGTCATTGGTCACTGAAAAAGAAATCCTTAAAAACTAGGGCAATTTTAATTTCTGTTCCAATCCAGAATGCCCTTTTTTGAGAGCTGAATTAAATCCCGACCTTGTGTCTAACTTTGCCGTTTTTGCGAGGCAAGTAAAAAAGAACACCTTTAACGTCGTATCCAGGTATGCTTTCAAAATGATGGTGCTGATCGGATTTATATCATTTAACTGCGATAACAGAAAGACTGTTGCCCATTCATAACTAAAACTTGGTGGACAAGTCAGAAAGGATTCTATGGTTGGCATTTTTTTATCCTTCATGGCTAAGACTTGTCAGGCATTGGTGGAAGTTTATTTGTCCAAAATATAGTTGGATTGCAGAAAGGATTGTGACTTTAATTAATAATTCTATTTTCGGTTCTACCCCACATATTTTTTAATATCAATCCCTTTTCTACTAATAGGGAGTTAAGTAAATGTCTGTAACGATTTCAGAACTTGATGAGAATTTTGTAAGATATAACCAAAATTGTTATTCTCAAGATGTGCTCGTTTAATCTGCGAATTTAGTGAACGAGTGAAAATAAATACAGAACTAAATATCACAAGAAAGTAATCAAAGAAGGAAAAGGGTAGAAAAGGACGAGAAATTAAAGAGAGCTTTTAAACCAGAATAAAAAATAAAAAATAATATAAATAATAAAAAGTAAGTCTCAAATAAGAATTCAGAAATGAAAAGAAAAAAAGAAAATAGATACGACAGAACTATGTAGAATGAAAACGGAATAATAAAGGATGAGATAGAATAAAGAAAAAGAAAAAAGAAAGAATAACTAATAATAGGAAGAAAAAGTAAATGACGAATTAAAAAATAATGAAATAACAACAAAATAAAAATAACTAGAAACAAAATAAAGACAGAGAAAAGAAGAAAAAGAAAAGAAAAAAGTGCAAAAAGAAAGATGTGTTTAAAAAGTATGGAAAATAAATTTGTATTTACAAAAGCTAGAAAACGCGGGAAAATAAATCAAGATGACAGACAAAAGTGAAAACAGATAATAAAAAAGGAAAAGAAAGATCGAAATGGAGATTATAAAAAGAAGAAGAAAATCAAGAGGAAAATGAATACAGAAATGAAACAAAAAAAAGAAGGAAATCAAGGATGAATTATAAAAAAGCAACAAAATAAGAATTGAAAAGAAAAGACGGAAAAGGCAAAAAGACGAAGCAAGAACAAAAAAGGAAAGATAGTAATAGGTAAATAAATAATTAAATGAAACAAAAGAAGAAAAAAAACTATCCGGAACAGAAGGAAAGTAAGAGAAAAGACGCAAAGGCGAACGAAAAAGAAAAAGAAGCGTTCAAAAAGTATCAAGAATAAATTTGTTGCTATAAAATTTAATGAAAACCGGTAATATAGAGCAAGAAAGAAAATGGAGAAAATAACAATAAAGGAAAGACAGAAAGAATGAAAACGTGTTCCACACACTTCTAGGAAAGAAACATTGCTCATGGAAGCTCTGCTTTGTTTTATGTACATTGAGGGAAAATGGAAGTTACTGACAGCAGTTGTAAAGAGAAAAAAAAAGAAGAGTAATGAAAAGTATCAAGAATAAGTTTGTATTTTCAAAACTAGGACAAGAAAATTAAGAAATTAACCTAAAGAACGCGAACTAACAAATTATGAAAGAGGGACTTTAGAAAAAGAATGAACCAATAAAGAAAAGAAAGAATACGTGAAAGAAATTTTAAAGGAAAAGAATAACACGATTATAAAAAAAACGAGCAAAAAGGAACTACAAAAAGATTAAAAGAAAAAGAAAGCGAAAGTAAGATAATAGAACGAGACACGGAAGAAGGACAGTGAAAGAATAGAGACACCGCATAGAAAAGGAGGATAAATTAAGGAAAATGTGTCCAAAAGCATTCAGAATAAAAGTAGTTAGAAAAAGTAAAAAAAAATCGGGAAATTAATGGTTGAAAGTAAAATACGTACATAACGAAAGTAAAATACGTACATAACGAAAGTAAAATACGTACATAACGAAAGTAAAATACGTACATAACGAAAGTAAAATACGTACATAACGAAAGTAAAATACGCACATAACGAAAGTAAAATACGTACATAACGAAAGTAAAATACGTACATAACGAAAGTAAAATACGCACATAACGAAAGTAAAATACGTACATAACGAAAGTAAAATACGTACATAACGAAAGTAAAATACGTACATAACGAAAGTAAAATACGCACATAACGAAAGTAAAATACGTACATAACGAAAGTAAAATACGTACATAACGAAAGTAAAATACGCACATAACGAAAGTAAAATACGTACATAACGAAAGTAAAATACGTACATAACGAAAGTAAAATACGCACATAACGAAAGTAAAATACGTACATAACGAAAGTAAAATACGTACATAACGAAAGTAAAATACGTACATAACGAAAGTAAAATACGCACATAACGAAAGTAAAATACGTACATAACGAAAGTAAAATACGTACATAACGAAAGTAAAATACGTACATAACGAAAGTAAAATACGTACATAACGAAAGTAAAATACGTACATAACGAAAGTAAAATACGTACATAACGAAAGTAAAATACGTACATAACGAAAGTAAAATACGCACATAACGAAAGTAAAATACGTACATAACGAAAGTAAAATACGTACATAACGAAAGTAAAATACGCACATAACGAAAGTAAAATACGTACATAACGAAAGTAAAATACGTACATAACGAAAGTAAAATACGTACATAACGAAAGTAAAATACGCACATAACGAAAGTAAAATACGTACACAACGAAAGTAAAATACGCACATAATGAAAGTAAAATATGTACATAACGAAAGTAAAATACGTACATAACGAAAGTAAAATACGCACATAACGAAAGTAAAATACGCACATAACGAAAGTAAAATACGTACATAACGAAAGTAAACTACGTACATAACGAAAGTAAAATACGTACATAACGAAAGTAAACTACGCACATAACGAAAGTAAAATACGTACATAACGAAAGTAAAATACGTACATAACGAAAGTAAAATACGTACATAACGAAAGTAAAATACGTACATAACGAAAGTAAAATACGTACATAACGAAAGTAAAATACGTACATAACGAAAGTAAAATACGTACATAACGAAAGTAAAATACGTACATAACGAAAGTAAAATACGTACATAACGAAAGTAAAATACGTACATAACGAAAGTAAAATACGTACATAACGAAAGTAAAATACGCACATAACGAAAGTAAAATACGTACACAACGAAAGTAAAATACGTACATAACGAAAGTAAAATACGCACATAATGAAAGTAAAATATGTACATAACGAAAGTAAAATACGCACATAATGAAAGTAAAATACGTACATAACGAAAGTAAAATACGCACATAACGAAAGTAAAATATGTACATAACGAAAGTAAAATACGCACATAATGAAAGTAAAATATGTACATAACGAAAGTAAAATACGCACATAATGAAAGTAAAATACGTACATAACGAAAGTAAAATACGCACATAACGAAAGTAAAATACGTACATAACGAAAGTAAAATACGTACATAACGAAAGTAAAATACGCACATAATGAAAGTAAAATATGTACATAACGAAAGTAAAATACGCACATAATGAAAGTAAAATATGTACATAACGAAAGTAAAATATGTACATAACGAAAGTAAAATACGTACATAACGAAAGTAAAATACGCACATAACGAAAGTAAAATACGTACATAACGAAAGTAAAATACGTACATAACGAAAGTAAAATACGTACATAACGAAAGTAAAATACGCACATAACGAAAGTAAAATACGTACACAACGAAAGTAAAATACGCACATAATGAAAGTAAAATATGTACATAACGAAAGTAAAATACGTACATAACGAAAGTAAAATACGCACATAACGAAAGTAAAATACGCACATAACGAAAGTAAAATACGTACATAACGAAAGTAAACTACGTACATAACGAAAGTAAAATACGTACATAACGAAAGTAAACTACGCACATAACGAAAGTAAAATACGTACATAACGAAAGTAAAATACGTACATAACGAAAGTAAAATACGTACATAACGAAAGTAAAATACGTACATAACGAAAGTAAAATACGTACATAACGAAAGTAAAATACGTACATAACGAAAGTAAAATACGTACATAACGAAAGTAAAATACGTACATAACGAAAGTAAAATACGTACATAACGAAAGTAAAATACGTACATAACGAAAGTAAAATACGTACATAACGAAAGTAAAATACGCACATAACGAAAGTAAAATACGTACACAACGAAAGTAAAATACGTACATAACGAAAGTAAAATACGCACATAATGAAAGTAAAATATGTACATAACGAAAGTAAAATACGCACATAATGAAAGTAAAATACGTACATAACGAAAGTAAAATACGCACATAACGAAAGTAAAATATGTACATAACGAAAGTAAAATACGCACATAATGAAAGTAAAATATGTACATAACGAAAGTAAAATACGCACATAATGAAAGTAAAATACGTACATAACGAAAGTAAAATACGCACATAACGAAAGTAAAATACGTACATAACGAAAGTAAAATACGTACATAACGAAAGTAAAATACGCACATAATGAAAGTAAAATATGTACATAACGAAAGTAAAATACGCACATAATGAAAGTAAAATATGTACATAACGAAAGTAAAATACGCACATAATGAAAGTAAAATATGTACATAACGAAAGTAAAATACGTACATAACGAAAGTAAAATACGTACATAACGAAAGTAAAATACGTACATAACGAAAGTAAAATACGTACATAACGAAAGTAAAATACGTACATAACGAAAGTAAAATACATACATAACGATGACAGAAAGCAAACTGGTTGAAAAGGATCGAATAAAAGACGAGAATGAAATGCAGGAAATAAAAAATAAAATACAGACACAAAACAAGGTAAAGAAGAAACAGAGAAATACAAAAATGAATCGACAAAAAGAAATTAGAAATAGCATGTAAAAGACGAAACAAGAAGAAAACATGAAGAAATAAGGAAAGAGAGAGAGAAAGAGAATACGCGAAGTAAGAGACGATTCGGAATAGTGAGAGAGGGCTAGAGAGAGGTAAAGAAAGAAAGAAAGAAAAAAGAAGAATGAAAGCAACAACAGAAAGAGTGTGAAAGGAGCGTAATACATTTAGAGATTTGTGGAGATGGAGCAGAGGTGCCAAGCACAGGATACAGAAAAAAAAGAGATGAATGGAAATAAAAAAGAAAAAAGATGAAAGAAAGAGGGAACATCAAGACATAACTAAAGAAAGAAAGAAACAAGAGACGATGGCAATCACAGGATACAGTATGAAAAGCAATACAACGATACAAAGAGATTGATGTCAGCATTTAAAACTACGGAAGAACGGCGAAACCGACCGATCAACGACACGGAATATGAAGAATGGCATTTGGCATTAATCTTTCATTAGCAACTACATAAGCGGTCGGTTATCGAGAGGCAGGGATGGGTGGCCAGTTGAAAAGGATCGTTTGACGCAGGCGCAATGGTGTAAGCGGCAAACCTGCCTTCCGTTAATATGACACCCCCAAAACGCCAACTGGTAATTCGTTCACTTCACCAGACACTTGTACATATGTTTCTTCTTGTTGTTGCTGTTGTTGGGATGGTACTTGTAATGGCGGATTGCTTGACGCAAGAGGCGGGCGGTTATATTTCATTTATTAGGTTTCAATATTTATTTATTACAAATCAATATACAGGATGCGTTCGAAAAGTATCGAGACTAAAGATTCGTTTACAAACATAGAAAATAGAAATAAATGAAACGGGGGTGCGTGATGTACCTTATAGATACCGTCACTGATCATGAAACATACTGGAAATTTTATGAAATGTGCAGCGCAGCATTTGCGAGTAATTCTGGTTTTGAAAAATCACTGACTCACACACACTGTTGGGAGAGAGTTTAGATATCTAATATCTTCGGGTGTATTTGGTTCCTTTGTACATGAGTTTGTCAGAACATCTTGACATGAGGATTCTTAACCCTAGGAGTAAACTCTGAGAAAATATTCAACGTAACATAGTATTCAAATCCCAAATAAGATCCCCTCAGAATGACCACACACTGACTCATACGAGGAATGAGACCCCTTCTAATGATGCTTCCATTAGTAATACAACTATAGATATAACACTAAACCAGATGAATTTTGGTTCTGAAATCCGGTAAGACCAAGCAAAGTCCACGAGAAAAACAAGTTTAGTGGTCCATTGAAGAAAATAACAATTTGGAATATATTTAAATGAATTATCAGATATCTATGTATTCTCTTAAATAAATCAAGTGGCCTCTTGATTTTTGAGAGATTACTATGCTAAAATCAAGGAAAGGGATAAACGTTATTCTTGCGAAGTGTGCGGTACAGCTACGTTGAGTTCAATTCTTATCTGATCTATTCTATTCGATTACGGATTAATGCATTTGGAACAAACATGGAACTACAATTTCCGCTGTCGCCCTGTATGAGATAAAGTAGTTAATATTATTCACTTATCCTTACAAAATTCATTGTGTTTCGACATTGACTCACCAAAAAGTGTTGATATACCGGAAAACTAGAAAAACGAAACCTGTAACGTATTAGCCCATATTGTTCTTTCTGGACAGCACATACGAAGTCTAAACCTTTCCTCAAATGATTATGCGTGACGTTGCTTGTTATAATTATGCGTCACGTAGCCAATACTTTCGTTAAGGATACTATCGATAATATAATGGCCAGTTGTCCCTATGTATGTATGTCAAGGTAAAAGTTAAAACTTCAATACAGACATCTACAAAGTTTGTATATTCTTTATCGGCGTTGCCTAAGATCAATAATATCTAAAATGTAAAATAAATTATTCATTCTTTGGGGTTCGACTAGGCAAGCTTTCGTGGCGGGGGGCGGTTTTCAGCTATTTTATGTACTAATTTTGAAAGAAGCTTCCGACTCATTCATTGAGGAATCTTTTATATAAAAGAGAGTTGTCTGTGCGTATGTACAGAAGAGAACTGGGCTGGCCGAAGTGTTTTCTTCTGCGGGTTCGTTCACATCTAAAGACTCGGAACAAACCAAAAAATAAGTTTTCACATGGCTTACTTTTATTGCTGTTATATTTCGACATTATATTACCTTCAAACTTGTTTCATTATGTACCGTGGGTTCCTTGTAAGGGCTCAGGAAATGCACAACGCACAGAACTTTGCCAAATTTGAACTCCCGTTTTCCGATTGTTGATAGTATTTAAAAATGTTTTTGTTATCACGCATTCCTTCTTGAAATAACAAATGGCGAATGTTTATTTTTAATTCAACATTTACTTGACAATCTGTCAAAATAAAACCTGAACTACAAAAAGTGCATTAAAAATTACATTCCAAACTTAAAAGATAGTTTATCTTGTAGCAGCAGCTCTACCGTCACTGCATTAGTTTTTACGAATTATCATTATAAATTTAATTATTATAATTAGCGTGCCCCAGTGGAAATCCCATTGCACGCTGTACATCAATCTGTATACGTTAGTGTTCATAATGACATTCTCTTTTAAATAATAAATCTTTTTCACCATCAATACTATTACGAACAAAAGTTTCTTTATTGTTCAGTTATTGACATTGTAAGCTAACTATTATTTAAATAAATAAAGAATATGTCTATTATATTTTTATTAATTATTTTAGCAATTTAATTATTTTAAAACAACAACTATATTCGTACACCTTATCGTAAAAAAACTAATTGTCAGCTTAATATTCTTCAAATCAATGCCACTTATTGAAATGTATGTATTTTCAATTGGACGGTCTTATTCGACGGTGCGAAATACATTTATTTTGGAACAATTTATTTTAAAATGGACAAAGTAGAAATGTTCTTGCTTAATGACATCAGGTTAATCACCAATCAACATACTTCCTTTAACTTCCTCAGAGTCGTCTCATCACAAATCATTTAATTATTTAACAGTTCATTGTAATTCTTTTGAATATTGTTGTAGAGAAAATACTATCACCCTTTCCTTATACAATAAACGAATCAATAAAACATATCAACGTTGAGGATGCTAGTATCGAAGAGTACGGAGGGGTAGGATAACAGAAGGGCTGTTTCCCGAGTACATAACAAACAAGTAACCCATCTTGTAACTACCTATTGTTTTGTTCACTTTACAGTAATAATAAATAAATCGATCGGACGAAGGTCCTTTTTCATTGACTACTACACACGGAAGTAATCAACCTACTCTCATCCCCAACTTGTAATACTGAATGTTTAGCAAGGAGGCATCGAGTACTACTTTTGAGTCTATCTCCTAATTCGACCGAAGATTAGACACGGTCTCTCGGTTAGCGAACTCTCTCACTATTTTTTTATATTTGAATATTAGAGTTCGATCCATTATTAAATTATTTCACATAATATTATTAATAAATATATTAATAATAGTAATTATAATAAATAACAATGTATGAAACATCAAAACAACCCATAAAATTAATGAAAACCCCAAATTATATCCAATCAAGGGAGGTTACTCTCACCCTAGATCCAACGAATTATGCCCTACATTACAATGTAAATGTATGAGTTTAAATTTGTGAAACCTGGCTGCTATTCACTCGAATCTAAATTGCATATTATATACATAAAAAAACATATATATATATATATATATATATATATATATATATATATATATATATATATATATATATATATATATATAACATAGTAATCTACAGATGGCTGTTTCGTTGTTTACCAGCTCCTCGACATCTTCGCTTTTCGTGTTTAATTATATGGCAACGTCTCTTTATATACAACCTTGTATTTTTAAATTTAATTAATCTTAAATTCTTTTGCATGTGTCTCATTTATTTACGTTGTCTTTTAATATCAGACCTATACGTCATAATGGCCTCCGTAAGAGTGGCTACGCGTGAACTTGTTAAGCAAGGATTGCATAATCCTGAGTCAACACTGCCTGATTCTAGTGGCAGGGAGACGTCTAGGGCGACTGACAACGATGCCGAGAATAGCGGAGAGCACATTGTATTCCTAAATAGTCACACATTCTAGTAGGGGTCAGGCTCAACGTCGCTTAACTTCGTAGATCTAACGGTAACCGGAGTGTCAACATGATTAAGACCTATACGTAATTGTCTAGTGACTCCTCGTGTAGACGATCAAACCATTATTTGTCGGCGAAAAACGATTAACACCGTCGGTTGGGAGGCGTTTTTGAGACTTTTTTTGAAGAGCTAGATCTCTATTATTCTGTATCGAAAACTGATAAGCGTTATGATCTATTGTTTTACAAGATCTTTGAACTAATGGAGGGTGGATTTCGTGAAACCCGGGATGATCAAGTAATAAATTACACAATATTTGGCCAGTATTGGTGAGTGACCTTTAGGCTTCAGATAAGCAAAAACAGAAGAGGTTGTAGTACATACACATATAACCCATAAACATTTATTTAAAGTTGAAGAGTCTCGAATGTGTATATCATGTCAGCTATCTTATACAGTCAAACATATATAAATAGACGGTCAGGATCTGCAACAAAGCCGAAAAAATTTCTACAACTTAAAAAATCTAAAGGACATTTTTAAAAGACAAAAATCCGATCAAAATCTTAGACTACATGCAAGAAGTTCGACTTTTCAATAAAAATTTAATCTCAAATTTTATTTCATTTTTTATTCAAAACAATATTAAATAATTATCCTATCTTAGGATTCCATTTGACAACTTTATTTGACATTAAATAATCCATAGATCGTTGATATGCTGTAAAACGTATTACCGTTTACATTCTTAGTTACAAATAATTAATAAGGAAAACATTTACACAATATTTCCAATTTTCAGATGTAATTATATGCTCACATTTCCTCACATAATGCCTTTTAATTTTTAAATTGAAATAATATTCTTAATTTGTGCATAGGTTTTATTCGTTCACATTGTCTTCGTATATCAGACCTATTCATAATTACGTAGTGAACACCAGTCGACAATGTTTTCCGGCTAGAAACGATTGGAATCGGCAGTGACGAGGCACTTTCAAAACAGTTTCTTTAAAAAGCTCTTAAATCCTTATTTTAAATATCGAAAGCTGGTGAGTGTTCTGACCTATTAGTATACCAGTTCTTGGGACTAGTTGAAAGTTTGTTTCCTCAAACCCGGATACTATTCGATTGAATCTTAATTACATACTATATAAATACAACACACATAAACGTGTATATAAAATATGGTTATCAACAGAGAACCCTTTTCCTCGACTAGATAGGGCATCAACTCCAGATTCAGAGATACCAGAGAGAGAGAGAGAGAGAGAGAGAGAGAGAAAGAGAAAGAGAGAGACAAAGAGCGATAGAGAAAAAAGAAATTAAAAGTAGATAGATAGATTGATAGATAGAGAAAGATATATAGAGATAGTGACTAGATATAGTGAGGGCATCAACTCGAGATTCAGAGATACCAGAGAGAGAGAGAGAGAGAGAGAGAGAAAGAGAAAGAGAGAGACAAAGAGCGATAGAGAAAAAAGAAATTAAAAGTAGATAGATAGATTGATAGATAGAGAAAGATATATAGAGATAGTGACTAGATATAGTGAGGGCATCAACTCGAGATTCAGAGATACCAGAGAGAGAGAGAGAGAGAGAGAGAGAGAGAGAGAGAGAAAGAGAAAGAGAGAGACAAAGAGCGATAGAGAAAAAAGAAATTAAAAGTAGATAGATAGATTGATAGATAGAGAAAGATATATAGAGATAGTGACTAGATATAGTGAGGGCATCAACTCGAGATTCAGAGATACCAGAGAGAGAGAGAGAGAGAGAGAGAGAGAGAGAGAGAGAGAGAGACAAAGAGAAAGAGAGAGACAAAGAGTGATAGAGAAAAAAGAAATTAAAAGTAGATAGATAGATTGATAGATAGAGAAAGATATATAGAGATAGTGACTAGATATAGTGAGGGCATCAACTCGAGATTCAGAGATACCAGAGAGAGAGAGAGAGAGAGAGAGAGAGAGAGAGAGAGAAAGAGAAAGAGAGAGACAAAGAGCGATAGAGAAAAAAGAAATTAAAAGTAGATAGATAGATTGATAGATAGAGAAAGATATATAGAGATAGTGACTAGATATAGTGAGGGCATCAACTCGAGATTCAGAGATACCAGAGAGAGAGAGAGAGAGAGAGAGAGAGAGAGAGAGAGACAAAGAGAAAGAGAGAGACAAAGAGTGATAGAGAAAAAAGAAATTAAAAGTAGATAGATAGATTGATAGATAGAGAAAGATATATAGAGATAGTGACTAGATATAGTGAGGGCATCAACTCGAGATTCAGAGATACCAGAGAGAGGGAGAGAGATAGAGAGAGAGAGAGAGAAAGAGAAAGAGAGACAAAGAGCGATAGAGAAAAAAGAAATTAAAAGTAGATAGATAGATTGATAGATAGAGAAAGATATATAGAGATAGATATATAGATAGATAGAGATACATAGATAGATAGATAGATAGGGATACATAGATAGAGCGAGAGAGAGAGAGAGAGAGAGGGATAACAGCAGCTATTCTCTTGTCATCGGTATTTAATACGAGTAAATAAATCTACCACCCAAGGTGAGGGTTGTGGTTGTACTTAATTCACATGAATATATGGCGATTTGAACATTAATATCTTTGTATTGATTCGCATAAAATGTTGCAACGAATAGTACATAGATTGTCCGAAAATTGAGATTGATTCGAATATAGCAAACAAACGATCCTCGCGATGACGCTGAATTTTTTTAGTCAAACACGAAGATTAAAGTTAATTAAGTTCATCGAATGAGACGCGCGTGCAAATAACAAACACGTTCGCGATTTTTGTCAATATAGAAAGCAAACGTTTGAGGATCGATCTTTAATCGAAGCAGTTTTAATATTTCTTTTCTGTATCTCTTGAACAAACCGTCCGATGATTTTTTGGTTTCTTAATGGGTGTTGGGAACCTGTTTTTTTTTGTGAAAAGGGTTAACATTGGTGTTGAATTCTCTGCATGACTCACATACATAGAATTAAAATCGAACAAATATTCCGGAAAGACGGACAGAGTACTAATCCTGTGCCTGTAGATCCCATCCCTAAGCAATCCGTAGTTTCTCTTTCCGCGCTTTAAGATTCCTACGGAAGATTCTACCAAACAAAGCGCAATTTTAATGAGACTACCATTACGAATATTGACACTAATCATTTATAACTTTTCTTTTTAAAGAATTTGTTAAATTATGAATCTCGTCACTAAAGGACGCAATAGAATGCTACGTTTGGTAACATCTATATTTGAACATGCACTTATAAAATCAAAGATATATATATATATATATATATAAAATGTTTTAATAAGGAATAGGTAAAATAAATACCTTTTGAAGCATTAAAAATGCGATATCAATTTCTCTTTTTAAAAATAAAAATAAATCGAAACCGATTTTTTTTCTTTTTTTATTATAAACTTGCATTCTTTTTGTTAGTTTAAAGTGATACAGATATTTCGCCAAAAACTTGGCATCATCGGTGTGTAATATATCCTGATGTCATCGGATTTGTATTTTTTTTCTTACTGGCTTTTGTTGTTGCAGCCGGTCCAAAGGGGTTAACTGTTGTTTCCCACTTTCAAATATGAGATCGTGAATGCGCACGTGATCGGTATAAAGTGTTTTACGGTTCATATTTTTTTTAAATTGATATCGCATCTTTAATGCTGCAAAAGGTATTTATTTTACCTATTCCTTATTAAATTTAACAATAGATGCTTCTTAAAAAAATATGAACCTTAAAACACTTTATACCGATCACGTGCGCATTCACGATCTCATATTTGAAAGTGGGAAACAACAGCTAACCCCTTTGGCCCGGCTGCTACAACAAAAGCCTGTAAGAAAAGAAAAAAATACAAATCCGATGACATCAGGATATATTACACACCGATGATGCCAAGTTTTTGGCGAAATACCTGTATCATTTTAAACTAACCTAAAAATGCAAGTTTATAATAAAAAAGAAAAAAAAATCGGTTTCGATTTATTTTTATTTTAAAATTTTTTTTTATATCGCATCTTTAATGCTTTAAAAGGTATTTATTTTAACTATTCCTTATTAAATATATATATATATATATATATATATATATATATATATATATATATATATATATATATATATATATATATATGGAGTACTGTTGTCATATTTGGAATGGTAAATCTTTGTCCCATTTGTGGGTTCTTGATAAAGTGCAGAAACTTATCTGTAATTTGATTGGCAACATCCTTTCTTCTATGCACTCTCTCTCTCTCTCTCTCTCTCTCTCTCTCTCTCTCTCTCTCTCACAGACGTGATGTTGCTAGTCCTAGTGTTTTCTATAAATACTATTATGCTATGTGTTTTTTTTCTGGCTGGTTTTTAGTGGTCTCCATCAATTCGCTGTTTTGATATTTCATTGTAGTACAGCTTCCTGTTCCAGTAACTTATTTCCAAGAAATCCAAGCTTGTGAGACTCTCTTCCTTCTGAGTGTTTTCCTCCTACCTATAGCCTTAGTCTTTTCAAAACTAAAGCCAACAGGCATCTCCTGTCTTTACGGTAATCATATTTCATTTTTATTAGCTCCTTACATCAAATGGCTTCATTCCTGTTCTGGAGCGATTTCTCTCTCTCTCTCTCTCTCTCTCTCTCTCTCTCTATATATATATATATATATATATATATATATATATATATATATATATATATATATATATATAATTATTTAATAATACATATTTTTCAATTATTATCCACATACGTATATGTTTCGTCACAATATAATCATCAGTGTGGAAGATAACTTTTTAGCCGTCCGCACTATTCGAACCCCGGGTACAAGTCACCTTTACTCGAGTTCGGGCGATGTAAATAAACGGCCAACTTCAACTACTATGCAACAAGCCGAAAATTGAAATAAATATGAATATCAGGTTTAACTTTAAAAGTTCCTGTTAAAATTTACTTTATTTCAGTACTATTCTAAATAATATTTTTACTCTGACAAATTCAAAAAATATATATTTTTTGAACAACAGGAAGTTTAATCAGATTCCATGATAAGAATAAGTATTTACATAGGAGATTTAACACAAAGCCTCCATCCGAGACACACACAGCCCGGAAGTTTTCTTTTTTTCTGTTTCGTTGCTGTTTTACATTAACAACCATAAGCAGGAACATAGGTCGAAACATGCGATTTCTTGAGCGTATACGTTCTCAGGCAACACCGATACACCGATCAGCTAGTATATCCTTACGCTATCATGTGACACGGACTGAATGTAAGTAGAATCTCAATGTAAATATTGTCAAATTACGGTAGCTCGAATTGGGGTTACCCTATGAGCTATAGTTATGCCTTTTCAGCTAGTGGCAAATTGCGATTCTCTTACGATAAGCTCTACTCGAGAAAAGGGAGCTTCAATAGTCATCCACATACAGACTGTTTCGCTGTGCGGCTAGACCAGCTAGTGCCTCAAGGTGGGATTGAAACTCAACCGTCGAGCTGACAGGCGGCGCTTTTACCCTTATGCTATCATACGACACGGACTGAATGCAAGTAGAATCTCAATGAAAACATTGTCAAATAGTAGCTCGAATTGGTTTTACGGAATGAGCTATGCCTCCTAATATACATATATAATATTTGAGTGATTATGACACTGTTCGTGGATGCCATTTGTCGAGAACTAATTGTGTAATCAATTCTACAATCAACATCTTGCGACATGGTGTCCGTGCTTGCTTTATATACGGCGACGATGCAACCTTGCCATTTTAATTAATTTAATCACTGATTAAATTTAAAACTTATTTCCAATTTGTTCGACAGATAATGTCCATGGTCTGATATTTATTTTTCTGCTCCAACGGAAATCGTCTGTTCGAAGAATCTCAAAGTTTAAAAAGAAGACAACGTAAAATAGAATAAAATGAAAAATATATAAATTAAAAGAGAACAACTACATGCAAATAATAATGAATTACGATAAAAATGGAACGGAATGAGGAAAATGAAAATCTAGGGGTACATACTGTCATTCAGATTTCAAGGAATGTCACTAGATATTTTACCAGCAAGCAATTACTGATAACAACTACTGTTTGAACTCCAAGTGAATAATAACAATGATAATACTATTACTGCTACTACTACTACTACTACTACTACTACGACTACTACTACTACTACTACTACTACTACTACTACTAATAATAATAATAATAACAATAATAATAATAATAATAATTATCATTATTATTATTATTAAAATATTATTATCATTATAAATAAATAAAACCCAGGAAAACAGTAACTGTAAGGCCACTAAAAACAGTCCCCAAAAAACTGGAAAAAAGACTAGAGGAAATTGAAATCAAAGGGATCACTGAGACCATACAAAGAACAGCAATGATGAAAACAGTTGCAATCTTAAATAAAATCCTTAAATGCGGGAACCAACCCGCATAAACTACGGACGGCATCAACTCACATGGAATAAACAATAGTAAGAAATCAAAACCACAGGGAGAACACCACCACCTGACCCCAAGGAACAGAAACTGCAAATAATTTCAGAAACTTTCCCCCCTCCTAAATAAAAATTGATGGCAGCAGCCTCGGCGGATATACCATAAAATAGTCGTGAAGGTTTAAGGAGGATGAAAAGACCGAGAAGGACGAGCACTAAACAGACCTTCACTAGAAGAGTTTGGAGAGTACTGGGAATTGGTGAAGGCTTATTGCCATCCAAATTGTAGAGGAGACAACCGGTCATAATCAGTGAGCAAACACTGACGATGACTTGTGTGAAAACTTCTGGTGAGTACATTATAATGATAACGGATTGAGACCATAAAATGCACAGCATCGAAGAAAAAAGTCGAAATATAAAGGATAATACTTGAATGCGAGTGACGACAAGTGTATATAAAAATAGAACATAAAATATAGAAACAATATCTTGCGAGTTAAAGAGAACTGAAACTGCCAATAATTCTATAACCTGACAATCACATAAACATTTACTGACATTTGCGTCAGCTTTAACCACACAAGATTGTTATGAAGGGTAAGGTAAAATGGGAATACCGGATTAGACGAGAATCACGCAGTTCTCCACTGGAATAGTATGAATGCTACTACTACTTCTACTGCTACTGCTGCTATTGCTGCTACTAATGGTCATAATAAGATAAATGCCCCATCTTTCTAAGAAAAGAAAACGTACACACATAATTCATCCTTGTGATGACAGCAGTCTCGGATTGTACCACACAAAACGGCTTTGAATTGTCAAGAAGGATGGAAAGGCCAATAAGGGAGAACACTAACCAGCCCGCCACTGGTAAGGTACAGAGATTACTGGAACCTTGGGGAGGCTCACTGTCATTCAAATTCCCAATATTTATAGCTAACGATGAATTTAAGGATAACGAGTTATTTGCAACGGTTATTGGAAGTCAACTCACGTTATCCATTAGATTGTGAAACCGATTTTGTCAAGATTAGAAAAAAGTGCTCTGAAGCCACTGCCCAAAATGTGGAAACAGAAATCTATCTTAGGACGTATCTGACTCTTATATAAGTGTAGGATTGCGTAAGCAGTTAGTTACTTTGTGAAACGGTAGAGCGATCCAACTATTTTACAAGCGACCTTAGGAACACATTGGATTAAAGTCTACTATTTCAGGTCTATACTCCAAATTGTAATATAGCTTCTCAGATAAAAAAAAAATCAAAATATAAAGATGTTGCGCGTGAATTCATTAAAAATTCTAGTGGTAGTTTTTGCATTCGGTTTCATTAGGAAAATCTTAAATAATCTAGTTGAAAATATACATTGAAGCACAAGTTTTAACGTGTCATTACAAGCACACCTCACAACCTATGAAAGGCATTGACCCTGTAGAAAATACAACATGTCTTTAAGCAATTAAAAAAAAAACATGGATTCATTTCTGATTAGAGAGAAGGGGATGCCAATGTCTCGTAGGTCACAATTAAACAAACTTCATGTTTAAAAATAGATAACATTACAATTAAATCCTACCTAATACCGCTCCTCCTGTGACTGAGGCGTCTGGAATTAGTTTCAAAACAGCACAATTAAATCCCATCTCGTGTCGATTGCTCATCTCGTGACTGAGGTCCTTTATTACCGATCTTTTTCATGGGTCCATTTCTCGCTCTGGAATTAAAGTCTCACAACAACCAAAGGAAAGATAATATACTAAATTTGAAGAATGACCATTTCTTAAAATGCTGACGTCGCCTACTCTTCTGTTAGCGACGGGGGTCCTTCGGGGCTATGAACATTTTAGGCCTTTTAGTTATAGTCAATTCTTAAGTCGTTCTCTACAGGTGCTATTCACTCTAAAACTTTCCAACGAAATGAGTTACCTCCTTCGCCCCCTTTCGCTTCGAGCCATGTGACGTCTTCCAGTCAGAGCAGGGTGAGGTGACATTTGAGTGCATACTCACTGAACAGATGAACCCGGTTTCCCGTGTACGTGTCAACTTTGGCCTGCGAATCTGAATCACTAGAGGAATACTAGAAAAGGTACCCGTTACGATTTAACAATTTGAATTTACAGCAGGAAGTATTCTCAAAATACAAGAACAGACTGAGAAATGCAGTCCACTGGACCTATGCAAACGTCTACAATTTGAACACGCAGACAAATCATACAGACATAAACCAGAGACAGTATTGGAAAGTGAAAATCACAAAATCGTCTGGGATATGGGGGTACAAACAGACAAACAAATTCAAGCAAAGAGATTAGACGTGATAATACTCAAAAAGAAGGAAAAAAACTGCCGAAAATGTTGCCGTTCTAGCAATCACATGGTGAAGTTCAAAGAGAATAGACGACGCAAATACACGGAACTGGCCAGAGAACTTTACAGAATATGGAACATGTAGAAAATCAATATAATACCAATAATGTTAAGAGCACTAAGACCCCCCCCCAAATCTTTGAAAAAGACTAAGTGAAATGGAAATCAAAGGAAAGATTGCAACCATGTTTATAAAAAAGACTAAGTGAAATGGAAATCAAAGGTAAGATTGGTACCATGTTTAAAAAAAAGACTAAGTGAAATGGAAATCAAAGAAAAGATTGGTACCATGTTTAAAAAAAAGACTAAGTGAAATGGAAATCAAAGGTAAAATTGGTATCATGTTTGAAAAAAAGACTAAGTGAAATGGAAATCAAAGGAAAGATTGGCACCATGTTTAAAAAAAAGACTAAGTGAAATGGAAATCAAAGGTAAGATTGGTACCATGTTTAAAAAAAAGACTAAGTGAAATGGAAATCAAAGGAAAGATTGGTATCATGTTTAAAAAAAAACTAAGTGAAATGGAAATCAAAGGAAAGATTGGTACCATGTTTGAAAAAAAGACTAAGTGAAATTGAAATCAAAGGAAAGATTGGTACCATGTTTAAAAAAGACTAAGTGAAATGGAAATCAAAGGAAATATTGGTATCATGTTTGAAAACAGACTAAGTGAAATTGAAATCAAAGGAAAGATTGGTATCATATTTTAAAAAAAGACTAAGTGAAATGGAAATCAAAGAAAAGATTGATATCATGTTTAAAAAAAAGACTAAGTGAAATGGAAATCAAAGGAAGATTGGTATCATGTTTGAAAAAGACTAAGTGAAATGGAAATCAAAGGAAATGTTGGTATCATGTTTGAAAAGAGACTAAGTGAAATGGAAATCAAAGGAAATGTTGGTATCATGTTTGAAAACAGACTAAGTGAAATTGAAATCAAAGGAAAGATTGGTATCATGTTTGAAAACAGACAAAATTTAATTTAAATCAAAGGAAAAATTGGTATCATGTTTGAAAAAAGACTAATTGAAATTAAAATCAAAGGAAAGATTGGTATCATGTTTGAAAAAGACTAAGTGAAATTGATATCAAAGGAAATATTGGTATCATGTTTGAAAAAAGACTAAGTGAAATTGAAATCAAAGGAAAAATTGGTACCATGTTTAAAAAAGACTAAGTGAAATTGAAATCAAAGGAAAAATTGGTATCATGTTTGAAAAAAAGACTAAGTGAAATTGATATCAAAGGAAAGATTGGTACCATGTTTAAAAAAGACTAAGTGAAATTGAAATCGAAGGAAAAATTGGTACCATGTTTGAAAAAAAGACTAAGTGAAATTGATATCAAAGGAAAAATTGGTATCATGTTTGAAAAAAGACTAAGTGAAATTGAAATCAAAGGAAAAATTGGTACCATGTTTAAAGAAGACTAAGTGAAATTGAAATCAAAGGAAAAATTGGTATCATGTTTGAAAAAAAGACTAAGTGAAATTGATATCAAAGGAAAGATTGGTACCATGTTTAAAAAAGACTAAGTAAAATTGAAATCAAAGGAAAAATTGGTACCATGTTTAAAGAAGACTAAGTGAAATTGAAATCAAAGGAAAAATTGGTATCATGTTTGAAAAAAAGACTAAGTGAAATTGATATCAAAGGAAAAATTGGTACCATGTTTAAAAAAGACTAAGTGAAATTGAAATCAAAGGAAAAATTGGTATCATGTTTGAAAAAAAGACTAAGTGAAATTGATATCAAAGGAAAGATTGGTACCATGTTTAAAAAAGACTAAGTGAAATTGAAATCAAAGGAAAAATTGGTACCATGTTTAAAAAAGACTAAGTGAAATTGAAATCAAAGGAAATATTGGTACCATGTTTAAAAAAGACTAAGTGAAAATGAAATCAAAGGAAAAATTGGTACCATGTTTAAAAAAGACTAAGTGAAATTGAAATCAAAGGAAATATTGGTATCATGTTTGAAAAAAAGACTAAGTGAAATTGATATCAAAGGAAAGATTGGTACCATGTTTAAAAAAGACTAAGTGAAATTGAAATCAAAGGAAAGATTGGTACCAAACAATAAACGGCAATGATTAAAACAGCCGAAATATTAAGGAAAATCTTGGAATGCGGAAACAAACCCGCATAACGAACACATGCTTACCAGCCTCAGATAAATTGAATGGAAAAAAAAGCACATGTGATTGCACCCGCTTTAGCTGATCCCACCCATAACTGTAATACAGAGTCGAGAAGGATGAAACGGTTGAGAAGGGAAAGCATTCACCAAGCCTCCATGGAAAGGGCGTGGAGAGTACTGGGAACTTAGGGAAGCTTATAGTCACTCAGATTCCAGAGAACACCAATGGCTGTTACTAACGAGAAATTAATGGTAAACGACTGTTGCGATAACGAAAAGTGATTTACAATGGTTATCGAAAGAAGAGAAGAGTGCTCAAAATCATTGGATACTTTTTTTTACTCGTATTCCAGGGAACACTACTTGTCACTGCTAGTTAGCAATTAGTGATAATGAATAGTGAAAAAAACTTTGAGTAAATAAATAATAATAATGAAAAATCCCCGCGTGCAGAAACCAACCAACATAAAATAGCCACATGAAAGTTGCAATACTAATAATACAGAAAACATTGAAAGAACACATCGTAAACTCTATGGAACTTAAACTGCAGGAAATCTCATTAAAACTTAATGTTATGGTACCAGCCTCGGCAGATACTACACAAAATCGTCGTGAAGGGTCAACAGGATGAAAAGATCGAAGACGGATAGAACTAATCGGACTTTTACTAGAAAGATGCAGAGACTACTGGAACCTTTATGAGGGTTATCACCAACCAAATCCCAAAGAAGACCAATGGAGGTTATCAACGATTAATCTATTGTATGCAGTTGTTGCGATAACGGAAACTCATTTGCAATGATTAGCGAAATAGGTAGAGAGTACTGGACATCTGGGGAGACTTGTTTTCACTCAGAATCCAGGGAACACCACCGATTATTGTAAGTGAACAATACCCGTTGATTACTTGTGTTAGTAAATAATGATAATAATAACTATTAGTCAACATCTGAAGAAAATTCCTTGAATGCGGACACCACCCAACATAACTAACGAACCCTAACCAGCCCAGGTTAGTTGAGATGGAAATTAAAGGAAATCGTTGGAGGAATATCAGATGAATCGAAAGGAACTGTGATTGCCAGGAAAGCCATAAACGTGGCCACACCTCACACAAAAAAAAACACACACTTACACACTTACACACGTACACACTTACACAGACGTGGTGGCACTAGTCCCGGCTCGTACTACACACAATAGCCAGTAAGAGTCTAGGATTAAAAAGAAGGAAGGACCACCAGGCCTTCCCTAGAAGGTTGCCTAATGCATTGTAACCTTATCGCTACTCAAATTATTTCTTGGCCTTTTGGCCAAGATCAAAGTGTAGTATCTGTTTCGATGGATAATGAACTTCATAGATCGGTATTGTCTTGGCCTTCGGGGCTTGATTTCCGTCGGTCTATGGGTCTGATATGTCCTGTGCAGTTCTAGGAGATCCACCCTCCCAGGCTTTACCTCCCCTCTTTGGGGAGGAGTAAGTTAATTGCTTACTGCCTGAGGCGCCCCTACCGGGGAATGCCGACGGGGCTGCCCAGGCAATTTTTAATGGCCAGAGCGCTCACCTTCTCGGAAGCTGGCTTTTCAAATCCCACTTTCCGACCTTGTGTCACATACTCCTATTGTGGGTAGGCGTTAAATACCGGCTTTTTGGCTAAGATCAAAGTGTAGTATCTGTTCCGATGTATACTGCACTTCATAGATCGGTATTGTCTTTGCCTTCGGGGCTTGATTTCCGCCGGTCTATAGGTCTGATCTGTCCTGTGCAGTTCTAGGAGGTCCACCCTCCCAGGCTTTACCTCCCCTCTTTGGGGAGGAGTAAGTTAATTGCTTACTGTCTGAGGCGCCCTTACCGGGGAATGCCGACGGAGCTGCTCAGGCAATTTTTTAAACCCCACTTTCCCGACCCGACCTTGGGTCACATCTTACTTGTGGGAGTAAGATAAAAACTGGCCTTGTGCCTATCTCCTGGAGAGGAGTAAATCAATACTCAAATTATAAATCTTTACAAGCGAGAAATCAAGGGAAAACTGTTTTATTGCGATAAAGAAAAATGACTTTCAAGGGTTATCAAAAAAATCACATACTTAACTTCAGATATCTATATTATATAACTTCATATTTAATTTATATAAATTTCTATATCTCTCTATATATCAAATTTTATAAGTGTATATATTTATATATTTATATATTTGTATTAATTGGGTCCACTTCCAAACTGATAGCGCGATTATAATCAATTTTGGAACACCGCGACCAGACCTGACGTTGGCAAATCTAGGCTGTATGAAGTTGTATTTAGTGTCATACAAAACAGTCAAAGAGAGGGTTAAAGCATTTTGTGAAAATTCAAACATCTCCGATTTTTGATAATTTGTAACAATAGATAGTACACATTATTTTTTTATGGAAACTGACCCAGACAAAGCACGAAGCCACTTGAGTTAAACAAAAAATACTACTTAGAAATAAAAACTAGCAAACGATCCCTGTTAAATGGATAGATTCCGACCCAGAAAACAGCAATTTTTCCTCCTTTGTCAGAAACATCGCTCATGAAATATTAGAACTAAAGGACAAAATAAGGGAAGCGAGCATTACGAATCTGCCGAAAGTAAACCCAAAGTCAATGTGCTACTCTCCTAAAATTAATAATAATAAATATTCCTAAAAGTTCAGGATTGTAAAAGGGGTTTTAGAAGGTATAATTTTGGAATAACCTCCCATTTCAAAATTCAAATATTTTAGATTTGCCTTAAATTAAATCCATAGTCATTCGACACAAATTACGCTTAAGGTATAAACATTTGGTAATTACATCTAATCCATAGTCATTAACACTATTTAGACCAGATTCTGTAGAGTACAACTTCTTCCTGAGACCAGTTTATCTAAATTTAAGACATCTTCTCGGAATACAATTTATTTAACAGATTTTTATCGAAATTTGAATAAAGATTCTAGACAACAGGTTTAAAGGTATTATATCTTGATTTTAATATTCGTAAAGGGAGATAAAAATTTGTTCAAAACTGTTCTGTTCCGGGAATTATATATATATATATATATATATATATATATATATATATATATATAGTTGTCCACATACAAATTGTTTAAGCTGTATCACAACTCTTCAACTCTTCAATGTGCCAAGTCTAGCAAGACCTGCCAAAGGGAATCGAACCACTAGGCACATATATATATATATATATATATATATATATATATATATATATATATATATATATATATATAAATGTTTTGAGGTACAAAATTTATAGATAACTTTAAAAAAAATACGCGGAAATCTCTCTAAGGCCCTTTCGACTATCAACTCATCAGGAGAAAATCGATAGTTTTAATTAATAATAACTTCGAAAGAAAGAGCAAATGGGGAAATTGAGTGTGCCAAAATTAACGTTGAATATACAGGGTGTTTCAAAAGTCTTGGGAACATAACGATTTTTAATAACTCAAAAACTATTAGGAGTTGAAAAATGAAATTAGTACCGTTGGAAAGGTTAAAGTTCCAAGTTTTGTGGGGAATCTTCAAAGTTGCTCATTAACAGCACCATTCGTCACACGGCAGACATCTAGTCGATAGTCCATTTCCTGCCAAACGCGTTCCAGCATCTTGACGTCAATGGTTCCCACAACTGCCGTTACTCGAGCCTTTAGTTCGTCAATATCTCTTGGAAGGGGCGGCACATAGACTTGTTGCTTGACAAAGCCCCAAAGGAAAAAGCCACACGGGGTAAGATCTGGAGACCTAGGAGGCCAGGGCATGAGAACGTCATCACCTCGCCTAGATCTCCCAATCCATCTACCAGGCAGCCTTGTGTTAAGAAACTGCCTTACTCTAAGACTCCAGTGTGGTGGTGCACCATCTTGTTGAAAAATGAAGTCATCAGATTCTGCTTGTTCCAACTGAGCCATTAACCAGTCTTCCAGCATATTGAGATAGGATTCACCAGTGATAGTTGCCTCTTCAAAGAAGAACGGTCCATAGACACCTTTCTTGGAAATTGCACAAAACACGTTCACTTTTGGTGAATCTCGCTCGTGCTCAAGAAGTTCATGAGGATTCTCAGTACCCCATATGCGAGTGTTATGCTTGTTAACTTTGCCATTCAGATGGAAGGTCGCCTCATCGCTAAAAACAAGCCGGTCATCAAAGCCGTTATCTTCCAACTTCTCTTGCATTGCAATGCAAAAGTCACGGCGAAGTGGCTTATCAGTGTCCTTCAACTATTGGACCAACTTGAGCTTGTAAGGTACCATTTGCAGTCGTTTCCTTAAGACACGCCAGACAGTTGCTGGAGCAAGCTGAAGTTCCCTGCTGGCTCTTCTCACTGATTTACGGGGGCTCCGCTGAAAGGCTGTCCGAACTTGCTCAACTGCATCTTCTGAAGTTGAAGGGCGACCTGTTCGCTTACTTGGGCACAAACACCCATCTTTCACAAATTTAGCATGCCATCTGACAATGGATTTCCTTTCAGGGGCTTCTTTTTTAAATTTCCTGCGAAATGCACGCTGAACACATGTCCACGATTCAGTCTTTGCAAATTGGAGGACGCAAAATGCCTTGTCTTGTTTAGAGAACGCCATTACTGCACTTGGAAAGATAACACGAAAATCATTAGTATGACCAAAAACTTGATTAAGCAAGCTTTAAAATGGCACCAGTTTCATTTTTCTACCTGGAATAGTTCATGAGATATACGCATTTGTAATGTTCCCAAGACTTTTGAAACACCCTGTATATGCGAAATGAAAAAGGAAAAACCAAGAGATATGTTTTATATATTCATTAACGTTTCGTTTTTAGTGTAAGACTTCCTCAGCATAATAAAAATATCATGCAAATACATCGAAATATTGGGTTGGCATGATGGGTTGATGAGAAAAAGTAGTAGCCGGACGTCGGATTACTCTCATCCTTCTTTTCTCATATATATATATATATATATATATATATATATATATATACTTCTTTTTTTTAAATTTTACTTAGCTTTGTTTTGCTAGAGATAAGGCATCCTACTGGATGCCAGACATTCATTCGATGATTCATTGACTCCAGTCGAGAGATCTTTTTTTAAGATTCTAACCGTCCCTTGAAGTGTAATTGTTTCTATCTCTCTCGCACTTGGTTCACCGTCTATATTCGCCAGCTATTTAAAAAAATTATTTTTAATGAGTCAAGTTGCTCCTATAATTACTGAAATGACTGACTTCTTAAGATTCTAGTTTCTTTTCTTGTCGTACATAATACTTTGATATGTCGGTATGTTCGCGCTCTCAGCATGATTAGTGACACTGGCTTTTACTAGGGTTGCTACTTTCTCTCTTTTGTCCCAAATATCTTTGTCAGGTTTAACAGATTCGTATTGTATGTATGTATGTATGTATGCATGCATGTATGTATGTATGTATGTATGTATGTATGTATGTATGTATGTGTGTGTTGGTCTGTGTGTACTTTCATATAACGATACACACCACACACATAGCTTTACAATATGAAAATAAGTTCTCTTTAAATTAGGCGTTAGCATGTCTCTATATGACATATTCAGTTGTACTTCAATCTATATGTACGTGTACCCGTATGTGTGTTTTGTTCGAGTATTCATCTTTATATGCGTGTGTGATCGGGCCGATGTGTGGCTGACGCTTTAACAACTGGTGTAAACAACTGCAGGCCATTTGCGGTTATGGATGCGCCAAAGCGCCAAATGTCAACATGGTCGTCCGACATATTGACATATTGCTTAATGAATATCTCGACAATTTGCAACTGGTATCGGGCGACCATAGAATTAAAAAGCACACACAAAAGGAAACGGACAAAAACATGTGCTCGTTTACATTTTCATATAACGCGCCATCGGCATTTGTGTTTGAAATTCTTCTTGAACAACAGGTCATAAGATTTTCTGACCACAAACTTTTTTTTACTTCGATACGTTTATTCTTTGTATTTTTTTCATCCATTTATATATATGCTTGTGTATATTTCATTTATTTTCTACAACTTGCCATTTTTTAACTTTGTGTTTTATACAATGGTTTATTTTTTTAATTATATTTACTTTCACAGACTCGTTCTTATTACAGAGAATCATACACGTATATAACTTGCGACAACTTATTTTGTCAACTTTAACGTTGACTTCATGATTAAATAAGTTTGTCAAATATACGTTTCTTTTGATGATTTAACAGTGAATAGATATTTACTTATTCTTACTCATCCTATCATTTTTATTCACACAATGTTGAACGGAAAATACTTATTCCGTTCGTTCTTTTCTAAACATTAGGACCTTAGGTGCTCACGGAATTGCTCATGGATATATATATATACATATATATATATATATATATATATATATATATATATATATATATATATATATATATATATATAGTAAGCTATGAAAATATATCTATGCCAATTAAGCTAAACGTAGTATTCATTTTAGTAACTAGGTCCATCATTTTTATCTCTTTTCCCAATCATATTTTATGTCCTTCTTACATTTGTCTATGACAAACTGTGTCTGTGAGAATAATTAAACAGTTGTTTCCTCATTGCCTTTTTATCTTTCTTCCGACGACCATGTGTTCTCTCCGATCACACAACACACAAAAGTTTGCATTTCACATTACAATAACAAATTCGTTCAATAATAGCCTACACTATCATAACACCAAAATTTGGATTTAACTGCGCAATACTTTGTCCTGTCAATTTATAATGCATTATTCACCCTAGGAAAGAGCTGTGTTCTTTTATTTAAAAGGGGAGACTCTCCATGATTTGATGGTGACTCTCATTTATGGGTAAAACTAATTGATTACGGTAAATATTTCGTATGCTTTCTCAACGTGTTTTAGCGACGATATATTTCGGTTTCCTTCCAAACAGGCAGTTTCTATTTTGTATGTGTTTTAGATGATATCATATAGTGGTTGAAGTAAATATAATATGAAGGTAATAATTAAGAAACAGTTGAATGTACATTTATTTTCTTGGAAACACTTTGTCAAAGACAGGCATAAGAAATATATACAAATCATTCTTAATTGGTATTCGATCGTAGATTATATTTCTCAAAATTGTTTATGTTTTCACGCATTCCTTCTCCAAATAAACAAATCCAACTCCCAATCACTCAAAATGAATATTTGTCAATTCAACTCCCAATCACTCAAAATAACACCTAAATTCTGAAAGCAAATTCCGAATTATATTATAATATTAACCTACATTTTATCAGCAAACTTTTGATCATTGTAATAACTTTCATAAATTATAATAATTATTATACTCATTATAATTAGTGCTATTTTATCTAACTATCCCGGGGGTAATCTTGTTACACTCGTATAACCGACAAACAAACAACTACACACAAACAAGCTAGGTAACAAAGAATATCCACAGAGTAAGGGTAGTAGATACATATATATATATATACATATAGATAGATAGATATATAGATAGATAGATAGATAGATAGATAGATAGCCCCCTATACATCTGACCTCTAATTCACAGTAGCCTTTTACGTCTCAGTGGTAATTTGCCTTTTTGGGGGTGAAGAAATGTAAAACAAATACACTTATGTGAAACATAATAACTTTTTATTAATCTAACATATTATTAAAATACAAATAGCAAAAAATACTACATAGGGGGACCCGCATTAGATTCTTAAATGTGTTTTAAAATAACAGAACTATATTTATAAGAAAGATATATATATAATACAACACTATCTCACGAGGAACTTAATGAAAGCGGGCGGTCACTGGTAGTCTAATGAAAAATCTTAACGTGCTGCAAGATATGTGAATTGTTCACACGATCTGTTAAGATTATGTCTGATAGAGGAACTCGAAATGCTAAGGTTTTTAACAAATTTACTAATCGGTAGGAGCGAAATATCTAAACATTGTAGAGATGAATAAATGTTACTTTGAGATAGCTATAAATAAAAAGTATTATACTATTTTCTGAAAAAACACGAAGTTAAAATAATGTAATAGCAATTTACTTAAGAAAATGATCTAAATACATGAGTTGAATCCAATTAAATTTAATTGATTGATGCGAGTAAAATGAAATATGTGCAATTTTTAAACATGAGGAATGGAATTAATACATTTTGCTGACATAAGATGAATGTAAAAAAATATTTGCTGATAAAAGGGATAGTAAAATGTAAGTTTTCGCAGTTGACCTGACATATCCTTTCGTAAAATGAAACACAGGCGTTTCTTGTTTTGCTTGAAATAACTAAGTATATCTTATATTACTGTGATACAATGGAGGCCGAGAGGATAGGAAGTGACTAATCGACAGAGACAAAAGAAAATACAGGAGTGGTCAGTAATGAAGGCCGCGAGGATAGGAAATGCCTCATTAACAGAGACAAAAGAAAATGCGGGAGTGGGCGGTTTCCATTGTTCACGACAGGTGACTAAGAAAAGAATACCGGACACGACATTTAGGAGTGACAGTTTTTTACGATATCTGACGAGAGTAAGGTAGGTTAGTTTGACGACAGTAAGGTTTATGGCAAAATGTTGACAAGTTTCGGAGAGAAGACAGAACAGTTAGGATCGAACCTCCCGAGAGAGCGGATCGGACCGGGAAAACGATGAGATGAGCTGACGACTTGAGCAACGACAATAGAGGTCTCGACAGTCCACGACGGTGTCACACACACTCGTAGTTCGAACTAAGTTATACACATCGTATATGTGTTCGTGTTATTCATCAAGAGTTGTGTTTCTTTTATTTTAACTTGTGGACCAGTGCTGTGCCCTCGACGATTCGTCAGCGGCTAGACGACTCGGCTAGACGATGAAGACGAATAGGAAGACCACGGACACAATGTGTTGGGGTTGACGGTCGTCGTGTGGGGCAACACGGTTCTACATTACTACTAAGATCTACTAATGTGCTGAGAGGATATTGAAACAAGAATATATACAAATATTATATCGCAGCTTATGCTCTTAATAGATACTCGTGAGTAGTTACTTCTGTTATGGTTTAATTGTTATTTAAACTATTTTAATATACTTACGTTACAACAATTCGTAATGAAAACTAAACAATACCAAAAGCAATATCTGGCGCGCATGGTGTATAAAACCCAGTGTCAGGTTCGGATATGAATTATTTCTTTTCTTTTATACTTTGCTGCAGTCCTTTTTCTCAAACAAAAGACGCTGCTAGATTTTATCTACTCTACTGATATTTCCATGGAAGGTGCTCGACTGAGCTTCAAGTTTTTACGTTAGACATCGCAAAACCTCGCAAAGAACTATTCTTTTTTCTTTGCGTACCTAAAATTCAACAGAACTTCACTGAACAACGTTTATTTTGAAGAACTTCCCACCCGTTGAACACGTCACAGCGGGAATATTTCCCTACGAACTACAACATTGGTGTTTTAAAGTCAAATTTCAATAAATATATTTCGAGTTATCCTGTGAATTAATCATAGTTCTCAATCCTTTCATAGTACTGTTCATCATTCAACTGCAAATCTCACTAACCCTCATTATTTTGGTTTTGGTAAGTGGTGAACCATTAGCATGAATATATGTACACTTTAAAAAAATTTAAAACAGCTCTATCTCAAATTAAGCTTAAAAATAACATTATTTTGTAATTTCATTGTAAATTTAAAACAAATTTATTAATATACTAGACTCATTAGTCAACACCTTTGTCTAATAGAGAATCCGCTCACTTTCTCTCTCTCTCTCTTTGTCTCTCTCTCTCTCTCTAATTTAAACGATGAATCATACTTCTGTCACGTCATGCACTGTGGACGGTTATCGATCATCTCTGTGTCTAATAGAGGATCCGCTCACTCTTTCTCTTTCTCTCTCTCTCTCTCTCTTTCTCTCTTTCTCTCTGATTTGAAAGATGAATCGTCATTTTTAGTGCCTTCATATCTTTGTAATTACTTCTGATTCACCGTAAACTGTACTTCAGGATTACAAAGAATAACTATTAAACTAAATAAATACAAACACCGAAACTAAAAAAATAATCTATAATGGCGATAGGTCATACACAATAGAACACATACTCTATTTTAGTCCTTACGTTTAATAATAAAGTCACTATTTGTTTATTAGACCTGATTAAAAGTATGGAGGACAAACACTTTTCTCAACCAAAGGGATTGACACACATTGGCTGATCGAAATAATATCTCGGGAGGATGTAATAAAACAAACAGATCTTATGAGTTATTTAGTGAAACACTAGTTAGATATAAAAGCAATCGCAAACCATACATTCACGCAATTAGCCTGATCATTTCATCCCAGAATTATACATAAAGGCTTCTGCATACGAGGGCCGTTCAATAAGTAATGCCCCTGACCTACTTTCAGTAGTTTGATCTAGATGAAATTTTGCATGTGTACTGATTTATATTGGTATGGGTTATGTTGCAAAAACAGCTCTGAACTAATTGTGGTTTCTGATTTACAGGTGTTTGAACTTAGTCAGGCGTGAAATAGGTCCAGTAGAGTGTCGCGCAGTAATCCGGTTTATGTATTTAAAAAGACGCACACCAAAGGAGACTTTTGATACAATGAATGAACATTATTGTCATGTTGCCCCATTATATGCTCTTGTAAAACGCTGGCATCGTTAATTCAAACATGGCCAGAAGTCTGTGGAAACACTTCCCAGGCTTGGTCGTCCCTCTTCTGCAATTGATGAGGCATGTGTCCGTCAAGTTGAGGCTGCTATTTTGGAAGATCGACGCATTACAATTCGCCAAATAGCCCAAGAGGTCAAGATTAGTATAGCGTCAGTGGAAACTATCATTCATGACCATTTGCATATGCATAATGTGTCTGCCAGATGGATTCCCAGGTTGCTCACACCTTTTCGAGAAGCAAGAACGCGTCGAGTGCTCAGGGATGAATTTAGAAGATGAGTCAAAGTTTTTTAAAAGACTCATTACATAAGAGGAAACTTGGGTCCATCACTATGATCCAGAGACCAAAGCCCAGTCAATGCCGTGGAAGCACTTGGATTCACTACCTCCGAAGAAGGCAAGGGTGCTCACAGTCTTCTGGGACCAGGACGGAGTAGTGATGACAGATTTCCTGGCAAAGGGTACCACAATTACAGGAGCCTATTACGCTTCACTTTTGATGAAATTAAGAGAATCTATGAAAATCAAGAGGCGGGGCAAGATCAGCAAATGTATCCTCCTCCTGCAGGACAACGCTCCGGTCACAACTCGTATGTCGCCAGATCAGAAGCACGGGCGTGTGGCTATGAAATCCTCCCCATCCCCCTTTACTCTCCTGACCTTGCGCCCTCTGACTTTCATCTCTTCCCAGCCATGAAGTTGTTATTGAAAGGGAAGCGTTTCCAAGATGATGCCCCCTTGATTTCTGATATTACGACGTGGGTGGAGGACAAACCTGGGGTGTTCTCAAAAAACGGTATGTAGAGGTGCATCAAACGATGGGAGAAATGTAAAACTCTGGGTGGTTATTATGTAGAGAAAGACTAATGACTTTGCCAAGTTTCATTAATCTACTCCTATGTGAAATGGGGCAGGGCCATTACTTATTGAACGCCCTTCGTACCTAACTTCTTATACATATATTTCCGAATTATGTTATATATATATATATATATATATATATATATATATATATATATATATATATATATATATATATATATATATAAGAAAAATATATCGGAATAATATGGTATACTACTACTAAACTCATCTCACGTGTATATCACTGTTGAAATAAATATAGTATATATATATATATACATATATATATATGTATGCATTACTTTATAATATTATATGTGAATATACATTAAATAGTAAGTATATATACATATATATATATATATATATATATATATATATATATATATATATATATATATATATATATGTGTGTGTGTGTGTGTGTGTGTGTGTGTGTGTGAAATGACCGAAATATTGATGTCTACATGCACATATACATGTAGTGAAAGAGTTTGACTTAAAAACACCTGCTTCTTTCAAACAAAAGTCTATGAGAAATAATTAATTTGACATGTTCCTATGTACGGACGACCGATCGTAATTACAGACGAAACTTCCGCGTTTGGTGGCGAAGCGAGTAATCTGCCCAGCGGGTGCAATAGACATCATCTCGAGACGCACGACCCATCTGATATTAAACAATGTGTTTCATTCGATATTATTTTGTATTCGTGTACAGTTAATCGCTTCTTCTTCTTCTCCTTCTTCTTCTTCTTCTTCTTCTTCTTCTTCTTCTTCTTCTTCGTCAGCTTTATTTTTCTTCTTTTCTACTTCTTTTTTTTCTTCCTCTTTTTATTATTATTATTATTATTATTCTAATTCTCATTCGCCTTTTTAACTATCTTTCTCTTCATCTTCTACTTCTTCATCTTTTTCTTCTTCTTGTGTACCTCCTTATGCTTCTTCTTATTCTTTTCTACTTTACTTTCTTCTTCTTTTTCTTCTTTTTTCTTATGGTTCATTTGCTGCTTCTTATTTTTCACCTCGTTCTTCACTTTCCGCTTCTTCTCTTTCTTCCTCTTTTTTCTTTTCTTCTTCTTCTGCACTTACTTCACCTTCTTTTTCTTTCTCATACGTTTACTTCTCCTTCTCATTCACTTTTTTCTTAATTTTCATCTCTTTCTATTTTTTCTTCTTCCGCTTTCTTCTTCTTTTTTATCTTCTTCGCTTCCTTCCTTTGTCCCTCTTTTCCTCTTTCTTCACTTACTTCTGTTTCTTTTCTTTTCTTCTTGGTCTCTTTCCTCTACTCTTTACTTCTCATTTTCTTTCATTTTTCATTTTCTCCTATTTCTTTACTCTCTTATTCTCCTTCTTTTTTTCTAATTGTTCTTCTTCCTTGTTTTTGTTCTTCCCATCCTTCGTCTTCATTTTCTTTTTTTCTTCATTTACTTCACCTCCATGTTCTTGTGCTCCTTCACCTTCTTGTTCTTGTTCTCCTTCTCTATCTTCTTTTTATTCTTATTTTTCTTTTTTCTTTTTTCCTTCTTATACTTCGTCTTATTCCCTTTTTTCTTGCACTCTGTCTGCGTTTGTTGTGCACTAAAAAGTTTTACTAAATAAAATATATTTGGACAACCTTAATAAGAACACACTTTTTTTAAGATGCGTAATAATGTCATTTAAAATGTAAACTGCCATTTAACATTTACCAAGCGCGACAGACTGACGACAAACATATGTTGTTCATAGATACTTGGACACATCTAAATGAGTTTCAGCTATTCAATATTAACGTTTAGCGTGTGAATATGAGGCGACCCATCTGTATCTACGCATCTATCAGACCTCCTATGGAGTACTTTTGTCACATTTCGGCTGGTGATTCTCTATCCCATTAGAGAGTTTATTAATAAGGTTCAGAAACTTTCTGTAATTTGGTTGGCTTCACCTTTTCTTCTCCTCTACACCGTTTTACTCGCATACGTGATGTCGCTAGTCTCAGTCTTTTGTATAAGTATACTTATGACATGTGCCCGGCAGAATTGTCTAATTTATTATCTGCTTCTTTTGTTCCTGTTCGTTAACTCATTGATCTAATGTTCTTCGTCAATTTGCTGCTCAGGTACCTAGTTTTAATGCATATTCATATTCAAGTAGTTACATTTAAAAAAAAATGCTGGCCCGTGAAACGCTCTTCCTACTGGCTGTTTTTATCTTACCTATAACCTTGGTATTTTTAATGCAGCAAAGCAAGCCAACTTCACCTGGCGACATCGCGACCGAGTTGTAAGTCTCTCGACTCTGTAACCTTTCTACATTGCTAGCGCAGCTGTTCAGCCAAATGATCACAGAAAAGAAGGTCCCTGTTGATTGGAACCACAGTGTCAATTTTAAGAGGGAAGGCAATCTCGCTGAATGTAGAAACTACAAACTAATTCAGTTTCTTTCGCAGACAATGAACGAATCATTGAGAGTGTCACGATTACGCAAAATCAGTGTGGTATCGTTAAGAAGTGCGACACAGTGGACACCCTCCATGCTGCACGGCTTTTGCAGAGAAACATGCCGAAAGGTTCGAACCGCTGCGTTCCTCGACATGGAAAAAACAGCGTGCCACACGACGGGATCTGTTATGCGATGCGACACCACGGTGTTATGGAAGGGCTGGGCAGAATATTCTACGACTCATCAAAGAATCTGGTACACGCTGTCACTGGTATTTCTAAAGACTTCCACTATCACGGTTGGGGACGCCATGGCTCGGCCCTCTACCTGCTACTCTACATTCTTGCCATGGCCGTCATCACCAAAGACTATCACTGTTCCGTGCCCTGGACACTCTTGTATGCATATAGTACTCTTCTTGCCTACAAAGAGTAAATCAGACCGCAACAAGTCTAATCCTGGAAGGACAGGCTGGCGCAGTTTGGTCTGCGACTTAACATCAGAAAGATGAAATATTTAACCACTGATAAAAACGAACATGGCACAATCCAAGTTGACAGACAAGATCTTCCACATCGCACAGATTCAAATGTCTTGGTTCGACATTCAGTGACAAATTTAAGTGTCAGAAAGCCTCTCCTTCATGCTGATACACTCCGCACCTTTCCAGTAGTAATAGATTTATTATTATTATTATTATTATTATTATTATTATTATTATTATTATTATTATTATTATTATTATTATTATTATTGTTATTATCATATTTGAATATTACTCTTATTTTTATGATGAAACGATTTTTTTCCTGTATAGCATTACCCATAACACACTACTGACGATCGGTGCACCGTGAAACTGCAGTACATTGCAAAAGCTAATTGCATTCATCATCATTGTAGAGGGCGACCCTTATAATGCTAAGTGTTTATAAAACAGGTATCAGATGTAATTTGTTTATTTATTCGTATCACTCGACCGAGGATTGATCCCGGTATTTCTGCCCATTAGCAAGCCGTAAATATTATGCCAAATATGCCATTATATAAAAACTAAAAAATGAATGTCACTTATTTAAAGCCAAGTATACTTATACATTTTTTTAAATATTGTCTAATTTTTAATTTTAATTATTTTTGTAAACGTAAAGCAGGGTGATCCTATATATGTGTCGGGTCTGTATCCTTTATTCAATCAGTCGCGATTTGTGGAAGTAGATTTTCGTATTATTGAACATACACATATACTCACATACATACATACATACATACATACATACATACATACATACATACATACACCCCTATCACACCAACACACACATACACACACACACACGTATATATATATATATATATATATATATATATATATATATGTGTGTGTAAGGACATTGACAACATCTTTGAATCACGCATAAAAATGTATTTAAGTGAAATATTTTTGAAAATAAACCATCGTGTAATTTAAATGAAAAAATCATTTATTTAATTTTTTTGCAAACTTTCGTTGTAGAACAACTTTGTCAGGCGAGACTGTCTTATAGTTTTTTCTTCTTTTCTTCTTCCTCATTTTGATGGTATTAACTCCGAGGGGTCGAATCACGATATTAATCAAAATTAACACGTCCTGAAGATGATTTGACGAATCAAATCGAAAGTATTCCAAAAAAAAAAGGAATAAAAATCCAACAAGAAACACATGGAACTTACATGCAGAAATTTGACTGAAACACCAAATGGACAATTCGGAAAATTTTAAAAAAAGTCTTATCAAGCAAAAACACTCCGTGTTATTTAATAATGTTTGCCTATATATATATATATATATATATATATATACTTTTATTCATTTTATACGTACATAAAATAAAATTATAAAAATAATTACATAGACATACATTAAATATTTAGGTGATAAAAATCGTACACATTTCTAAACAGGGCGTCTTGGGCGAATGCTAGAGACGCTGGACTATAGACATCAATATTGAAGGTTCGATCCATGTTGATGACGGCTGTGTGCCAGAAACATGTATCCATGGATTACGTTTATGTACCTATAAAATATATAAGAAAGTTATAATATTTATCGTAATACTCGAGCGTCAGAACGCTCACGACAACAAGAACGCCTGCCCCTGCCTCACGCATAAGTGTACTTTTATTTCTGCTATTGTCTGTGGCGATTTCTCGCAACCGCGTGGGCATAGACGTTAGGATCGTGATTCTAGACTGCATCTACGAACTGTGTTCGATCCCATACGACCGTGTGCAACCATAACTCCTGCACTGCTGAGGGTAAAAAAGCGAAACGATAATGTCTGTAGGTTCAAAAACACTTTAATACTAAAAAATATATACGGTACTATATATATATATAGATCGATCGATCGATATATATATATATATATATATATATATTATTTGGTTGTACTTTTATCATTTTCAATTCATATCAAACGTGTCCCTTTGGGCTAGCCGATGCAACCGTATAACACACTCAATATAGACACTACATTACAGTTTATTAAAAAGAAATAAAAAACTTGACCGAACCACATTCTCGATCGAGATAATATTCATGTTATTAATAATTTCGCTTCATGTAATAAATATTTCGACATCAGCTTATATATGGGTCTGCACACTTTGTAAAATGAATACTGGTGCACTATGGTAATCCTCTGAATCTGCTTTAATTCCCAGTCGATCCATTGCGCTTATTCTCTTTCCAATTATACATAAATTAGCCACTTGCATTCGATGAATCATATACAATTAATTATTTTCAATATGTATTCTTTTTCGGTATTAAAAAATAAAAAAATGTGTTCATGCCATAATACCGATTAATCATACAATTAAGCTTGTGGCACAATTTTGCACCACTTTTATGTCAATTTACGAAGATTAAAACGAAGTTACAATTATACTAAAGATTATATATGAAATAAAAACCTAATTTTGATAAACATCCATTAGAGAATTTTAATTGTAGAAATAAACTAAATTTTAAAGCGTTTTAAGAAGAAATTTAAATTCAATTAATCTTGCTTAATTTGTGTCTAATAGCTATGTAACAGATTAAATACAAATCTGATATATATATATATATATATATATATATATATATATATATATATATATATATATATATATATATATATATATATATATAAGTGCAGGTTAGTAGTCCGAGGCTGTAGCAATACGATGTAGTTGCCGGAAGGTGGAAAGGGTGAACAGAAATAAACGAGGAGAGAAAACGAATCTCAAAACGATTTATTAATAATTTCACGAAAAACTAATTAAGTACCAGAATAGTAAATACTGTCAGGTAAAT
Source organism: Sepiola atlantica (assembly GCA_963556195.1). Classification (NCBI taxonomy): domain Eukaryota; kingdom Metazoa; phylum Mollusca; class Cephalopoda; order Sepiida; family Sepiolidae; genus Sepiola; species Sepiola atlantica. The sequence continues at coordinate 48,611,849 of OY744547.1, read as the reverse complement.
AAAAAGTTTTGCAAAAGATAATCTTAAATTTTCGAAAAAACAACTTTCATTATAAAACGACAGCAATAAAAGACCGAGAGGGTCGAAAAAACGGGAAAAACCGGTATCAAACTATTGAAAAACACCGCAGCAGACTATTGGGAGTAGGAACGCAGAAAATGTCAAAATTTTATTAAATAATTATTAAGCTAAAGTTAACATCTTATTAACATTTGTGTATTTATATACTAATTATTATAATTTTATTATATTCTATTTTATATGATTTATTAATTTTTTTTTCTTCATTTATTCAATTCTAAATTTAAATTTACGTGTGGGCCGTTATTATTATAATATGTGCAAACAAATGGGGATAACTTAGAAAAAATATAAATACAAAAGAACGAATGAAAAATGGAAGACACAAGTACAGAAACACCGAAGTAAAGAAGAAGGAAAGAAACAAGTCGACGAAGAAAAAATGAAAGAATGGTAAGGAAATAGAAAAAGAATGATAGAAGGGATAAAAGAGGAGGTAAACAACATAATAACAAAAGAAACACAAAAAAATGAAAACAGGAACATGAATGGAGAAAAATGAAAGATTTAAATGAAAGAATAAACGAACGAAACAATGAAATAGAATGGATAACACAAAGAGAAAAGACACTTATAAAATGGCAGAAATACAGGAAAAAAATGAACAATAAATTAATGATTCATTCACTGCGAATTGTAAACATGAATCAATAATTAAATCATAAACTAAAAAAATAAACGAGAACAAATAACAAAATAGAAGGAAAACAATTCACCAGTAAAAAACAACAAGATACAAACGTAGACAGATCAAAGATAGAATAAATGAAATAAAACAATAACTTGACATGAGTAAATATTGATAAAATAACAGAGAAAAAACGCAAGCTATTAAAGATGGCAACCGATAGAAATGGATGGGGCGAACTATTCAGGTGTTCGTTAAGGAAAGCCTCTGACAAGATGGCGGCTTAGGTAGAGGACGGCACAGTGAGAACTGTAAGGGACGCCGGAAATAGCAACATTGCATACATAATGAAGGCTGAACCTTTGTCCTTAAAAAGATTAGATAGATCTATCCAGCAAAACGTATTAAACTAGTCACGCACTGGTCGAACGTGACTCAGTAATATATTATTAATGAAAGATTATATGGTTGAAGAGAACCTCGTTCTCTTGCAATATTAATAACTCTTGTTGAATAAGTTGTTTGCCGTAAACAAAATGGCGGAAAACTGATTTCTTTCTCTTGATATGTTCCTTTTTTCGTTTGACTGGAGACGGATATTGTTTTAGTGGTGTTCAGCTTCTTTGTCACTTTTAGATTTTATAAGATTCGGTAGACACTGACTGGAGTTGATGGACAGTTAATACACTCACATACACAAACACACAAACACACACGTACGCACACATCCTTCAACCAGTAGTAATTATGTTCTCTCCTACTCTGATGCATGCGAAAAGAAAGAAACACTAGTGTCTTTAACTAGAAAATAATTAATATTTATTTATTACACTATTGTTATAATCCTCCTTCAATAAAAATAGGAGGTGGGCCTCTTTAAGAAGAATTAAAAAAAGCCGTTGACTTTATCGTAATGCAATGTTCCCACCTCGTGAGTTGAACATTATAGGACGTGCTTTCTGTGTTCGTCCGCCGACTAGAAAATGCATATTTTAATTCTTTTACATTTCTCGTGGTGATTTTTAATGGATGTGGGGAAAGATGCAGGACTTCACAGTAAGGTGTAACTATGTGACCAGGATCGAATCCTTCGACCAGCAGTAATTGTCATCTCTCCTACACTAATGACTGCGAAAGCAAGAAACACTAGTGTCTGTAGGTAAAATATAATTACTATTTATTTATTCAAATATATATATATATATATATATATATATATAATATATATATATATCTTCTTCTAATCTAATATATAAAGTAGAGACGTTTTTTCCCCTGTACCTTCTCGGAGAATAGGAAAATAACCACATGCATCACAGCCTACTAAACTCACCATTACATTACACTTATTCACTCGAGCGTGTTTTAGTATATCTGTTATTCTTTATTCCAAACAAACACTGAATATTACATTCGGCCCGGCCGCCACGACTCTCCGAAATACCAACTCCATATAGGTGGTAGTAAAAACTTTTCTCCCTAACAATTATGTACTGTGACTACACTCATCGACACCGGGAACTAATAAACACAGTATGATTTTAACAAAACACCCATTGTTATTTCGTATTTGTCTGGCATTATTTTACTACATAATATTAAGCAATACGCAAAAACTTAACAACCGCTCCCTTACATCCCGATGATTATTCGCGAATATCAGATTACGTTACTTGTAATTCTACCTATAACTTCTACATTTACATTCATTCCGGAATTAACCGAATGAAATTAACGAACACAGTTCCAGCGAGATTTAATCATTCAAGATGGCCTCTAGAATTTCTTGATCGAATCGACTTCTTACTTAATTGAATAAGCGCCAACATACTGGTAGAGCCCGAAATATTTACATTTTCCAAATCATACACCTACAAGACGTATATTATAGAAATCTTGGCCGACTTCTTTACTTCATCACCAAATGCCGTAAACTCTGTAATAGTTGAACTTTATATTCGGCCGATAAACAAACTTAGGTTAATTGGGGTATTTACACATTCTTTTTAAACTGCAAACATTGGGGCAATGGTTTAGGAGATAGGCTTCGTAATCGGCAGTTTCAGCGTTCGATCCCAATCTACGCTAAGACTTTTTTTCTTTTTCGCTACGACTTTTTTTTATTATTATTTAAAACATTCCCCAACACGGTAGATGAACAATAGGCAGTTTCTTTTTTTTATTCGACGTCATGCAATAGGTAGTACTTTCTCCCGTGCAACGCCGGGCTACGGGTTACGCTAGTATATATATGTATAGCAAAGTTGTTTGTATGTGAGTATAGGTGTAGCAGTATCACAGTTAATCTGTTGATATAAGAGCCACACTAACAGTAGATTTGGAACGAGCACTTTCGATTCCATGTTCATAATGTCTTAAAACTTTGTAAAACCTCATTATTCAAAACGAAAGTACGTAAAATAACATGGCACACAAATGATATAACATTTTTCAGGTTCACTTCCTCAGCCGCCTGCACAACATTCTCATGAACCTTTTCGCTACCAAACATGAACATAAGTCAATGGATTCAAATCATTGCACGTAGGTGAAATTCGATTTTTTAATTAAAATATATAACTGTTTATGGTTCTTTCTTGATTCATGAAAATCAAACTATTTCAAAAACACCGAACTCACAATCAGTTTCAGTAAATTACATAGACAACACATTTTCGTTTATTTTCTGCAATATTGTCGGGTTCGAATCCGATACGAGATATTTCTTGTTTTATTTTTGTATAGCGTTTCAGTTATATCCTAGCCTATATTGAATTTTTATATTTTATATTAAAGTAAAAATAAACTGTTTGCAGAAAAGGAAGATTTAAGAAAAAGCGACGTTGTCGTGTGGTTCGGATAGTATTTGTGTGTGTGTATGTGGGTGCATTTATATATATGTATATATATATATATATATATATATATATATATATATATGTATATATATATATATATATATGTATATATATACATATATATATATGAATAAATATATATGTGCATATACACATATATATTTATGTGTGTATATGTATGTGGGTGTATATATATATATGTGTGTATATGTATATATATACATATATATATATATATATATATATATATATATATATATTTAATATATGGGTGTATATATAAATAGTTGTGTATATGTATATATGTATATATACATATATATGTATATATATATGTTTATATATATATACATATATGTGTGTGTATATGTATATATATATGTGTATATATGTGTGTGTACATATATATACATATGTGGTTATATATGCATATATATATGTGTGTATATATATGCATATATATGTGTATATATACATATATATATATATACATATATATATATATATATATGTGTGTGTGTGTGTGTGTGTGTGTATGGGTGTGTGTTTAGGTGTATACATTTCGTCAAAAATGTCAAAGAATTATGCTGTTATATATATATATATATATATATATATATATTAATACATACATGCTGGTATTTATTATAGAGTTCGAGATACTCGAAAATATGTGACTCATACAGTTATAATTCCGAGGCCGATTGTCTCCAAAGATTAAACTGAATCATTGCTAATTCAAATCAAAGGGTCGGGTCCATTGCGAATCAGACTCAAGAATGATAATGTGACAAGGATTCCACGGCTGGTTTGAAGAGAAGGGTCGGAAAGAAAACCTTCATTGACGTGGCGCAAAAAAATATGTGGCACAATATCAGTTTAATGGTGGGGGCATTTTAGAAGAGTACAAAATAGCCGTGAACTGAACCTTCGGCGTACTCCAGCAGTGGCGCCTCAGGGACTGGAAATAACTTACACTCTTTGCGAAGGATCGTGCTATGCCTTGGGGGAGGAATTCTATAACAAAATAGAACTATACCTGATTCCGAAATAAAAGGGTCTGTTTAAAGACAGGACATTTCTTCGTAGTTTGCCAGAATTATGACAAGAATTACCCTATCTGATTTTAACAGAATTAAGTTTGTATAGCCAGTTACATCAGGAAAATAATAAAAACACAACATCGACAATTAAATGTCTCAGTGTACACACCTACACACACACTCTCTCTCTCTTTATCTCTCTCTCTTTCTCTCTATTTAGATATCATACTATCTCTTTATAAACTTTTAATTTTATCATCACTATCGCATTTAAAATTCCTCGTTTGTTATACTTACGATGTTACATATATGAGAACACGTCCGGATTAAGCAATACTGGCGTACTCGTTTTATAAATCATGTATTTAATAATTAACTTAACTCAATTAAAAAATTATATCACACTAATAAAATAGCTCGTCGTTCTATGGTATAAAGGTAGTAATACTTAATGAAAGAACGAAGAGCAAAAATATTTATTAAGTTAGCGTTGAAGGAAAGAAAGCACAGGAACTGAACGAAGACGAACGTAAAGAACGAAAATATTTAAAAAAAAGAAGGAAATAAATCTAGGAAAGGAGAAACGCTATAGAAACGCTTGAAGAAAGAAAATTAGTTATAAAATAACTAAAAATACAAATAGGCTCTGGATTAAAAATAATGAAACTACAATAAATATATATAACGAAAATATTTATAAAAAAGAAGGAAATAAATCTAAGAAAAGGAGAAACGCTATAGAAACGCTTGAAGAAAGAAAATTAGTTATAACATAACTAAAAATACAAATAGGCTCTGGATTAAAATTAATGAAACTACAATAAATATATATAACGAAAATATTTATAAAAAAGAAGGAAATAAATCTAAGAAAAGGAGAAACGCTATAGAAACGCTTGAAGAAAGAAAATTAGTTATAACATAACTAAAAAACAAATAGGCTCTGGATTAAAAATAATGAAACTACAATAAATATATATAATGAAAATATTTATAAAAAAGAAGGAAATAAATCTAGGAAAGGAGAAACGCTATAGAAACGCTTGAAGAAAGAAAATTAGTTATAACATAACTAAAAAAAACAAATAGGCTCTGGATTAAAAATAATGAAACTACAATAAATATATATAATGAAAATATTTCGAGAAATATTAATATCCCATTCTGGCCCCATGTAAAATTGAGAACTGAAACTTCTATATTTTTTTATTTTAAAGAAACATAAATATAGAAAAAAACATTAAACAACCAGACAATGTGGGGAATACATAAAACCACTAAGGAAAGAAAACAATGAAACCTTGAAATATAAACAGAGGAGAAGAAAAGCAAGCCAGGAAAAAATAGTGTTTTCTTTGTATTTTTTTGCTTTCATTTGGAAACTATAGCCTTACAGATTTAAAGTGAAAATAATAATTAACGGTACTTTTCCGTTTTAATTCATTATTTCATCATAAATGCTACTTAATTAACTAATTAATATTACACCAATAAAATACATCATCGTGTCACACTATAAAAATAGCGTTTACAAAAAGAAAGCATGAAAGTAAGAAATGATGATCGGAAAAAATGTATAAATGTAATCTTTACGTAAAAGAACTAAAAGAAAGCAAATAAAGACGAAAATATAAAATAAAAATACTTAAAGAGGGAAAGAAAATAAATCTTGGAAATAATAAACGCTATATAGCTGAAATAAATAAATAAAAACATCAAATAAAATGAGTAGCTGAATGATAGAAAGAAAAAAGAATGAAATTAATTCTGGATGAATAAAAAAAAATGAAAATACAAAAAAATATGTAATGAAAATATTTCAAGTAATCTTTACATCGAATTCTGAAACCATGTAAAATTGACGACTAACACTTATGTACTTTTTATTCTAAAGAAAGATAGAAAGAGAACATTAAATAACCAGAAATACAATCAAGGAAAGAAAACAATGAAAGAAATAAATGTGAGAAAAAATGAAATGTTAAAGGAAAAACAGAAAGAAGAAAGGTAGAAAATAAATATTATTTTTCGTTTGTTCTTTTATTCTTTTCGTTTGGAAACCATCTCCTTTCCAATTTATGTTGATAATTTGTCTTTCCGGGCGACATTTGGTCTGAAAAATCGATTGACAATAAATTGATGCGTGATTAGTTCATATTCATTTTCGCGGGCGTTTTCCCCTCTTTTCCTGTATATATACAACCTCCTTTGCCTTCCGACCAGTTCGTGTAGGTCCCCACCTTTTTGTACGCTGGTCTTTCTTTCCTTTCGTGCTGTTTTTTCTTCTTATAACTGATCCGGGGGAATGACCGACGTGAGAAATACATATCGCTTCACACTATCGCTATGTGACACGCGAAACGCGATCCGCCATGATGGCTATTACTCACCTTTTCTTTTATATTTCCCCATTTTTTGCTGTTTTTGCTTTTTTTGCTTTTTTTGCTGTTGCCATAACGAAGAGTTGCGCACTGTTTCTTTCTCCCTCTTTTCTGCTGTATCTTCTTCCGTTGGTTTATAAGGTAAATGGAATTTAATAGTGTCTGCAGCGAGACACTTTCAATTTTCAAAACTGATTTATTCGAATCTTGCAATGCCCCAAGCCGTCTGCTATTCCGAAATAGAGTATCTGTTACATTATTATGAGAAGAAATTAAATAAAACTGAATTCATCTTCTATGTATATTATCAAATACGAAATCTGTCTGTCTGTCTGTCTGTCTATCCGATTTGCACATTTTCAGCAGCAAATGCAGACCTGAAATCTAAACCGATTAGGAAGAATTGTCTATAGTAAAAAGGAATGTACGCCTATGGAATATTAGTATATGGAAAACTAGTATAAATCAGTACACAAACATATTCTTAAAAGGGAATAAAGATATTTCGGCCGATTAATACAACCATACTCAATTTGTAGAAATAAGCTCATTTACACCAATATGAATCAGCCAAATATATTTGTTCTCCTTTAGTTATGTGTTTGTGTCCTTATTTTTAGTAGTCTGTAACCATGTTTACCCACTATGAAATAATAATAGTCTATTTTAACTGAAATTCTTATTTTAGTGTTTAAACTGCTTCATATACGACTATAGTAACGTTGAGACATCGGTCTCGTTCGATCATTAAGCGACGTTGAGCCTGGCCACAAGTAAATGGGTGACCATTTTGGATGATCATCTGATGCATGTAACAAACATCACTTCAAATACAAATTAATATGAAAATGAAATCGTATAGAAAAACGTACAATTTCGGAATAAAATGATCCAAGGATGGTTGATATGCCGTAAAATGCGACAACAAATAATCGTAAAAATAAATAACAACATATAAGAATTCTGACAGCATTAACGATTAGGAAGTAAGACTTATGTTTATTTAGATCGCTTTTTAATCCTAAAATGGACAAGCTTCAAAAATACAACCGAACTGTAGTATAATCTATATATTAATACGATAGCGTGTGTGTTCGCGTGTCACACTTACATCAAAAGCTCTGCACATGCGTGATACACCTAGATATGGAAAAGCATTCAAGTCACCTAATTTTCGGATATCAAGTATAAATTTATAAATACATAAATATATACACGTGTGTGTGCTAGACATTTTTAACGGAAATGCTACGCAATTATGCACACTGTAGATTTCATGTATACATAAAACTGTGCATAATAATTCTAAAGAAATGAGAGTTCTAATTTTAAAGGAATATTAAAATAAGTTATCATTTTTTAAGTGGCTCGCATATCCACGACTGAGTATATTAAGGTGTTTTCACTTTTTAAATAGAAAATTGGGTGTTTAATATCAGTGTCAGGGCGACAAATAAGTGCACTTTGTGTATAAAAAGAGGAGCGATCTAAAAATAAAACAAGTGTTTGTTCTCAATTCTACATGGTGCCAGTAGTGGCATACATTACAACACTCAAATTCGAGGGACCAAAATGGCTGAAAAACAGCAATACAGAACGTGACATGTTGGTGACTCGTGAAGTTTAACAGCGATATCTATTGAAAATACGCAATCATATATACGTAGCATGCCCCACACAAAACTATATAGAAAATCATCATTCATCATCATCATCATCATCATCACCATCATCATCTTCATGATCATGGGAGAGGGAGGACTCCTAGTCTTAATCGACAATCTTCCTAGGGCTGGAGTCTCGAACAAAATATCCGGTTTGCAAACCTAATATTGCTTACAGGGTAGATGGGCTCTACCTATCTCCCGACCTTTGCACACCTTCTCTGTCTATTAGCCAGGCGCAGAGGTACTACAGCTTGGACGCCTCAAAGACAACCAGTGCTTGGCCTTGTCTCCTGACTAGGAAAATGCACGCCGTCTCTCTTTCTCTCTATCTGGGTAACTTGAGGAAAGTTTTTTCGTCACTAAGTCTCACATGACTAGTCTGGGTCGCTCTCGTTCAGACAGGTTGAAGGTACAGGTTAGACAGCTTGTCTGACTGCTGTTTCTGACTGTTAGTACATGCGCCCTAACTCTATGGAAGCGCTAAGAACGGCTGCTCTTTCAATAGTTGTATAATATCATGGATTACTCTGCGTGTTATGTCGCGCATGTAAATGGACCCTGCAGTTAACCCCGGTTGGCTTTCCCGAGGGCACAACCTCCATGGACCAAGTCATGACAAATGGACTGGATATGTGAGCTTATTGGCACTAAACAAGCACCCACACTGCCCTCACAACGCTATCGTAAAAACCAAAATAAAAACACAAAGTAAAAAAATGTAAACCTAAACCAGACACCCACCAAACGAAGCCAGCATTAAAAGATATCCAGGGACTGAGAACCAACATCAACGACGTCGAAACCATTTCTTTCAGCAAAATCCCCGGATATTCTAGCACTAAGTGAAATAAACCTCTAATCTTCAATTTTCTCACACAATTGTAACACGCCAGATTATCTCCCTCTCTACCGTAAAGACTCTGCCAAGCATATGCACGGTTTAGGAGTTTATGTTCGGAACACACTCCCCTTGACTAGATTACATAGGCTAGAAAAAGATGATCAAGTCTACCTGTGTTTTATATTAACTCTGTAGCACAGTGTTAGATACTTATATTTCTTATTCCGTTCTCCTTCGACCCAGGACTGTACTCTTCTTAACTCTGTCTCTCGAAAGCATAGATATAGCACTCTTATTTGACACGATTTGCTCAAATACATCTATTTAGTGATGTTAATTCACATCACTGTGACTGAGTTAGATTCTCCAGGTATATAGACACAGATGGTAACTCCACGTATAGTTTCTCCATAGCTCTTTCCCTCTCATAGACTGTCACGTTCCCGACCAGGCTCCCTGACTGTGTGGAGAATCAAGTCTAACTTCCCGACCTATTCTTGAACTCACTTCCTTGGGCTTGTGTGACGAATGCTAATAGCTCGCTTGGGAACGCTGATCACCTTGTGATATCACCCTGAAATCTCGTCCCATTGCCCAGGAGGCGTTGCTCAAAACGACGATAGACCTCCAGCATGCTGATTTTGTATTCTATCAGAGACCACATCAAAGACGCCCCATGGAGGGGATTTTTTTAATCTCCCTGCTGATCAATGCGCAAATAAGGCAACTGAATGGGTAAAAGCAGGCATTGATGTTCATGTGCCCATGAGAAAATTCTACAACAAGCCCCACTCTCAACAATAGTTCACCTCGAAATGCGCAGCTTATGTTGCTCAGAGGCAGCAAGCATTCTGACAATACGGCCGCCATAATTCTACTACGTATAGACCGACATTTCTAGAGTCAAGAAATAATTGTAAGATTGTGATAGCTTTAGAAAAGAGAATAATAGAGAAGTAACCAGGAAACACATTCTGTCGCAAAAACTAGATTCTTGTGATCTTGGGAAAATCTACAATAGAGTTGTGAACAATGAGCAATCAACAATTCTCCTGCTACCTTACTATAATGATGCCGTTTGCACGGCAACTGACAAGGCTGAACTACTCGCCCAGCGTTTCGCCTTAAACTTCACTTTGGACTTTGCAAACCACTCCCTTCCTAATTTCCCACTGCGAAGAGAAGTTACACTCGATGATCTGGTAATCACCTAATCTCATGTCATGGACATCATAAATATTCTTGACACTTAAAAAAAATGTCGGAATGAACGTATACAAGTAATAGTTATAAAGAAAGGCTCTGCTGAACTGGTCTCTGTCCTCTCCAAACTCTACAACAAATGCCTTGCTGAGTTTTGCTCCCCAGATAGCTGGAAAATGGCCTCCATTGTACCAGTCTTAAAAAATTGTGGAGATAGAACTGAACATCAGAAGTATCGCCCCATCAGCCTACTCCCGCTTTTCGCTAAAATATTAGAATCCGTGGTCAATCCAGCAATAGCCCGACACCTTTTAATACTAAACATCTTTCTGACCATCAGTATGGATTTAGGCAAGCACGGTCTACTGCAGATATACTAACGGTCATCTTCGAACGCATATACCATACACTAGACAAGGCAGGTGAAGCAAGGGTTGTAGCGATTGATATATCAAAAGTCTTTGACAAGGTTGTGCATAAAGGTCTTCTCATAAAAATGAATTCATATGGTATTACTGGACAAATATTTTATATAATAAGATCCTTTCTATCCAACAGAAAAATTCAGGTTGTCATCGATGGCCGTTCATCTAAACAACATGACATAAATGCAAGTGTACCCCGTGGATCGATCCGTAGACATTTATTGTTCCTGACTTTCATGAATGACCTCCCTGGTAGCATTGTGTCTGAGATGGGTATATTTGGTTACGACACTACGCTCTACTCTCGTCATGTGGATAACACGGGCCCGCACATATCCAATGCAATGGCAGAACCCTTAAACAGTGACCGTCACTCTGTAATGGAATAGGGTCATAAATGGATAACATTTAATGCTGCTAAGGCAAATATTCTTTCTCTCAACAGTAGCAAGAAATCTCTTCACCCACCGATTGGCCATGACAAATAACACCCTACCTGAGAGTCCAACGTTCAAACTCCTCCACCTAACATTCACAGGTAACATTAATTGGAAGAAATACACACAAGACATTGACAAGACTGCTACAAAGAAAGTTTACTCCTTCTACCGTGTTATAAAACTTCTCACACATGACAGTATCATATATCTTTACAATGCATGGAGTATTGTTGTCAGATCTGGGGAGTGTACCATCCACTAGTCTCTCCCTCTTAGACAAGGTCAAAAAAGAGTATCTAATCATGATAGGTCCCTCAGTATCCACCAAGCTCCACCCCTGTTCCATCGCCGCGATGTTGCATCCATGTGCTTTTTTACAAGTTCTTCAATGGAATGCGCTCCGATGAATTTACTGCTCTAGTGACCCCTCGACGTAAATATACCCGACAACCCCGACTATCGACTAAATCCTATCAATTAATTGTTGAGGTCACCAGATATCAGAGCGCCTTCTACTCCAAGAGCTGCCGGCCTCTGGAACTCCCTCCCTGCTCTCTATTACCGCGATTGTACCGACATGCAGACATTTAAAACTAATGTAAACTAACATCTAGCGGCACTGCACTCAATTTCATATGATCCCCTGAAATGTCACCCTAATTCTCAGTAGCACCTTACGTCTACACTGGCGTGCTGCCTTGTTTGGAGTGAACTCAGTTTACAAAAAAAATCATCATCATCATCATCATCATCATCATCATCATCATCATCATCATCATCATCATCATCATCATCATCAGGCGGTGTATCACTCTTGGAGGAGAAACCACGTTCTGGTTTCTTTCCACCTTGTTTTATCACTGGCTAGGTGCGGTCAAGTTGGACCTAGTAGGTTCTCGAGGTCGTCTCTCTAACGGATTTCCGGTCTTCTACTAGGGCTTTTCCATTGACTCGAGGGCCCATCATGTTGCTCTATATGTTAACTTATTGTCTGTATATCTCGAAAAAAAGACCTGCGCATCTATGTTTCTGCCTTTGTATGTTGGTGATGATGTCATTCACTCATGTCTGCTGTCTGTCTCAGGTGTTTCTTTTTCTATCACGTAAACTGATGCCGAGACTAATGCGTTCCATTTTGCATTGTGCCCCTTATAGCTTTTCTATCGCGGACTTGTTAAGTGCCCATGTTTAGCTACCATATGCAATAAAAAGCATGATGTATTCATTAAACACTTTCTGCTTAATGTTCATAGTTTACTTTTTACTCTTCATGATGCTGGCTGCTTTGGAAAAGGCTGTCCACTCAAGCGCAATTCGCTGTTTCATTTCAGGTATGATATCAGCGTCGCTTCTCACCATCTTCCCTGGGTGGATCTAGTTGTCAACTTCCTCGACATTTTACCTTTTTACTGTGACTGGAGTTTTTCTGGCATATTTGTTGAACATGACTTTGTCATATCTACAATGAATTATGAATTTAAAAATACGATGTCGATGGAAAAATAAATGCTGTTACTGGTGGAAACACATGTGGCTTTCTTATTGTATAAGGATATTAATGTATACTTTCTTTGGTAGTAATGCCTGTTTTCCTATTGTATATCATATCGTTTTTAGTACAACCTTATACATTTTATATACCCCCTTTACGTGTGTCTTCGAGAAACTGTTTACACGAATAAAATGTGTATTCATATACATTTAACTGTTTCATCACTATTTTCTTTTTTATTACTCTTGGCACGGCTTACTCTTCCACTTCTTGTTTTTACATTACTAATTTGACACGTTTACATAAATCATCACCTCAATTTATAGCGTAGAATTTGTAGCAATATATTTTCATTATACCTTATACACCTTTCTGTGTGTCTTCCACAAATTGTGTGTATGAGAAAAATGTTATTTCTATTTTCGTTTTTGCGCATTACTCCTCGCTTCCTGTTTTGTTGCGTCTTTGAACACGTTTACTTAATGTATTACTTTAATTTCTAACGTAACATTTGGTAGATATACCTATTTTATCTTTGTATATAAAATTAAGTTTCACGTCTCGTATGTGTGACTTTAAATAAATCTGAGAAAAGTGTTTATGTATGTTAATCAGTTTCTTCACTATTGCCCCTTTTCTTTCATTCGAACCCTGTGTGTGTTAACCACAATATTGCGACACACAAACTGGCGGCAAAACCGGTTCGCTAAAAAATAAAAGCTTGGATATAAACTATCAGTTAGATGCTCAATGTACAAACACTTTATGTTAGAATGTGCTGATTTTGCTCCCATGCACCAAAGATATTACAATCTGTAAAAAAAATATAAAATGATATCAACGTTGAAATCATAGTGTCTTTTTTTAAGACGGTGAGCTTATACCACAACATCTATTATCTAAAAGTCCAATAAAACAAACTGCGCTATGGATTAAATGGTGTTTTTGTTCGTTTTGTTTTACGGTATATCAATCTTTTTCAACTAATTTAATGCCGAATAAAGTCGGATTTATATATCTATTGATCTTTATAGTTGTGTATATAAACCAACTGTCTTTAAAAAGTACATTATAGTCTTTACTTTATTTTTTAACAGTTTCTTCATTGTACTAGCTCGGTATAAAGTAGAAGCCAGATCAATGCATTCATTAAGAATGTGTTTGATTGTGTGTAAGTATTGCGTGCATGGCGCATTGGTTGCTGATCGTCATCAAGCAGATACGTGTGTGTAATCCTTGTGTGCCGTATGCGAAGTCTGGACAACACTACTTCTATTTTTCGGCTTTTTCATTAGCTTTCTTTCCATTTTCCTCTTGTAGTTTTAATCGTTAGGAGTTTGTGATGAGTACTGGTACTCCCACGTTGTTGTCTTTGCTGTTGGATATATTTGTTTATTTTCATGTTTAAGTCGGTATAAATAAACTTAAAATTGGTTTTCAGAGCCACGCATTTGTTATACTTATCTGCTTCATCTACTTGGTTGTTTTCATTGATACCTATATGACATGGAGTCCAACGCAGTAATAATGCATTATCTTTTGACAAATGCTCAATTTTGCATAGTAATTTGATTAAATGGAATTAATCAATTGCAGACTGTTCATTCACAAAATATACAGAAGAAATTGATCTGTAAAGGATCTGTATACAATATATAATCTGTTAAATGTTTGAGAATAGTATGAACATCAAGCATAAAATACTCTCACCCAAATAAATTAAGTCGGCACTAAATTACTCAAAAAGGGGTGGGGTGACGGTTGCTAAATGTTTAACAACACAGACTGAGAGCCTGGGTGTGCCAAGTTCGAATCAAGTTCGTTCCATACAAACACTTTCACTTAGGATATTGACAACCTTCACGTGGTTCCTTCATGTAAGTACCCGAAAGAATTCGAACAAGAAAGATATCGAAAAAACCGAACAAGCGAATCATCTGAGTCATACTAAAAGAATCAATGAACCCAAAACGGTTGATATATTTTGCGTAAAACACAACAAAATAAAACAAGATTACCACGATTATAAGGTAAAATGACGTTGACACCCCGATTCTCGTTAGATCACCGAAGTTAAGAAACGTTTTGCCTGGCCAGTACCAAATGGGTGACCCTTAGGGAATACAAGGCACTACATGTGGGAGGGCGGCGACAACTCGCTGAAAAAACCCTTCAAAAACTAACGTCGTCATCTCCCCTGACCGGGATGTATATGACACTAGTGACCGCTTGTGAATTTAATATTCCCTAGAAACTTTCTCCTTCGGAGAAAGGTGGATCAACCTGCCTAGGGTGAATGCTGTACCAGGTATGAGGTATTATACTATTCTTGTTTTTCCATCTCGTAAAACGGGATTAAAAGTGCCTTACAAATTGCCCGTACCCATTGGGTTTGTTTTCGTATTACGAGATCTTGAAATTATAGAAACTAGATCACTGGTGCTTTGATAGATATTTCACTTAAAAGTCACTTTATATATATATATATATATATATATATATATATATATATGAAGCAATCCAACAAAAGATATAAGCGTCAACTAATATCTTATAATTAGTTAAAACATCCGGATAAAAACTGAAGCTCAATATACTGGATGGAGCATTAATATTATAATATAAAATGAAGTAATAAAATAAGGTGTCAATCAAATTTCATTAGAATTCAAAGTTCAAGCAAAGTATCTTAAATCCTTAGTTCATGAGTTTTCAAAGATAATTCTTCTTTATATTATAATATATATATATATATATATATATATATATATATATATATATATAGAGAGAGAGAGAGAGAGAGAGAGAGAGAGAGAGAGAGAGATCATTTTAATATTACTTTTTTGAGTATCCCATTGTTTTCTTTGAATGCATGATTTTACAACACTACTTTAATATTAGCGACGGAAAATCATATCGAGTTAAAAATAATTTATTTTGTAGATGTATGCATTCATTATCGACAGATGCGATCCAAACCAAGTCAAATCGAATCAAATTTATTTGGCAAAAATAGCAAAGTGCAACAAGCCATGTTAATAGACAGCTAGAAGGTTATTTACATAAACATATAGTCTTACTTTTTTCCCAAGGCTGCTTGAAACCTGGATATAGTAGTCATCTTTAGAACCTCCTCTGGTAGATTGTTCCACGGAGCAGACACACGGACAGAAAACGCTGTGTTCATTCTATGGAGCCGAAAATGACGGTGGTACATTTTTAGCAAGTGGCCCAAAAGACCACACGTTAGAATCTGAATGTTGCTCGTGATTGCAAAAATAGAAATGGTGGCGTTATTTAAATTTTTGTTTTCCTCGTAATATGTCGCCAGTGAAATTACCTTGTTTCTCTGTGTCATTTGTCCGCCGGCCAGCATATCGAATGCAATAGATTTAATCAGAAAATCAACCGGACACTAGTTCAATAAAAAGTGTTTAAATAATCCCAATGACATTTTGCAATTAAACAGAAATCAACAAGCTTTGAGTGACTGTCATTAAATGTGAGAAACGGAATATTATTAATCATTCAATTAGTGACCTTTTTCTTAGTACGTTTTTAATTGGACGATAAGCTTTCAACTTGAATTTTCGTTTTGATTATTTCGTACGGATTTAACTTTTGTTTAATTCATTTTCCATTGAAAAAATATTTTATTCTTGAATTCCTTATTTCATTTATTTATTTTCCAAATAAATGCATTTTTTTCATACAGCCTTTATTTGTTTTTTTTTTCTCTGAGCCCTCCTTGCTTATTTACTTATTTTGAACACAGAATAATGTACGGAGGCACGTAAGCGTAAGAATAGTCGCCATGTTCTTATCTATTGTTGAATTGAAAAGTTATTCCTTTTTCTTCTTTTTTTCGTCTTCTTTGTCGTCGTCGTCTTCATCGTGTCTATAGTGAAAATAATTGAACTGTGCTAGTCCATGGATAGTAGTAAAGAGTTCATATGGGAATCTGTTCAGATATCCTTGTAACATAAAATATATCATATACAGTAATGATTAAAGCATATATAGTCATTTTCATATAATG